>OY292372.1:1552093-1562093 GCA_958496195.1 Timandra comae | reverse complement strand
CGACATCGATAGGGACGCAGACGCGCCCGAGAATAACGATGAATCTCTCCGTTCGTTCATTCGAGTTTCGCAGGTTTACCCCTGAGCGGTTTCACGTACTGTTTAACTCTCTCTTCAAAGTTCTTTTCAACTTTCCCTCACGGTACTTGTTCGCTATCGGTCTCGCGGTAATATTTAGCCTTAGATGGAGTTTACCACCCACTTAGGGCTGCACTCTCAAGCAACCCGACTCTGAGGAGAGTCCCTCTCGCCGCAGTCCTCCGTCGCTACGGGCCTGGCACCCTCTACGGGAAAACGGCCCCGTTCAAGACGAACTTGGACAGGAGAAGACTACGACGAGAAAGCGGAACCTCCCGAACACCACATCTCCCGCCGCCGTTACAACGGCGGGATTCAGTGCTGGGCTTATTCCTGTTCGCTCGCCGCTACTAAGGAAATCCTAGTTAGTTTCTTTTCCTCCGCTTACTAATATGCTTAAATTCGGCGGGTGATCCTCCCTGATCTGAGGCCAACGTATAAATGAGAGGCAGACTCGATATCCGTCAGCGCTACGACGACGTCGTACGCCGTGCAGGTATGTTTGCAGGGCGCCGGCGTCGACGCGCCCTTCGGACGTCGAGTCCGCCTACGGTGGTAGTGTACTCGATGTTTTTAAAACTAAAGTGCACAAATCAGATTTTACTCGTAAATGTGCTATATAGTTAAAATCACAAAGAGCGATTCACTATACATGACAATATTTAAACGGACTTGAACAATTTGTAAAATTGTTTAAGAACCGTCAAATGCGCTGTTGTGTTAGCGCAGTGTGGCTTTTGTTTTTATGCAGCCGGCCCTCAGACAGGAGTGGTCCTGGATGTGTCTCCACGGACCGCAATGTGCGTTCGAAATGTCGATGTTCAAATGTGTCCTGCAGTTCACACTATGACGCGCAGTTAACTGCGTTCTTCATCGACCCGCGAGCCAAGTGATCCACCGTCCAGGGTAATGGTTTATGTTTGTATGTACAGTTTTAGTATAAAAAAAAAAGTATTTTATCTTAGAAAAAAATTAATTTTTCTAAACCGAATTTATTTATATGTTAACGAACGCGCACATTTGTCACCGACTCGAGGTGTGGATTTTCACCTGTCAAAATCGTACCGACATTATTGCGCGACGCGAGTCTGGCTGAACCAAACTCTAGTCTTAGTTTCTTTGGATTATTTATAAAAATGCGCGTAAACACACACTTTTACGATAATGATCCTTCCGCAGGTTCCCCTACGGAAACCTTGTTACGACTTTTACTTCCTCTAAATGATCAAGTTTGGTCAACTTCCCAGCAACGCCGACGGCCGTGAAGCCACCGCGTGTCAGTCCGAAGACCTCACTAAATCATTCAATCGGTAGTAGCGACGGGCGGTGTGTACAAAGGGCAGGGACGTAATCAACGCGAGCTTATGACTCGCGCTTACTAGGAATTCCTCGTTTATGAGTGAATATCCCGGCGCCCAAATTTGCGTGGCAACTATGAAATCGGTACTAAAAAATATAGTTATAATGTTTGAAACTTTTTTTTTGGTTAGATGAAATAGTCACCTATGTGAGGCACTAAATATTTAATTACTGGGATTAATAGGTACTCCAGAAAAAAATGTTAAACCTCGAAATCTTTCATCGCCGTGTCTGTCCACAACTCACCTCGATGTGTATTATACCTCCTTGATGAAAACCTATTGGTTGAATACATTGAAACCTAGTTTTATATGATACTTGGATAGTTAAGGTATTGTTACGGAATACACTTAATCAAATATTTAAACAATACAACGAATGGTTACTAGAAAAACATTTGTCCCAGAACTTCCTTTCATCGCCATGTCAAAAACATTTTTAAACATATTGTTCCACCTAAAGACTTGCGTCTCCTTCTCTGTGTGCTAAACGTTGCCCAATAGTACCGCCTTAGTGCTCGACGTGGAAGGACGTGTCCACGTGCCTGCGTTTTCAAGCAATAAATGTAAGTGTATCCCATTTTTGTTACGGGACAGTTTTTCTTTCATCGCCGTGCATAGGTATAACTTCTATTTGAACAAGTTTATACTCTTGATTGAGCATTCGATAGAATCCCCATACTCTTCTGTTTATTTGTGAATTGTTTAGTTCTTAGGATACCTAATAGATTTTATGTAATTTTAAATTTTCGACTCGTTTCTCATCGCCATGCTTTCATTTCCGTGGTTTCCATAGCAAATATTTGCTATGGCAATGAAAAAAAAGACACGGCAATGAAAAAAATTTCATTGCCGTGTCTTTTAAAACAAATTACTTTCATCGCCGTGGTCAGGTCTTTCATTTCCGTGACTTATATTTTCATCGCCATGGTATGATTAGGCAAGGAAAACGTATTTACCTGTGATACAGTGTACCGAATACTGACAGTACAGTACTCGTCAAGTAATATCTCTGCAATACGACAAAAGACTTAAGTAAAGACTCATAAGTACAGTAAATAACTCATTCGTTGTTACTGTACTCCTTCTAGCTCGTTTTCTTGATTCCTTAAGATCGTGACCGTTCTGATGCACTGTAATGGAGTCGTGTACCAGCCGTTCCACTCCGCTCTGTCTTCAACTCTTCTCAGAGCTGGTGATTGAGAGCCCTATTATTGCCTTGATCTGGTTTGACCAACGGGCAGGTCGGGTAGGTCTACCTTTCCCGCCACAACCAGCTTGTCCAGGCTGTATGACCGTTGTAGCTCCAAATGTGACCAAAGTAGCTCAGGACTCGTAGGTAACATATTGTAGACAGTCTTGTTTTTACGTCAAGTTGTTCTAGAATAGACTTATTCGTACGTCTCGCTGTTAACGGTATGTGTGGCATCCTTCTCCAGCACCACATCTCGAAAGCCTTAATCTTTTTTCGATCTATAGCGCGTGGATAGACCAGGACTCACAGCCGTATAGAAATATCGAGAATACCTGAGATCTAATTAGTTTCATCTTTGTTACGTTTGGAGATGTTTTGGACATTCCAGATTATCAACATTTTGCTTATTGCTTGCCCATCTGCACACAAATTCGAATCTCTTTCTCGCAGCCTAGGTATACAAACTTGCTCATGAATTCCAGGTCTGAAAATTCTCCTGTGCGTGTGATCTGTTCAGCTCGGTCAGTGACCATAACCTTTGTCTTCGACTTGTTGAGTCCTACTGTCTCGGTTTTGCGTTCTACTCTGCTGAACATTTCAGCAAGTTCGTGCTCAGAGGATGCAACCAAAGTAGTGTCATCTGCATATCTAAGGTTGCTGATCTTGTTCCTGCCAACAGTAATGACTCATTATGACTCCCTCCCACCCTTTTAAGGCTCTCCTACATATATAGTTTCTATAGTTATCATGGTTATTAGCACTCAAATTATTATGATTATACAGCGTTGAAATATTTCGAGTTTCCGATATTTCAACGCTGTTGCAAGCGCCATGATCACGGATGAACTCTCCTACTTATATTTCGTATATCCTATAGTATTCGCCATAGATGTTAAATAGAAAAAGGAACTCTTTTTCAGCCTGCTCATCCGGGATGATATGCAACATAATCTTACTGGCATGGGATATAAGTGCCACAGTCCGGTAGTGTGCACATTTTTTTTTACCCAGAATAAGCTTGCACTTGACTGTAACTCACCTGATGGAAAGCGATGAAACAGCCTAAGATGGAACGTCCTCACCTAGAAGGTACCTATTGACTCGCGACTTAAAAAGACCCAGATTGTATGTTTAATTTGTATGTTCCAGTTTCGGAACAGAGAAGCTGTGCCACACTCTAGCTATTCGCATTATAAAGGTGGACGCGAAACGCATTGTGCGAGCTTATGGAACATCTACTATGCATGGGTGACGTTTATCGGTTTCCCTGCTCATTCGGTGGCAGAACGGAGATGGGGGAATTAAGCGGTGTAGTTCCGATGCGCACTCTCCAAAATGTATCCGATAAAAAACCTATAGGCTAGCAACTTTTCGCCGGTGCTCAAAACTCTGGAGTCTCGAGTCTCGAGTCAGAGGACTGAACGAAATGAGCCTCTTGGTATGCTTCTCTAGGGACTCCAACCCCTCAAGTTGATATTTAGCTGATCCATCCCAAGGGTGCGAACAGTACTTCATGCACGACCGAACTTAATAGAGATGGAGCAGCTGTTCTGGCGTGAAGTACCGTCGCACCCTCGAGAGGACGCCTAGCTTTTTTGCAGCCAGTTGAGCCTTTGACTCAATGTATGAACCAAAATTGAAGGTTGAGGTCAGCGTTATTCCAAGAAGTTCAGGGTGGTCCACTATAGTTAAGGATACACTCTGGAAAATAGGAGCCAGTTCGAACAGCGTCTTCCTTGCGGAGAAAAGACACGCCTGGGTCTTCAAGGCATTGAACTTGATCAGATTGGCTTCGCTCCAATCGGAGGCTGCCCGAAGAGAAAAGTTCGTGTGATCGACCATGGCCTCTCTTAAATACTGTGTCTCGGCCGCACTAGCACACGGGGTGGATATGTAACTCTCTACAACTGTGCAATCATTTGCATACTCATAGGTTCCGGGCTTTGGCAGATCATTGATATGCAACAGGAAAAGTGTTGCAATGAGTACTAACCCTTGGGGAACACCGGCATTAATCGCCATTTGATCGGACGAGCATCCATCAAGAACGACCCGTATCGATCGATCCCGCAAGAATTCCGATATCCACCCACACAAACTAACAGGCAGACCGTTTGATGAAAGCATGCTTATAAGGCACGTAATTTTGTGGACCCCTTCTTGAGCAGGGGGATCAAAAGCGATTCTTTCCAATCTTTCGGCCATATATCATAGGGGTTTTATGTTAATCTTATAAAGAAATTCGATCAATTATTATCAGTCGATAACCCGTCTGGGGGAGTATGCCTCTCCTTCTCGGAGACAGGCGTGTATATATTGTATGTTAGGATAATATAGTACTCATGTCAGTATATAAAAAAAAATGTTTTATGTATGGATTTTCATTTCCGTGGTGATTCTTTCATTGCCGTGGGACAGTTCTTTCATTGCCGTGGACGCTTGTTTCATTGCCGTGCACGCATGTTTCATCGCCGTGGCATGAAATTTTTAAACTTGTGTTATTCGTTAGTTTTTTAAGTAATCAGCTTGATAATAAGCCAGAATACATACATTATCAAGAAGTATAATAAACGCTAATTATTTTTGAAAAAAACTTAAAAACAAAAAAGTCCACGGAAATGAAGATTTTTGGGCACTTGTTGAAATTCACTCTTATGGGGGATAATTGCAAACCCCAATCCCCAGCACGAAGGAGTTTCAACGGGTTGCCCGGGCCTCTAGGCCAGGGAGAACATGCTGATTCCTTCAGTGTAGCGCGCGTGCGGCCCAGGACATCTAAGGGCATCACAGACCTGTTATTGCTCAATCTCGTGCGGCTCGAAGCCGCCGGTCCCTCTAAGAAGAATTTTAATACGTCGCCAGTGAGTTGCACGCCACGAGGACGCGCACACCGAAATGACGACGCCTATTTAGCAGGCTAGAGTCTCGTTCGTTACCGGAATTAACCAGACAAATCGCTCCACCAACTAAGAACGGCCATGCACCACCACCCACCGAATCAAGAAAGAGCTGTTAATCTGTCAATCCTTCCGGTGTCCGGGCCTGGTGAGATTTCCCGTGTTGAGTCAAATTAAGCCGCAGGCTCCACTCCTGGTGGTGCCCTTCCGTCAATTCCTTTAAGTTTCAGCTTTGCAACCATACTCCCCCCGGAGTCCAAAATCTTTGGTTTCCCGGAAGCTGCCCGCCGAGCCATTGTAATAACGTCGGCGGATCGCTAGATGACATATTTACGGTTAGAACTAGGGCGGTATCTAATCGCCTTCGAACCTCTAACTTTCGTTCTTGATTGATGAAAACACCTTTGGCAAATGCTTTCGCTGATGTTCGTCTTGCGACGATCCAAGAATTTCACCTCTAACGTCGCAATACGAATGCCCCCAGTTATCCCTATTAATCATTACCTCGGAGTTCTGAAAACCAACAAAATAGAACCGAGATCATATTCTATTATTCCATGCACGAAATATTCAAGCAGCATTTTGAGCCCGCTTTGAGCACTCTAATTTGTTCAAAGTAAAATTGTCGGCCCACCTCGACACTCACCGAAGAGCACCGCGATAGGATTTTGATATTGAACCGACGTGTTACCGCCGGCTCACCGACGATATGCTCCGCAAACGTGTCAGTATCACCGCGGATGCGGTGCACCGACAGCGCGGCGCACAAATGCAACTACGAGCTTTTTAACCGCAACAATTTTAGTATACGCTATTGGAGCTGGAATTACCGCGGCTGCTGGCACCAGACTTGCCCTCCAATTGTTCCTCGTTAAAATATTTAAAGTGTACTCATTCCGATTACGAGGCCTCGTAAGAGTCCCGTATCGTTATTTTTCGTCACTACCTCCCCGTGCCGGGAGTGGGTAATTTGCGCGCCTGCTGCCTTCCTTGGATGTGGTAGCCGTTTCTCAGGCTCCCTCTCCGGAATCGAACCCTGATTCCCCGTTACCCGTGACAACCATGGTAGTCGCAGAAACTACCATCGAAAGTTGATAAGGCAGACATTTGAAAGATGCGTCGCCGGTACTAGACCGTGCGATCGGCAAAAGTTATCCAGATTCATCAAAATTAACGACTTTGAACGCGAGGCCCTCCGTCGATTGGTTTTGATCTAATAAAAGCACTCGTCCCATCACTGGTCGGAGTTCTGATTGCATGTATTAGCTCTAGAATTACCACAGTTATCCAAGTAACCGAGTAAGATCTAAGGAACCAAAACTGATATATTGAGCCATTCGCGGTATCGCCTTAATACGGCTTGCACTGAGACATGCATGGCTTAATCTTTGAGACAAGCATATAACTACTGGCAGGATCAACCAGGGAGCTAAATGTAACAAGACGTGTTTCTATCTACACGATTTGTAGATAGAAATGACTGTCGCATAGCTTATTTATTTTTATAAAGGTATAATAAGTTTACCCTTTATCGAAAGTTACCGCAAAACTTTAACAATTTCCACTTGCAACGGCTAAGCGTTGTTAGTTTCGTTTGACATATTCTTTTATAACAATCATCGATACGCCCGGAGACGAGAGAGCGACGATTCCTCACGATGCTCGCTGTTCACAACGCCCATATAAATATATTATATATGTGCGCGGGAAACTGTTCGTTTTCCGACTGCGAAGATGCGAGATGTGTTGTATGTACTTTTGATTTGCACCACTCATTGAAGCGGTGCAAACGGCTGAGAGATCGTCCCGTATAACCGGCGCGCCAAGCGCGCTATCGGACTAGGACGTCTCGTGCCTTTTCCGTCGTTTGTATACACGGTGTGTGTCTCTTAACTGAGTTTGTTGTTAAGAGGGAATCCGACGCCGAAACGCCAAACTCCTCCAACCGTCGACGGTCACAGCAAAAATGTAGACACATTGTCTACACAAAATATATTCAACGGCGGCCCCTGACTTTGTTCATAAAGGCAGGAGCTCCCCTTCGAATTGTGTATATTGTGAATACTTGCACTTGGCTCATAGTCACAATACGAAATAACCGTGTGCCGCCGTTCGTCGTCGGCCGCGATCCGCCGTATCGCTCACAAATCAGTTGCGAGGCGTGCGCGGCCCTCGTCGGACGTCTCCTGCCGATAAGGGGACCTAAAAGCATCCGAAATCAAAAAAAAAACGAACAATATCGGACAAAAAATTTTTTCCGAAAATTTCTACCTGAATGCTCACCCTATTATAGGGTCGATGACCTTGAAAAAATAGTCAAAAACACTCTACGGGTCATCGAACCCGAGATACCGCGCGGATCCGGGCGGCGCGCGCTACTCGCGTGCGACCTTGACACACATACAAAACTCAAAACCCAAAACTACCCCAATAAGTTGCAATATAAACAAAAAACAAAAGCATTACAATTTAATCTTTCGTTTGTTTCAGGTAGAGCCATTCTACGCCAGGTGGCGCCACCGTCTCTATTTCAATAAAAATTCGTCCCTAATTAATGGGGGCCCCCTGTGTATATTATGCGTATATTAAAATAAAACACATTTTTTTACTATAAAACTATTTTTTGTTGTTTTATTTATTATTACCCTTAACAGTTTTGACAATTTCAAAAAATTGCAAATTATTCAACCATTATTATTAGCATTAGCCCCCTTAATTAATTCAGGCAGAGACGGGGCCTTAACAAAAACAAAATTGTATTTATTTTATTTTTTTCACATACCAACCACCATTCTATCAAGGTCAGGCAGGCGTAATCCAAATAACTACACATATAGTTCCAAATTCGAAACATTTCATATTTTTTGAAAAAAATATATCTATGAAAATCAATCATCAAAAAAATTATTGCAAAAAGCCAACATCACGCGGTGTTCCCAGGCGGTCACCCATCCAAGTACTGACCGCGCCCGACGTTGCTTAACTTCGGTGATCGGACGAGAACCGGTGTTTTCAACGTGGTATGGACGTTGGCAACTAACACGTTCAATTTTTGACTCTCTATTTTCATATAATTGTTCATTCAAACAAATAACATTTTAATATACTCTGTCGAATGGCTCACATCCGTTTATTACTCTCTCCACCAATGGGCATGCGTTATTTCGCAGAGGTGCACTTCCGGTATCAAACGACACTTTATAAATAATTATTTTATTATTCGTTTAAAATATTATGACACTTTGGTGTTTTGTATAATTTTAAAAATATTTTTGCACATCTTTATGTTTTGTTTTGTTACAAATTTGGTAATAAAGTAACTGTAATGAAAATTTAAATTGACCGGATCGGATCGACTGAACTGAACGACTGAATTCATAATATTTTGGTGGTATGTTTGTTGACAAAATATAAAACTTTAAAAAACTTTTTCTCTTTTTGAAAACAATTAATGATTGTTCAATTTACTTCATTTAGATATAATCTAGAGCGAGATTAATTTCAAGTTGAAATGAAACAAACGAGCATTTGTGTTTTTGTAAAAATGGTGAACGCAATAATATTATTTTCAAATTTAATTGTGAAATACAGTGATGAAATTGTATTGGACACTTGAAATCGATACAGTGTCAGTTTATTTGACTGTGTTTTGCACAGGAAAAGGTTTGTTTACTATATTTGAGAATGGTACAACATGACAACAGGTGAGTTCATTTACTATGTTTTTAAAATAAAAGTTTAGACAATTCTTTCTACTATCTTACTTCTGTTTCAGTTATAGATAGGTGGTAGGTACATTAATATGCATTTACAATAAAGCATACAGATCACAATATAATAATTTCATTTAAAAATCCTTAAACATAGTTACAATAAAAAAAATTAAAACAGCTTCTTTCCACCCAGGACCTAGTGTGGGTAATTACCGCACTACACTTGCAAGAGAGCAGTTCATCGCCAGAGTAGAGTTGGTGCAGCAGTTTCCTGTACAAAATGATTTTTAAGATTCACCCGAGGCCCCTCGGTGAGAGTAAATTGCTCATTTTATTGTTCAATTGATAAATAAATGCATTTATTGTGTGCCATACAAACAATCACACATCAATAGAATAGAGCAAGTGTCCAATTAGATTAGGTTCTAACTTACTTATTGGAACTGACTGATTACATACAAGTCGAACAAGAAAGAAAACTCAAAAGCTACTGAACAAGATTAAAGTAAATTAATTTGTTTAACTTTCATTTGTATTGCAATCCAAGTGACAAATAATTAAAAAAAATACTACATACCGGTACTAATAAGCAACTGTCAGTCAGGTGGTGATCGCTCTCTTTGGTGAGATGTCGGCCAACTGGGTGTCAAGTGGTATTAATCGGGTGAGTTGATTGATTTATCATATTCTGACAGGTCCGGAGAGACCTCCTGTGTAAAAAAAAAATGCTAAAAAAGGGGGAAAATTTTCAGTTTCAAA
>OY292372.1:1542093-1547093 GCA_958496195.1 Timandra comae | reverse complement strand
GGATTTTCACCTGTCAAAATCGTACCGACATTATTGCGCGACGCGAGTCTGGCTGAACCAAACTCTAGTCTTAGTTTCTTTGGATTATTTATAAAAATGCGCGTAAACACACACTTTTACGATAATGATCCTTCCGCAGGTTCCCCTACGGAAACCTTGTTACGACTTTTACTTCCTCTAAATGATCAAGTTTGGTCAACTTCCCAGCAACGCCGACGGCCGTGAAGCCACCGCGTGTCAGTCCGAAGACCTCACTAAATCATTCAATCGGTAGTAGCGACGGGCGGTGTGTACAAAGGGCAGGGACGTAATCAACGCGAGCTTATGACTCGCGCTTACTAGGAATTCCTCGTTTATGGGGGATAATTGCAAACCCCAATCCCCAGCACGAAGGAGTTTCAACGGGTTGCCCGGGCCTCTAGGCCAGGGAGAACATGCTGATTCCTTCAGTGTAGCGCGCGTGCGGCCCAGGACATCTAAGGGCATCACAGACCTGTTATT
The DNA here is from genome assembly GCA_958496195.1 of Timandra comae. NCBI lineage: Eukaryota > Metazoa > Arthropoda > Insecta > Lepidoptera > Geometridae > Timandra > Timandra comae. The sequence continues at coordinate 1,546,592 of OY292372.1, read as the reverse complement.
GCTCAATCTCGTGCGGCTCGAAGCCGCCGGTCCCTCTAAGAAGAATTTTAATACGTCGCCAGTGAGTTGCACGCCACGAGGACGCGCACACCGAAATGACGACGCCTATTTAGCAGGCTAGAGTCTCGTTCGTTACCGGAATTAACCAGACAAATCGCTCCACCAACTAAGAACGGCCATGCACCACCACCCACCGAATCAAGAAAGAGCTGTTAATCTGTCAATCCTTCCGGTGTCCGGGCCTGGTGAGATTTCCCGTGTTGAGTCAAATTAAGCCGCAGGCTCCACTCCTGGTGGTGCCCTTCCGTCAATTCCTTTAAGTTTCAGCTTTGCAACCATACTCCCCCCGGAGTCCAAAATCTTTGGTTTCCCGGAAGCTGCCCGCCGAGCCATTGTAATAACGTCGGCGGATCGCTAGATGACATATTTACGGTTAGAACTAGGGCGGTATCTAATCGCCTTCGAACCTCTAACTTTCGTTCTTGATTGATGAAAACACCTTTGGCAAATGCTTTCGCTGATGTTCGTCTTGCGACGATCCAAGAATTTCACCTCTAACGTCGCAATACGAATGCCCCCAGTTATCCCTATTAATCATTACCTCGGAGTTCTGAAAACCAACAAAATAGAACCGAGATCATATTCTATTATTCCATGCACGAAATATTCAAGCAGCATTTTGAGCCCGCTTTGAGCACTCTAATTTGTTCAAAGTAAAATTGTCGGCCCACCTCGACACTCACCGAAGAGCACCGCGATAGGATTTTGATATTGAACCGACGTGTTACCGCCGGCTCACCGACGATATGCTCCGCAAACGTGTCAGTATCACCGCGGATGCGGTGCACCGACAGCGCGGCGCACAAATGCAACTACGAGCTTTTTAACCGCAACAATTTTAGTATACGCTATTGGAGCTGGAATTACCGCGGCTGCTGGCACCAGACTTGCCCTCCAATTGTTCCTCGTTAAAATATTTAAAGTGTACTCATTCCGATTACGAGGCCTCGTAAGAGTCCCGTATCGTTATTTTTCGTCACTACCTCCCCGTGCCGGGAGTGGGTAATTTGCGCGCCTGCTGCCTTCCTTGGATGTGGTAGCCGTTTCTCAGGCTCCCTCTCCGGAATCGAACCCTGATTCCCCGTTACCCGTGACAACCATGGTAGTCGCAGAAACTACCATCGAAAGTTGATAAGGCAGACATTTGAAAGATGCGTCGCCGGTACTAGACCGTGCGATCGGCAAAAGTTATCCAGATTCATCAAAATTAACGACTTTGAACGCGAGGCCCTCCGTCGATTGGTTTTGATCTAATAAAAGCACTCGTCCCATCACTGGTCGGAGTTCTGATTGCATGTATTAGCTCTAGAATTACCACAGTTATCCAAGTAACCGAGTAAGATCTAAGGAACCAAAACTGATATATTGAGCCATTCGCGGTATCGCCTTAATACGGCTTGCACTGAGACATGCATGGCTTAATCTTTGAGACAAGCATATAACTACTGGCAGGATCAACCAGGGAGCTAAAAGTGTAACAAAACGTTTCTATCTACGATTTGTAGATAGAAATGACTGTCGCATAGCTTATTTATTTTTATAAAGGTATAAGTTTACCCTTTATCGAAAGTTACCGCAAAACTTTAACAATTTCCACTTGCAACGACTAAGCGTTGTTAGTTTCGTTTAACATATTCTTTTATAACAATCATCGATACGCCCGGAGACGAGAGAGCGACGATTCCTCACGATGCTCGCTGTTCACAACGCCCATATAAATATTATATATGTGCGCGGGAAACTGTTCGTTTTCCGACTGCGAAGATGCGAGATGTGTTGTACTTTTGATTTGCACCACTCATTGAAGTGGAGCAAACGGCTGAGAGATCGTCCCGTAAAACCGGCGCGCCAAGCGCGCTATCGGACTAGGAGGACGTCTCGTGCCTTTTCCGTCGTTTGTATACACGGTGTGTGTCTCTTAACAGAGTTGTTAAGAGGGGAGAATCCGAACGCCGAAACGCCAAACTCCTCCAACCGTCGACGGTCACAGCAAAAATATGTAGAGACAATTCTACACAAAATATTCAACGGCGGCCCCTGACTTTGTTCATAAAGGCAGGAGCTCCCATTCGAATTTTGTATTGTGAATACTTGCACTTGGCTCATAGTCACAATACGAAATAACCGTGTGCCGCCGTTCGTCGTCGGCCGCGATCCGCCGTATCGCTCACAAATCAGTTGCGAGGCGTGCGCGGCCCTCGTCGGACGTCTCCTGCCGATAAGGGGACCTAAAAGCATCCGAAATCAAAAAAAAAACGAACAAAATCGGACAAAAAAATTTTTCCGAAAATTTCTACCTGAATGCTCACCCTATTATAGGGTCGATGACCTTGAAAAAATAGTCAAAAACACTCTACGGGTCATCGAACCCGAGATACCGCGCGGATCCGGGCGGCGCGCGCTACTCGCGTGCGACCTTGACACACATACAAAACTCAAAACCCAAAACTACCCCAATAAGTTGCAATATAAACAAAAAACAAAAGCATTACAATTTAATCTTTCGTTTGTTTCAGGTAGAGCCATTCTACGCCAGGTGGCGCCACCGTCTCTATTTCAATAAAAATTCGTCCCTAATTAATGGGGGCCCCCTGTGTATATTATGCGTATATTAAAATAAAACACATTTTTTTACTATAAAACTATTTTTTGTTGTTTTATTTATTATTACCCTTAACAGTTTTGACAATTTCAAAAAATTGCAAATTATTCAACCATTATTATTAGCATTAGCCCCCTTAATTAATTCAGGCAGAGACGGGGCCTTAACAAAAACAAAATTGTATTTATTTTATTTTTTTCACATACCAACCACCATTCTATCAAGGTCAGGCAGGCGTAATCCAAATAACTACACATATAGTTCCAAATTCGAAACATTTCATATTTTTTGAAAAAAATATATCTATGAAAATCAATCATCAAAAAAATTATTGCAAAAAGCCAACATCACGCGGTGTTCCCAGGCGGTCACCCATCCAAGTACTGACCGCGCCCGACGTTGCTTAACTTCGGTGATCGGACGAGAACCGGTGTTTTCAACGTGGTATGGACGTTGGCAACTAACACGTTCAATTTTTGACTCTCTATTTTCATATAATTGTTCATTCAAACAAATAACATTTTAATATACTCTGTCGAATGGCTCACATCCGTTTATTACTCTCTCCACCAATGGGCATGCGTTATTTCGCAGAGGTGCACTTCCGGTATCAAACGACACTTTATAAATAATTATTTTATTATTCGTTTAAAATATTATGACACTTTGGTGTTTTGTATAATTTTAAAAATATTTTTGCACATCTTTATGTTTTGTTTTGTTACAAATTTGGTAATAAAGTAACTGTAATGAAAATTTAAATTGACCGGATCGGATCGACTGAACTGAACGACTGAATTCATAATATTTTGGTGGTATGTTTGTTGACAAAATATAAAACTTTAAAAAACTTTTTCTCTTTTTGAAAACAATTAATGATTGTTCAATTTACTTCATTTAGATATAATCTAGAGCGAGATTAATTTCAAGTTGAAATGAAACAAACGAGCATTTGTGTTTTTGTAAAAATGGTGAACGCAATAATATTATTTTCAAATTTAATTGTGAAATACAGTGATGAAATTGTATTGGACACTTGAAATCGATACAGTGTCAGTTTATTTGACTGTGTTTTGCACAGGAAAAGGTTTGTTTACTATATTTGAGAATGGTACAACATGACAACAGGTGAGTTCATTTACTATGTTTTTAAAATAAAAGTTTAGACAATTCTTTCTACTATCTTACTTCTGTTTCAGTTATAGATAGGTGGTAGGTACATTAATATGCATTTACAATAAAGCATACAGATCACAATATAATAATTTCATTTAAAAATCCTTAAACATAGTTACAATAAAAAAAATTAAAACAGCTTCTTTCCACCCAGGACCTAGTGTGGGTAATTACCGCACTACACTTGCAAGAGAGCAGTTCATCGCCAGAGTAGAGTTGGTGCAGCAGTTTCCTGTACAAAATGATTTTTAAGATTCACCCGAGGCCCCTCGGTGAGAGTAAATTGCTCATTTTATTGTTCAATTGATAAATAAATGCATTTATTGTGTGCCATACAAACAATCACACATCAATAGAATAGAGCAAGTGTCCAATTAGATTAGGTTCTAACTTACTTATTGGAACTGACTGATTACATACAAGTCGAACAAGAAAGAAAACTCAAAAGCTACTGAACAAGATTAAAGTAAATTAATTTGTTTAACTTTCATTTGTATTGCAATCCAAGTGACAAATAATTAAAAAAAATACTACATACCGGTACTAATAAGCAACTGTCAGTCAGGTGGTGATCGCTCTCTTTGGTGAGATGTCGGCCAACTGGGTGTCAAGTGGTATTAATCGGGTGAGTTGATTGATTTATCATATTCTGACAGGTCCG
>OY292372.1:1532093-1537093 GCA_958496195.1 Timandra comae | reverse complement strand
CTAAACCGAATTTATTTATATGTTAACGAACGCGCACATTTGTCACCGACTCGAGGTGTGGATTTTCACCTGTCAAAATCGTACCGACATTATTGCGCGACGCGAGTCTGGCTGAACCAAACTCTAGTCTTAGTTTCTTTGGATTATTTATAAAAATGCGCGTAAACACACACTTTTACGATAATGATCCTTCCGCAGGTTCCCCTACGGAAACCTTGTTACGACTTTTACTTCCTCTAAATGATCAAGTTTGGTCAACTTCCCAGCAACGCCGACGGCCGTGAAGCCACCGCGTGTCAGTCCGAAGACCTCACTAAATCATTCAATCGGTAGTAGCGACGGGCGGTGTGTACAAAGGGCAGGGACGTAATCAACGCGAGCTTATGACTCGCGCTTACTAGGAATTCCTCGTTTATGGGGGATAATTGCAAACCCCAATCCCCAGCACGAAGGAGTTTCAACGGGTTGCCCGGGCCTCTAGGCCAGGGAGAACATGCTGATTCCTTCAGTGTAGCGCGCGTGCGGCCCAGGACATCTAAGGGCATCACAGACCTGTTATTGCTCAATCTCGTGCGGCTCGAAGCCGCCGGTCCCTCTAAGAAGAATTTTAATACGTCGCCAGTGAGTTGCACGCCACGAGGACGCGCACACCGAAATGACGACGCCTATTTAGCAGGCTAGAGTCTCGTTCGTTACCGGAATTAACCAGACAAATCGCTCCACCAACTAAGAACGGCCATGCACCACCACCCACCGAATCAAGAAAGAGCTGTTAATCTGTCAATCCTTCCGGTGTCCGGGCCTGGTGAGATTTCCCGTGTTGAGTCAAATTAAGCCGCAGGCTCCACTCCTGGTGGTGCCCTTCCGTCAATTCCTTTAAGTTTCAGCTTTGCAACCATACTCCCCCCGGAGTCCAAAATCTTTGGTTTCCCGGAAGCTGCCCGCCGAGCCATTGTAATAACGTCGGCGGATCGCTAGATGACATATTTACGGTTAGAACTAGGGCGGTATCTAATCGCCTTCGAACCTCTAACTTTCGTTCTTGATTGATGAAAACACCTTTGGCAAATGCTTTCGCTGATGTTCGTCTTGCGACGATCCAAGAATTTCACCTCTAACGTCGCAATACGAATGCCCCCAGTTATCCCTATTAATCATTACCTCGGAGTTCTGAAAACCAACAAAATAGAACCGAGATCATATTCTATTATTCCATGCACGAAATATTCAAGCAGCATTTTGAGCCCGCTTTGAGCACTCTAATTTGTTCAAAGTAAAATTGTCGGCCCACCTCGACACTCACCGAAGAGCACCGCGATAGGATTTTGATATTGAACCGACGTGTTACCGCCGGCTCACCGACGATATGCTCCGCAAACGTGTCAGTATCACCGCGGATGCGGTGCACCGACAGCGCGGCGCACAAATGCAACTACGAGCTTTTTAACCGCAACAATTTTAGTATACGCTATTGGAGCTGGAATTACCGCGGCTGCTGGCACCAGACTTGCCCTCCAATTGTTCCTCGTTAAAATATTTAAAGTGTACTCATTCCGATTACGAGGCCTCGTAAGAGTCCCGTATCGTTATTTTTCGTCACTACCTCCCCGTGCCGGGAGTGGGTAATTTGCGCGCCTGCTGCCTTCCTTGGATGTGGTAGCCGTTTCTCAGGCTCCCTCTCCGGAATCGAACCCTGATTCCCCGTTACCCGTGACAACCATGGTAGTCGCAGAAACTACCATCGAAAGTTGATAAGGCAGACATTTGAAAGATGCGTCGCCGGTACTAGACCGTGCGATCGGCAAAAGTTATCCAGATTCATCAAAATTAACGACTTTGAACGCGAGGCCCTCCGTCGATTGGTTTTGATCTAATAAAAGCACTCGTCCCATCACTGGTCGGAGTTCTGATTGCATGTATTAGCTCTAGAATTACCACAGTTATCCAAGTAACCGAGTAAGATCTAAGGAACCAAAACTGATATATTGAGCCATTCGCGGTATCGCCTTAATACGGCTTGCACTGAGACATGCATGGCTTAATCTTTGAGACAAGCATATAACTACTGGCAGGATCAACCAGGGAGCTAAATGTAACAAGACGTGTTTCTATCTACACGATTTGTAGATAGAAATGACTGTCGCATAGCTTATTTATTTTTATAAAGGTATAATAAGTTTACCCTTTATCGAAAGTTACCGCAAAACTTTAACAATTTCCACTTGCAACGGCTAAGCGTTGTTAGTTTCGTTTGACATATTCTTTTATAACAATCATCGATACGCCCGGAGACGAGAGAGCGACGATTCCTCACGATGCTCGCTGTTCACAACGCCCATATAAATATATTATATATGTGCGCGGGAAACTGTTCGTTTTCCGACTGCGAAGATGCGAGATGTGTTGTATGTACTTTTGATTTGCACCACTCATTGAAGCGGTGCAAACGGCTGAGAGATCGTCCCGTATAACCGGCGCGCCAAGCGCGCTATCGGACTAGGACGTCTCGTGCCTTTTCCGTCGTTTGTATACACGGTGTGTGTCTCTTAACTGAGTTTGTTGTTAAGAGGGAATCCGACGCCGAAACGCCAAACTCCTCCAACCGTCGACGGTCACAGCAAAAATGTAGACACATTGTCTACACAAAATATATTCAACGGCGGCCCCTGACTTTGTTCATAAAGGCAGGAGCTCCCCTTCGAATTGTGTATATTGTGAATACTTGCACTTGGCTCATAGTCACAATACGAAATAACCGTGTGCCGCCGTTCGTCGTCGGCCGCGATCCGCCGTATCGCTCACAAATCAGTTGCGAGGCGTGCGCGGCCCTCGTCGGACGTCTCCTGCCGATAAGGGGACCTAAAAGCATCCGAAATCAAAAAAAAAACGAACAATATCGGACAAAAAAATTTTTCCGAAAATTTCTACCTGAATGCTCACCCTATTATAGGGTCGATGACCTTGAAAAAATAGTCAAAAACACTCTACGGGTCATCGAACCCGAGATACCGCGCGGATCCGGGCGGCGCGCGCTACTCGCGTGCGACCTTGACACACATACAAAACTCAAAACCCAAAACTACCCCAATAAGTTGCAATATAAACAAAAAACAAAAGCATTACAATTTAATCTTTCGTTTGTTTCAGGTAGAGCCATTCTACGCCAGGTGGCGCCACCGTCTCTATTTCAATAAAAATTCGTCCCTAATTAATGGGGGCCCCCTGTGTATATTATGCGTATATTAAAATAAAACACATTTTTTTACTATAAAACTATTTTTTGTTGTTTTATTTATTATTACCCTTAACAGTTTTGACAATTTCAAAAAATTGCAAATTATTCAACCATTATTATTAGCATTAGCCCCCTTAATTAATTCAGGCAGAGACGGGGCCTTAACAAAAACAAAATTGTATTTATTTTATTTTTTTCACATACCAACCACCATTCTATCAAGGTCAGGCAGGCGTAATCCAAATAACTACACATATAGTTCCAAATTCGAAACATTTCATATTTTTTGAAAAAAATATATCTATGAAAATCAATCATCAAAAAAATTATTGCAAAAAGCCAACATCACGCGGTGTTCCCAGGCGGTCACCCATCCAAGTACTGACCGCGCCCGACGTTGCTTAACTTCGGTGATCGGACGAGAACCGGTGTTTTCAACGTGGTATGGACGTTGGCAACTAACACGTTCAATTTTTGACTCTCTATTTTCATATAATTGTTCATTCAAACAAATAACATTTTAATATACTCTGTCGAATGGCTCACATCCGTTTATTACTCTCTCCACCAATGGGCATGCGTTATTTCGCAGAGGTGCACTTCCGGTATCAAACGACACTTTATAAATAATTATTTTATTATTCGTTTAAAATATTATGACACTTTGGTGTTTTGTATAATTTTAAAAATATTTTTGCACATCTTTATGTTTTGTTTTGTTACAAATTTGGTAATAAAGTAACTGTAATGAAAATTTAAATTGACCGGATCGGATCGACTGAACTGAACGACTGAATTCATAATATTTTGGTGGTATGTTTGTTGACAAAATATAAAACTTTAAAAAACTTTTTCTCTTTTTGAAAACAATTAATGATTGTTCAATTTACTTCATTTAGATATAATCTAGAGCGAGATTAATTTCAAGTTGAAATGAAACAAACGAGCATTTGTGTTTTTGTAAAAATGGTGAACGCAATAATATTATTTTCAAATTTAATTGTGAAATACAGTGATGAAATTGTATTGGACACTTGAAATCGATACAGTGTCAGTTTATTTGACTGTGTTTTGCACAGGAAAAGGTTTGTTTACTATATTTGAGAATGGTACAACATGACAACAGGTGAGTTCATTTACTATGTTTTTAAAATAAAAGTTTAGACAATTCTTTCTACTATCTTACTTCTGTTTCAGTTATAGATAGGTGGTAGGTACATTAATATGCATTTACAATAAAGCATACAGATCACAATATAATAATTTCATTTAAAAATCCTTAAACATAGTTACAATAAAAAAAATTAAAACAGCTTCTTTCCACCCAGGACCTAGTGTGGGTAATTACCGCACTACACTTGCAAGAGAGCAGTTCATCGCCAGAGTAGAGTTGGTGCAGCAGTTTCCTGTACAAAATGATTTTTAAGATTCACCCGAGGCCCCTCGGTGAGAGTAAATTGCTCATTTTATTGTTCAATTGATAAATAAATGCATTTATTGTGTGCCATACAAACAATCACACATCAATAGAATAGAGCAAGTGTCCAATTAGATTAGGTTCTAACTTACTTATTGGAACTGACTGATTACATACAAGTCGAACAAGAAAGAAAACTCAAAAGCTACTGAACAAGATTAAAGTAAATTAATTTGTTTAACTTTCATTTGTATTGCAATCCAAGTGACAAATAATTAAAAAAAATACTACATACCGGTACTAATAAGCAACTGTCAGTCAGGTGGTGATCGCTCTCTTTGGTGAGAT
>OY292372.1:1507093-1527093 GCA_958496195.1 Timandra comae | reverse complement strand
GGTTTATGTTTGTATGTACAGTTTTAGTATAAAAAAAAAAGTATTTTATCTTAGAAAAAAATTAATTTTTCTAAACCGAATTTATTTATATGTTAACGAACGCGCACATTTGTCACCGACTCGAGGTGTGGATTTTCACCTGTCAAAATCGTACCGACATTATTGCGCGACGCGAGTCTGGCTGAACCAAACTCTAGTCTTAGTTTCTTTGGATTATTTATAAAAATGCGCGTAAACACACACTTTTACGATAATGATCCTTCCGCAGGTTCCCCTACGGAAACCTTGTTACGACTTTTACTTCCTCTAAATGATCAAGTTTGGTCAACTTCCCAGCAACGCCGACGGCCGTGAAGCCACCGCGTGTCAGTCCGAAGACCTCACTAAATCATTCAATCGGTAGTAGCGACGGGCGGTGTGTACAAAGGGCAGGGACGTAATCAACGCGAGCTTATGACTCGCGCTTACTAGGAATTCCTCGTTTATGGGGGATAATTGCAAACCCCAATCCCCAGCACGAAGGAGTTTCAACGGGTTGCCCGGGCCTCTAGGCCAGGGAGAACATGCTGATTCCTTCAGTGTAGCGCGCGTGCGGCCCAGGACATCTAAGGGCATCACAGACCTGTTATTGCTCAATCTCGTGCGGCTCGAAGCCGCCGGTCCCTCTAAGAAGAATTTTAATACGTCGCCAGTGAGTTGCACGCCACGAGGACGCGCACACCGAAATGACGACGCCTATTTAGCAGGCTAGAGTCTCGTTCGTTACCGGAATTAACCAGACAAATCGCTCCACCAACTAAGAACGGCCATGCACCACCACCCACCGAATCAAGAAAGAGCTGTTAATCTGTCAATCCTTCCGGTGTCCGGGCCTGGTGAGATTTCCCGTGTTGAGTCAAATTAAGCCGCAGGCTCCACTCCTGGTGGTGCCCTTCCGTCAATTCCTTTAAGTTTCAGCTTTGCAACCATACTCCCCCCGGAGTCCAAAATCTTTGGTTTCCCGGAAGCTGCCCGCCGAGCCATTGTAATAACGTCGGCGGATCGCTAGATGACATATTTACGGTTAGAACTAGGGCGGTATCTAATCGCCTTCGAACCTCTAACTTTCGTTCTTGATTGATGAAAACACCTTTGGCAAATGCTTTCGCTGATGTTCGTCTTGCGACGATCCAAGAATTTCACCTCTAACGTCGCAATACGAATGCCCCCAGTTATCCCTATTAATCATTACCTCGGAGTTCTGAAAACCAACAAAATAGAACCGAGATCATATTCTATTATTCCATGCACGAAATATTCAAGCAGCATTTTGAGCCCGCTTTGAGCACTCTAATTTGTTCAAAGTAAAATTGTCGGCCCACCTCGACACTCACCGAAGAGCACCGCGATAGGATTTTGATATTGAACCGACGTGTTACCGCCGGCTCACCGACGATATGCTCCGCAAACGTGTCAGTATCACCGCGGATGCGGTGCACCGACAGCGCGGCGCACAAATGCAACTACGAGCTTTTTAACCGCAACAATTTTAGTATACGCTATTGGAGCTGGAATTACCGCGGCTGCTGGCACCAGACTTGCCCTCCAATTGTTCCTCGTTAAAATATTTAAAGTGTACTCATTCCGATTACGAGGCCTCGTAAGAGTCCCGTATCGTTATTTTTCGTCACTACCTCCCCGTGCCGGGAGTGGGTAATTTGCGCGCCTGCTGCCTTCCTTGGATGTGGTAGCCGTTTCTCAGGCTCCCTCTCCGGAATCGAACCCTGATTCCCCGTTACCCGTGACAACCATGGTAGTCGCAGAAACTACCATCGAAAGTTGATAAGGCAGACATTTGAAAGATGCGTCGCCGGTACTAGACCGTGCGATCGGCAAAAGTTATCCAGATTCATCAAAATTAACGACTTTGAACGCGAGGCCCTCCGTCGATTGGTTTTGATCTAATAAAAGCACTCGTCCCATCACTGGTCGGAGTTCTGATTGCATGTATTAGCTCTAGAATTACCACAGTTATCCAAGTAACCGAGTAAGATCTAAGGAACCAAAACTGATATATTGAGCCATTCGCGGTATCGCCTTAATACGGCTTGCACTGAGACATGCATGGCTTAATCTTTGAGACAAGCATATAACTACTGGCAGGATCAACCAGGGAGCTAAATGTAACAAGACGTGTTTCTATCTACACGATTTGTAGATAGAAATGACTGTCGCATAGCTTATTTATTTTTATAAAGGTATAATAAGTTTACCCTTTATCGAAAGTTACCGCAAAACTTTAACAATTTCCACTTGCAACGGCTAAGCGTTGTTAGTTTCGTTTGACATATTCTTTTATAACAATCATCGATACGCCCGGAGACGAGAGAGCGACGATTCCTCACGATGCTCGCTGTTCACAACGCCCATATAAATATATTATATATGTGCGCGGGAAACTGTTCGTTTTCCGACTGCGAAGATGCGAGATGTGTTGTATGTACTTTTGATTTGCACCACTCATTGAAGCGGTGCAAACGGCTGAGAGATCGTCCCGTATAACCGGCGCGCCAAGCGCGCTATCGGACTAGGACGTCTCGTGCCTTTTCCGTCGTTTGTATACACGGTGTGTGTCTCTTAACTGAGTTTGTTGTTAAGAGGGAATCCGACGCCGAAACGCCAAACTCCTCCAACCGTCGACGGTCACAGCAAAAATGTAGACACATTGTCTACACAAAATATATTCAACGGCGGCCCCTGACTTTGTTCATAAAGGCAGGAGCTCCCCTTCGAATTGTGTATATTGTGAATACTTGCACTTGGCTCATAGTCACAATACGAAATAACCGTGTGCCGCCGTTCGTCGTCGGCCGCGATCCGCCGTATCGCTCACAAATCAGTTGCGAGGCGTGCGCGGCCCTCGTCGGACGTCTCCTGCCGATAAGGGGACCTAAAAGCATCCGAAATCAAAAAAAAAACGAACAATATCGGACAAAAAAATTTTTCCGAAAATTTCTACCTGAATGCTCACCCTATTATAGGGTCGATGACCTTGAAAAAATAGTCAAAAACACTCTACGGGTCATCGAACCCGAGATACCGCGCGGATCCGGGCGGCGCGCGCTACTCGCGTGCGACCTTGACACACATACAAAACTCAAAACCCAAAACTACCCCAATAAGTTGCAATATAAACAAAAAACAAAAGCATTACAATTTAATCTTTCGTTTGTTTCAGGTAGAGCCATTCTACGCCAGGTGGCGCCACCGTCTCTATTTCAATAAAAATTCGTCCCTAATTAATGGGGGCCCCCTGTGTATATTATGCGTATATTAAAATAAAACACATTTTTTTACTATAAAACTATTTTTTGTTGTTTTATTTATTATTACCCTTAACAGTTTTGACAATTTCAAAAAATTGCAAATTATTCAACCATTATTATTAGCATTAGCCCCCTTAATTAATTCAGGCAGAGACGGGGCCTTAACAAAAACAAAATTGTATTTATTTTATTTTTTTCACATACCAACCACCATTCTATCAAGGTCAGGCAGGCGTAATCCAAATAACTACACATATAGTTCCAAATTCGAAACATTTCATATTTTTTGAAAAAAATATATCTATGAAAATCAATCATCAAAAAAATTATTGCAAAAAGCCAACATCACGCGGTGTTCCCAGGCGGTCACCCATCCAAGTACTGACCGCGCCCGACGTTGCTTAACTTCGGTGATCGGACGAGAACCGGTGTTTTCAACGTGGTATGGACGTTGGCAACTAACACGTTCAATTTTTGACTCTCTATTTTCATATAATTGTTCATTCAAACAAATAACATTTTAATATACTCTGTCGAATGGCTCACATCCGTTTATTACTCTCTCCACCAATGGGCATGCGTTATTTCGCAGAGGTGCACTTCCGGTATCAAACGACACTTTATAAATAATTATTTTATTATTCGTTTAAAATATTATGACACTTTGGTGTTTTGTATAATTTTAAAAATATTTTTGCACATCTTTATGTTTTGTTTTGTTACAAATTTGGTAATAAAGTAACTGTAATGAAAATTTAAATTGACCGGATCGGATCGACTGAACTGAACGACTGAATTCATAATATTTTGGTGGTATGTTTGTTGACAAAATATAAAACTTTAAAAAACTTTTTCTCTTTTTGAAAACAATTAATGATTGTTCAATTTACTTCATTTAGATATAATCTAGAGCGAGATTAATTTCAAGTTGAAATGAAACAAACGAGCATTTGTGTTTTTGTAAAAATGGTGAACGCAATAATATTATTTTCAAATTTAATTGTGAAATACAGTGATGAAATTGTATTGGACACTTGAAATCGATACAGTGTCAGTTTATTTGACTGTGTTTTGCACAGGAAAAGGTTTGTTTACTATATTTGAGAATGGTACAACATGACAACAGGTGAGTTCATTTACTATGTTTTTAAAATAAAAGTTTAGACAATTCTTTCTACTATCTTACTTCTGTTTCAGTTATAGATAGGTGGTAGGTACATTAATATGCATTTACAATAAAGCATACAGATCACAATATAATAATTTCATTTAAAAATCCTTAAACATAGTTACAATAAAAAAAATTAAAACAGCTTCTTTCCACCCAGGACCTAGTGTGGGTAATTACCGCACTACACTTGCAAGAGAGCAGTTCATCGCCAGAGTAGAGTTGGTGCAGCAGTTTCCTGTACAAAATGATTTTTAAGATTCACCCGAGGCCCCTCGGTGAGAGTAAATTGCTCATTTTATTGTTCAATTGATAAATAAATGCATTTATTGTGTGCCATACAAACAATCACACATCAATAGAATAGAGCAAGTGTCCAATTAGATTAGGTTCTAACTTACTTATTGGAACTGACTGATTACATACAAGTCGAACAAGAAAGAAAACTCAAAAGCTACTGAACAAGATTAAAGTAAATTAATTTGTTTAACTTTCATTTGTATTGCAATCCAAGTGACAAATAATTAAAAAAAATACTACATACCGGTACTAATAAGCAACTGTCAGTCAGGTGGTGATCGCTCTCTTTGGTGAGATGTCGGCCAACTGGGTGTCAAGTGGTATTAATCGGGTGAGTTGATTGATTTATCATATTCTGACAGGTCCGGAGAGACCTCCTGTGTAAAAAAAAAATGCTAAAAAAGGGGGAAAATTTTCAGTTTCAAACACGCGATTTCAACCTCTCACAGTATGTTCGTGTACAGGTCATTTTTTGGTGATATTTTAAAAAGTATCACTTTTTTTTCTAGCAAGCATTATTTTTCTATTTTAACTTGATTAATTAACACAGAATTTACTTAATAAAAAAAATAAAAAATACATTTTTTTTTTTACTAATATATTGTATAACTATCTAAGTGTACATCTCCTTTAGCTTGATGTTCACCTGGTACTTTCATTGCCAAAATTAACTTCATAAGTATAGGTAATTAAAATTAATGTTAGTCTCTCGCAGTATGTTCGTGTACATAAACATGTTAAACGAAAAACACACATCTCTCGCAGTATGTTCGTGTACTGCCGGTACGATACACAAACTAACTCTGTAATATTAATCCCCCACAGTATGTTCGTGCACACCGCTCCGGCAAACAAGCACTAGTACCAGTACACAATAACAACATCTCATCGTCCTCGGACGAATCACCTGGCGTAGGGCTGAGTCTCAACAGATCGCAGCACGACGCTGCTCTACCGAGCACAACACCCCGCCAGGAACGTAAGTCGTCTACAGACTATTCCGAGCCCCGACATCGAACTGAGGTAGATTCGGACCCTCGGAGCCGTGGCGCACGTGTTAAACCGACCGCACCGATCTCCGAGGCCCAAATGGGCTTCGACGTCGCGCCCCACGGAGTGGAGCGCGACTAGTAAAGTCACATTGTTTGGAGCCTCCCGACTCTCGGGGCTCCACAGTGAGCATATCCTTGCCGGATTCGGCTAGGCTGGCTTCGGCCTTAGAGGCGTTCAGGCATAATCCCGCGGATGGTAGCTTCGCACCACCGGCCGCTCGGCCGAGTGCATGAACCAAATGTCCGAAACTGCGGTTCCTCTCGTACTGAGCAGTATTACTATCGCAACGACGAGCCATCAGTAGGGTAAAACTAACCTGTCTCACGACGGTCTAAACCCAGCTCACGTTCCCTTTTGATGGGTGAACAATCCAACGCTTGGCGAATTTTGCTTCGCAATGATAGGAAGAGCCGACATCGAAGGATCAAAAAGCAACGTCGCTATGAACGCTTGGCTGCCACAAGCCAGTTATCCCTGTGGTAACTTTTCTGGCACCTCTTGCTAAAAACTCTTTAGTACTAAAGGATCGATAGGCCGTGCTTTCGCAGTCCCTATGCGTACTGAACATCTGGATCAAGCCAGCTTTTGCCCTTTTGCTCCACGCGAGGTTTCTGTCCTCGCTGAGCTGGCCTTAGGACACCTGCGTTATTCTTTGACAGATGTACCGCCCCAGTCAAACTCCCCGCCTGGCAGTGTCCTCGAACCGGATCACGCGGGAGTTGTACGGCGACGAGCGTCGCCGCCACGTCGCCACTCTGCACGCTTGGAACGAAACACCGTGCGCCCGCCGATATAATCGACCGCGCACCGCTTCCGCCCAACCGAGTAAGTAATGAAACAATGAAAGTAGTGGTTTTTCAGCGACGACCGCGAACGATCTCCCACTTATGCTACACCTCTCATGTCTCCTTACAATGCCAGACTAGAGTCAAGCTCAACAGGGTCTTCTTTCCCCGCTGATTCTCCCAAGCCCGTTCCCTTGGCTGTGGTTTCGCTAGATAGTAGATAGGGACATCCCCACCGCCTCCTCATGGTCCTTCCCGCCGGTTGGCATACGGACCGAATCTTGGAGACACCACCGGGTACTTGCTCGTACGCTCTTTCCCCTGGTGGCGTTTCTTGACTCCTACAAATATTTAATTGATGCCCCCTCTCAGCACCTCTCCCCTATTGGGGCGTGCACACCACACATGCCAGTCTCCGCGCCTTCGCCGTTCGTCATTCCTGCGCCTTCCTTTTCCCGAACCAGCCGTTCGCGAACTCCCTCAGCCGCGCGTATCCCTCCGGTGTCGATACCAGGTCCGCGTGGCCGATAGGGCCTTCCTCCGGTCGCTCCCAGCCCCGCAACATCAGCTCCCGCTCCTCGTTGTACAGCCCGCAGTCCCAGAGGACGTGTTCGCGGGTCTCCGCCGCCTCTCCACATGCGCACTCCGGCGACTCGCGCAGCGCCATCGAGTGTAGGCGGCTCCGGAACATACCGTGCCCGGTGAGTAACTGCGAGGTAACGTAGTTCGGTTCCACCCACACGTAGGACAACCTGGCTTTAACGTCTGGGAAGAATTGCTGCAGTTCCCTGCCGTCCTCCACGGTCCTCCATCGCTCGTCCCACCGAGCGACGACCTCCGCCAACACCTCCCCGCTCCTCACGCGGCGCTCCCTGCCCGTTAAACCCACGCCCTCCTCAGCCGACCGCCCAGCCCTAACTATTTCGAGATCCGCGGGCAGCACCCCGGCGAGCACGGGCAGCGCCGCAGTGCTGGTCGACCTATACGCCTTGGTGAGAAGGATAAGCGCAGGGCGCTGCGCGCGCAGCACCGCGCTCCTAACCACATAAGTGGAGCACCGCTCCCACCATACGGCCGCCGCATAAGTGATTGTGGCGACAAAGGTGCCCGCATAAAGCACCCTGAGTGCCGGGTACTTGACCCCCCAGGAGGATGCGGACACCCTTGCCACCTTGCCAAAGCAGTTCGCCGCTTTGGTGGCCATATAGCTCGCGTGCGGCGCGTACGACAGAAGGTCATCTATAACTACGCCCAACAGCTTCGCCTGCCTCACACTTGTTATCGAGGTCCCGCCGATTCTGATGGTGGGGGGACGCTTGAATTTGCCCTTAATTGTGAGTGTTTTGGATTTTTCCGGACTAAAAGTTAACCTATTCCTCGCGCCCCAATCCACCACCATCTGCAGCGCCGACTGGGCCTTACGCTCAATCGACGCCCTCGACGGGGCCTCGATAACAACCGCGACGTCATCGGCGTACGCGAACAGCTCCACCCCCTCCGGCACCGGCAGCCTCAACACGTCGTCGACGAGGACGTTCCACAGCGTCGGCCCCAGTACCGACCCCTGCGGACAGCCCATGGTGGAGACCTTCCACTCCGCGCTGCAGCCGACAATCATCCCCACGCGTCTATCAGTAAAGTAACTGATCAGCATCCGGTATGTGTTCTGGGAACACCCGGTCTGCTTCGCCTTGGTGATGATCATCGGCCACCACGCGTTGTCGAAGGCCCCCGATATGTCGAGCAACACCAGCTGCGCATACGCCGACGACGAGCCCCTAATCTTTCCTAATATGGCTTTAATTGCCGTCACCGTTGAACGCCCACTCGTAAACCCGTGCTGGTTCGGGGACAGGTTGCGGTACAGGCAGGGAGCGCCTGCGAGAATTAGGCGCTCCAGAATCTTTCCCAGAATGGACAGGAGAGTCACTGGTCTATAAGCCTTCGGGTCGGAGAGCGGCCGATCGCCACCCTTAGGGACGACGACTAGCTTCCCAGTCTTCCATGTGACTGGGAACACACCTTCCTTCAGACACGCCGAGTACATGCGTAACATCTCCGCCTCGCTTACCGTCCACGCCTCTCTGATAATACGGGCCGTGAGACCGTCCAGCCCTGGAGCCGTGTTAGGTAGGGCTTTGATGACATTCCTTAGCATCGCCCGGCTGGGTTCATCTTCTGCTTTCCGGGGGGGTGCGCATGCTGCAGCCACCCTCACCACTCTGTGGTAGGCCGTGTCTCTACTAGGGTCGTCGTCTGGACACAACTCCCGCAGCAGTCCCGCCATGGCGTCCCTCCCCGTGGTCGCATAGCCCTGGATCAGCCTCATTCCGTGTATCACGTTACGCGGAGGTTTCACCCTTCCAGAGGCTGCCCTGTATGCCAGCCCCCACGGATCCTCGTTGCCCGACTCGGCAAGTCGCCGAAAGTGGGCCAACTCGGCGTCACGCATGGCGTGTTTGTAGATCGCCCTTTCTGTTCGCAGTGTGGCCTGCAGATCACTCACCCCTCTACCGCCCCTCTTCTTGGCCTTCTGCCACTCCCTACGCGCGTTATACACCTTCCGCCGCATGCTACTGAGCTCCGGTGACCACCATTCATAGCCACCAGGTTCTCGGTCCTCCCGCACCCCCAGACATTCGTTCGCAGTGCTGGATAGAATGGTTGTGTAGTCCTCGCAGAGCTTCGCGGCGGGACTCCTCGTCCTGAGATTGCCCATCCTGTGATGCAGTGTGTTACGAAACCTTGCCCAATTTACCCCTCGCTCCCTGAATCGTTTGGTCACCACAACTTCTTCATCATGTGCCGTCCGCGAGCTACCAATTGCGAATGTTATAAGTTGGTGATCGCTTAGGCTCTCCCCTTCGTGTACCAACCATTCCGAAACCGGGACTCCCCTGGTGGTGAGGGTGAGGTCGACGTTAGACTGACCATTGGGGCCACAAAAGGTGGGTGGCTGTCCCTCCACGTTATGAATGACGAGATCCCGACACAGGATGAGGCCTTCCATCTGGTTTCTCCTGTAATCCGTGTCGGGTCCCCTTCCTACGTACTGCCGTTGCTCACAGTGCCACATAGGAGAGTGCGCGTTGCTGTCCATGCCAATCACCATGTTTGATCCCGATAGTTTGTCCAAGACTCCGCTGAGATGCTCCAGGTGTCGTGAAATATCCTGGCTGTATTGGCAATAAACAGACACGGCGTAAAACTCGAACCCTGTCCTGCTGTCGGAAATTTGGGCGACGGCGCAGTAGTCGTTGCTGAGGTGGTTTAGGAAGGTCATCCGCAGCTTAGGGTTTGTTGGTGGTAGGATGCCCGCCTTGGATCCTGGTCCTTTCTGGACAATCTTCGAGTGAGGATACTGCTCCTGCACCAGTACCATGTCGAGCGATCTGGACTCAACTATCACAGGGAGCTCAGTAGTCGCGGACGCAGAGCCTTGCAGGTTAAGCTGGCCGACCCTGATCACCCTACCCGAGCTATCCATACTGGGTCTCATTTACCGAACGATGCTCCGCAAAGATACGGGCGGGGCAGTCGAGTGCTGCGGTTCTGTGGTTCTCAGCTTCCGGTCGTTTGAACCTCCTACATGTGGCGCAGCAAGTACTGCTCGACTGACATTCCGATGACTTATGACCGCCGTCGCCGCACTTACCACATACCATCGCCGCGGCTCGACAGTGCTTCTCGGGGTGGCCGTACTGTTGGCATCTGTTACAGCAAGTCACCCGCACGTAGTCGCAAACATCAGCTGAGTCCCAGCCCACGTAAACCCTTCCAAGCGATATCAACTTATCCCTTAGCTGGGTGGAGCATTCCAGCACCACAGTGGTCCGACCGGTGTCCTGCCGGCCCTTCTTGAAGGCGACCCTGCAGTGTTCTTTTAACTTGTCCTCAGGCCAGTCCGGGTCATCGGCCAAGTTTACTCGGTGAAGGTCCGCCATGAGTGTGGCCGTTGCTGGGTCACTGCGCAGGTTCCTTATCGCCACTAAGGGCCGCCTGGTCTTGGGGTCCGTAGCCTTGAGGGTAGCTGGCGCCATTTCTTTTAGCCTCCGCGCTGCTTCAACAGAGGCCGTCTGTACCACTACTCCAGCGTTCCCCACCCTCCGTACAGACTGTACCTGTATACCTTCGGCGCTAGGTTGGATACTTTGCTGCAGTTCCTTCTTAGTCTCTTCCGAGGACTTTATACTTTCGCTGACCGGGTAAAAGATCACCGCCGGCCCCTTCTTCTCAACGGTGATGGCCGGCTTTCCTTTCGGAAGCTTCAACATTGCCGCGTAGTCCATTTGGGCTGGCTGTACCGTCGGCATGTCTGGGCGTGCTGAGAGCCTCTTTTCTACTTCCCCTAGTTTCCCTTCCGCTGCGGCGAGCCTCAGTGTAAGGTGTGCAATTACTGCCCCAAGTCGTTCAGTGTAGGCTCCAATTTCAGCGATGTCATCCTTATTAAGTTTCGCCGACTTGGACCTTACGGACTTCATTATTCCTCTCGTGGAGGCCGTCGCGAGCCCTGCCAGGGTTTCCACCGACGCTCCAGTGATGGGGTCCACCTCTGAGCTCTGCGCACCAGGCGCTTCCTGCTGTTGCCGAAGTTGCTGTTGCTGCGCGGAAAGTTGTTGCTGCTGGGAGGTCGGTATCTGGTCCTGGGCTGGCTGGGTCTGCTGCTGAACTGGCTGGTTCGGCTGTTGGGCGCTCTTCTCAGACGGCTGTGCGGTCCGCGACTGCTGCTGCCGCGGTGTATCGCCGAACGTAAGAATCCCTCCAATGGGTGGTACCTCCGACCTGGCTGCCCTGCGTATTTGGATTCTCTTACCTAGTGCCTCCTGGACATCCTCGGGAGAGGATAGCACGCGCTTGGTACCTTTGGTGCACCGGTCACCTGCTGCTGCCTGGTCCTGGGTCATCTGTTGCTGCTCCGTTGGTGTGCCGAAGCCCGATGGTGGGGTGCGAGCCAGGGACATCCGGGGTGTAAACCCGGCCTCCGCACGCATGTCCTCCAGGGCCGCCAACTCTTCCTCACGCCTTCTGATCTCCGCCTCCATCAGCTCATTCTGTAGTCTCAGCGCGTCGTCCTCATCTCCGTCCATGATGTTAGCCCGCTGCTGTCGCCTGTCACTAACTTGCCGTCACTTGTCACCTTAATAAAACGTCACTGTCGCAATAACGTCACTATCGTAATAGTCCTATTTGTCAGCTAGACACTGACTCACTGACACTTGTCACTGTCTGAAGTCACTATCTTACTGTCAGTTGTCACCGATCACTTTACTGTCACCTGTCACCTTAACACTTAGCGTCACTTGTCGCAGTATGTTCGTGTACTGTCAGAGTGGTACACACTGACAGTGACACTTAGCCACACTATACTCCTCTCACTCTTTGTCAATATGGCGTCGGCCTCCTACGGGCGACACCCCACGCCAGACAAGGAGCCACCGATGTTCACTTATGTCACACGACACTTGTCCCACTCTCACTGCAATATGGCCGCGGCGCTCTACGGCAATCTCCCCTTGTTAGACAAGGAGGGACCGATGATCGCCAACGACCAATCACAAAATTTGTGGAAAATACACTCGCGACACTGTTGAGAGCACGCGTACACGTCCGATCGATAGCTCGGTCGGGCGCGAAGTAGAAAGGGACAGTGGGAATCTCGTTAATCCATTCATGCGCGTCACTAATTAGATGACGAGGCATTTGGCTACCTTAAGAGAGTCATAGTTACTCCCGCCGTTTACCCGCGCTTGCTTGAATTTCTTCACGTTGACATTCAGAGCACTGGGCAGAAATCACATTGCGTCAACACCCGCGAGGGCCATCGCAATGCTTTGTTTTAATTAGACAGTCGGATTCCCCTTGTCCGTGCCAGTTCTGAGCTGACCGTTGAACGGCGGTCGTACAGAACCGCGCCGATCGCGCACGAGACGAAACCGACACGGCCTTACGGCTAGGAAGATCCGCGGAAGGCCGGAACGCGGGTCCAGATTCCGCCCGCACGCCCCGAGAGACGCACAGGCATCGACCAGGCCCGGCACCGGCCGCATCCGCTTCCCGTCCAAACCCGACACGCCCCGGTCCTCAGAGCCAATCCTTATTCCGAAGTTACGGATCCAATTTGCCGACTTCCCTTACCTACATTATTCTATCGACTAGAGGCTCTTCACCTTGGAGACCTGCTGCGGATATGGGTACGAACCGGCGCGACATCTCCACGTACATCCCTCACCTGAATTTTCAAGGTCCGCAGAGAGTATCCGGACACCGCCGCAAATGCGGTGCTCTTCGCGTTCCGAACCATATCTCCCTTCTATAGGATTCCATGGAACTCGAACGCTCAGGCAGAAAAGAAAACTCTTCCCGGACCTCTCGGCGGCGTCTTCAGGCCACTTTGGGTTACCCCGTCGAACCCTCGCTGTAAAAACGAGTGAACGATTTTTGAAACGGTTCCGCTGCCGGGTTCCGGAATAGGAACCGGATTCCCTTTCGCTCAAAGGGTGTTATTTATCACAAAAATAAATTGTAAAAACACACCACATCGACATAAGATTTCTCCTTGAGCTTAGGATCGACTGACTCGCGAGCAACTACTGTTCACGCGAAACCCTTCTCCACGTCAGTCCTCCAGGGCCTCGCTGGAGTATTTGCTACTACCACCAAGATCTGCACCGACGGTGGCTCCAAGCGGGCTCACGCCCAGACTCTTCTGCGCACACCGCCGCGCACGTCCTACTCGTTACGGCTTAATGATATATACATTGAATATAATATCGCACATGCCTGTAACGGTAGTGTATAGGCAAAACGCTTCAGCGCCATCCATTTTCAGGGCTGGTTGCTTCGGCAGGTGAGTCGTTGCACACTCCTTAGCGGATTCCGACTTCCATGGCCACCGTCCTGCTGTCATGAGCGACCAACGCCTTTCATGGTGTCCCATGAGCGTTTTTTAGGCGCCTTAACACTACGTTTGGTTCATCCCACAGCGCCAGTTCTGCTTACCAAAATTGGCCCACTTGGCACCGTCATCAGATCTCCGGCTTCATCATTCGAGTAAGCCGGAGTTCTCACCCATTTAAAGTTTGAGAATAGGTTGAGGTCGTTTCGGCCCCAATGCCTCTAATCATTCGCTTTACCGGATGAGACTGTTCGAATCGACGCCAGCTATCCTGAGGGAAACTTCGGACGGAACCAGCTACTAGATGGTTCGATTAGTCTTTCGCCCCTATACCCAGTTCCGACGATCGATTTGCACGTCAGAATCGCTACGGTCCTCCATCAGGGTTTCCCCTGACTTCGACCTGACCAGGCATAGTTCACCATCTTTCGGGTCCCAGCATCTGTGCTCAGAGCGCGCCTGCATTCGCAGATTGGAAACGAGACGCCTCGGGAGTGCGGGAGTTCGATCGAGACCGAGGCTCCATCCTCCCTGAGCGGACTGCGAGAGTCCACCTTCACTTTCGTTGCGCCTTTCAGTTTACGAGTAATCTCAATGACTCGCACACATGCTAGACTCCTTGGTCCGTGTTTCAAGACGGGTCCTGCGAGTGCCCGAAACTGAATCATCGCAGACGGAGACGCGTACAGTCCGAGACTGCACGGCAGCGACATATATGCAGGCGCGCCGCACCTCCGTCCGCACTCGGGCAGAACGGTGGATACGACACATGCCTTGCGTCGGGCCGGACGCGCGTTAACGCGTACGCGTTTCGTTGTTATACCGTCCGACGGCCGGTCGGCTACCGTCACGGTCGACCCGTCGACCGGTGAGGGTACGACGAGACGACTCCCGAACAGAGCTTAGACCGACATCGAACGGGTCGCGATGTATTACTAAGAGAGAAGTGCACGCCGTCCCGGGACGCGGTCTACGCCCATCGTGCCGCACGGCTTGCGCCGACGACATCGATAGGGACGCAGACGCGCCCGAGAATAACGATGAATCTCTCCGTTCGTTCATTCGAGTTTCGCAGGTTTACCCCTGAGCGGTTTCACGTACTGTTTAACTCTCTCTTCAAAGTTCTTTTCAACTTTCCCTCACGGTACTTGTTCGCTATCGGTCTCGCGGTAATATTTAGCCTTAGATGGAGTTTACCACCCACTTAGGGCTGCACTCTCAAGCAACCCGACTCTGAGGAGAGTCCCTCTCGCCGCAGTCCTCCGTCGCTACGGGCCTGGCACCCTCTACGGGAAAACGGCCCCGTTCAAGACGAACTTGGACAGGAGAAGACTACGACGAGAAAGCGGAACCTCCCGAACACCACATCTCCCGCCGCCGTTACAACGGCGGGATTCAGTGCTGGGCTTATTCCTGTTCGCTCGCCGCTACTAAGGAAATCCTAGTTAGTTTCTTTTCCTCCGCTTACTAATATGCTTAAATTCGGCGGGTGATCCTCCCTGATCTGAGGCCAACGTATAAATGAGAGGCAGACTCGATATCCGTCAGCGCTACGACGACGTCGTACGCCGTGCAGGTATGTTTGCAGGGCGCCGGCGTCGACGCGCCCTTCGGACGTCGAGTCCGCCTACGGTGGTAGTGTACTCGATGTTTTTAAAACTAAAGTGCACAAATCAGATTTTACTCGTAAATGTGCTATATAGTTAAAATCACAAAGAGCGATTCACTATACATGACAATATTTAAACGGACTTGAACAATTTGTAAAATTGTTTAAGAACCGTCAAATGCGCTGTTGTGTTAGCGCAGTGTGGCTTTTGTTTTTATGCAGCCGGCCCTCAGACAGGAGTGGTCCTGGATGTGTCTCCACGGACCGCAATGTGCGTTCGAAATGTCGATGTTCAAATGTGTCCTGCAGTTCACACTATGACGCGCAGTTAACTGCGTTCTTCATCGACCCGCGAGCCAAGTGATCCACCGTCCAGGGTAATGGTTTATGTTTGTATGTACAGTTTTAGTATAAAAAAAAAAGTATTTTATCTTAGAAAAAAATTAATTTTTCTAAACCGAATTTATTTATATGTTAACGAACGCGCACATTTGTCACCGACTCGAGGTGTGGATTTTCACCTGTCAAAATCGTACCGACATTATTGCGCGACGCGAGTCTGGCTGAACCAAACTCTAGTCTTAGTTTCTTTGGATTATTTATAAAAATGCGCGTAAACACACACTTTTACGATAATGATCCTTCCGCAGGTTCCCCTACGGAAACCTTGTTACGACTTTTACTTCCTCTAAATGATCAAGTTTGGTCAACTTCCCAGCAACGCCGACGGCCGTGAAGCCACCGCGTGTCAGTCCGAAGACCTCACTAAATCATTCAATCGGTAGTAGCGACGGGCGGTGTGTACAAAGGGCAGGGACGTAATCAACGCGAGCTTATGACTCGCGCTTACTAGGAATTCCTCGTTTATGGGGGATAATTGCAAACCCCAATCCCCAGCACGAAGGAGTTTCAACGGGTTGCCCGGGCCTCTAGGCCAGGGAGAACATGCTGATTCCTTCAGTGTAGCGCGCGTGCGGCCCAGGACATCTAAGGGCATCACAGACCTGTTATTGCTCAATCTCGTGCGGCTCGAAGCCGCCGGTCCCTCTAAGAAGAATTTTAATACGTCGCCAGTGAGTTGCACGCCACGAGGACGCGCACACCGAAATGACGACGCCTATTTAGCAGGCTAGAGTCTCGTTCGTTACCGGAATTAACCAGACAAATCGCTCCACCAACTAAGAACGGCCATGCACCACCACCCACCGAATCAAGAAAGAGCTGTTAATCTGTCAATCCTTCCGGTGTCCGGGCCTGGTGAGATTTCCCGTGTTGAGTCAAATTAAGCCGCAGGCTCCACTCCTGGTGGTGCCCTTCCGTCAATTCCTTTAAGTTTCAGCTTTGCAACCATACTCCCCCCGGAGTCCAAAATCTTTGGTTTCCCGGAAGCTGCCCGCCGAGCCATTGTAATAACGTCGGCGGATCGCTAGATGACATATTTACGGTTAGAACTAGGGCGGTATCTAATCGCCTTCGAACCTCTAACTTTCGTTCTTGATTGATGAAAACACCTTTGGCAAATGCTTTCGCTGATGTTCGTCTTGCGACGATCCAAGAATTTCACCTCTAACGTCGCAATACGAATGCCCCCAGTTATCCCTATTAATCATTACCTCGGAGTTCTGAAAACCAACAAAATAGAACCGAGATCATATTCTATTATTCCATGCACGAAATATTCAAGCAGCATTTTGAGCCCGCTTTGAGCACTCTAATTTGTTCAAAGTAAAATTGTCGGCCCACCTCGACACTCACCGAAGAGCACCGCGATAGGATTTTGATATTGAACCGACGTGTTACCGCCGGCTCACCGACGATATGCTCCGCAAACGTGTCAGTATCACCGCGGATGCGGTGCACCGACAGCGCGGCGCACAAATGCAACTACGAGCTTTTTAACCGCAACAATTTTAGTATACGCTATTGGAGCTGGAATTACCGCGGCTGCTGGCACCAGACTTGCCCTCCAATTGTTCCTCGTTAAAATATTTAAAGTGTACTCATTCCGATTACGAGGCCTCGTAAGAGTCCCGTATCGTTATTTTTCGTCACTACCTCCCCGTGCCGGGAGTGGGTAATTTGCGCGCCTGCTGCCTTCCTTGGATGTGGTAGCCGTTTCTCAGGCTCCCTCTCCGGAATCGAACCCTGATTCCCCGTTACCCGTGACAACCATGGTAGTCGCAGAAACTACCATCGAAAGTTGATAAGGCAGACATTTGAAAGATGCGTCGCCGGTACTAGACCGTGCGATCGGCAAAAGTTATCCAGATTCATCAAAATTAACGACTTTGAACGCGAGGCCCTCCGTCGATTGGTTTTGATCTAATAAAAGCACTCGTCCCATCACTGGTCGGAGT
Source organism: Timandra comae (assembly GCA_958496195.1). Classification (NCBI taxonomy): domain Eukaryota; kingdom Metazoa; phylum Arthropoda; class Insecta; order Lepidoptera; family Geometridae; genus Timandra; species Timandra comae. Next base: position 1,509,621 of record OY292372.1, on the reverse strand, counting down.
TCTGATTGCATGTATTAGCTCTAGAATTACCACAGTTATCCAAGTAACCGAGTAAGATCTAAGGAACCAAAACTGATATATTGAGCCATTCGCGGTATCGCCTTAATACGGCTTGCACTGAGACATGCATGGCTTAATCTTTGAGACAAGCATATAACTACTGGCAGGATCAACCAGGGAGCTAAATGTAACAAGACGTGTTTCTATCTACACGATTTGTAGATAGAAATGACTGTCGCATAGCTTATTTATTTTTATAAAGGTATAATAAGTTTACCCTTTATCGAAAGTTACCGCAAAACTTTAACAATTTCCACTTGCAACGGCTAAGCGTTGTTAGTTTCGTTTGACATATTCTTTTATAACAATCATCGATACGCCCGGAGACGAGAGAGCGACGATTCCTCACGATGCTCGCTGTTCACAACGCCCATATAAATATATTATATATGTGCGCGGGAAACTGTTCGTTTTCCGACTGCGAAGATGCGAGATGTGTTGTATGTACTTTTGATTTGCACCACTCATTGAAGCGGTGCAAACGGCTGAGAGATCGTCCCGTATAACCGGCGCGCCAAGCGCGCTATCGGACTAGGACGTCTCGTGCCTTTTCCGTCGTTTGTATACACGGTGTGTGTCTCTTAACTGAGTTTGTTGTTAAGAGGGAATCCGACGCCGAAACGCCAAACTCCTCCAACCGTCGACGGTCACAGCAAAAATGTAGACACATTGTCTACACAAAATATATTCAACGGCGGCCCCTGACTTTGTTCATAAAGGCAGGAGCTCCCCTTCGAATTGTGTATATTGTGAATACTTGCACTTGGCTCATAGTCACAATACGAAATAACCGTGTGCCGCCGTTCGTCGTCGGCCGCGATCCGCCGTATCGCTCACAAATCAGTTGCGAGGCGTGCGCGGCCCTCGTCGGACGTCTCCTGCCGATAAGGGGACCTAAAAGCATCCGAAATCAAAAAAAAAACGAACAATATCGGACAAAAAAATTTTTCCGAAAATTTCTACCTGAATGCTCACCCTATTATAGGGTCGATGACCTTGAAAAAATAGTCAAAAACACTCTACGGGTCATCGAACCCGAGATACCGCGCGGATCCGGGCGGCGCGCGCTACTCGCGTGCGACCTTGACACACATACAAAACTCAAAACCCAAAACTACCCCAATAAGTTGCAATATAAACAAAAAACAAAAGCATTACAATTTAATCTTTCGTTTGTTTCAGGTAGAGCCATTCTACGCCAGGTGGCGCCACCGTCTCTATTTCAATAAAAATTCGTCCCTAATTAATGGGGGCCCCCTGTGTATATTATGCGTATATTAAAATAAAACACATTTTTTTACTATAAAACTATTTTTTGTTGTTTTATTTATTATTACCCTTAACAGTTTTGACAATTTCAAAAAATTGCAAATTATTCAACCATTATTATTAGCATTAGCCCCCTTAATTAATTCAGGCAGAGACGGGGCCTTAACAAAAACAAAATTGTATTTATTTTATTTTTTTCACATACCAACCACCATTCTATCAAGGTCAGGCAGGCGTAATCCAAATAACTACACATATAGTTCCAAATTCGAAACATTTCATATTTTTTGAAAAAAATATATCTATGAAAATCAATCATCAAAAAAATTATTGCAAAAAGCCAACATCACGCGGTGTTCCCAGGCGGTCACCCATCCAAGTACTGACCGCGCCCGACGTTGCTTAACTTCGGTGATCGGACGAGAACCGGTGTTTTCAACGTGGTATGGACGTTGGCAACTAACACGTTCAATTTTTGACTCTCTATTTTCATATAATTGTTCATTCAAACAAATAACATTTTAATATACTCTGTCGAATGGCTCACATCCGTTTATTACTCTCTCCACCAATGGGCATGCGTTATTTCGCAGAGGTGCACTTCCGGTATCAAACGACACTTTATAAATAATTATTTTATTATTCGTTTAAAATATTATGACACTTTGGTGTTTTGTATAATTTTAAAAATATTTTTGCACATCTTTATGTTTTGTTTTGTTACAAATTTGGTAATAAAGTAACTGTAATGAAAATTTAAATTGACCGGATCGGATCGACTGAACTGAACGACTGAATTCATAATATTTTGGTGGTATGTTTGTTGACAAAATATAAAACTTTAAAAAACTTTTTCTCTTTTTGAAAACAATTAATGATTGTTCAATTTACTTCATTTAGATATAATCTAGAGCGAGATTAATTTCAAGTTGAAATGAAACAAACGAGCATTTGTGTTTTTGTAAAAATGGTGAACGCAATAATATTATTTTCAAATTTAATTGTGAAATACAGTGATGAAATTGTATTGGACACTTGAAATCGATACAGTGTCAGTTTATTTGACTGTGTTTTGCACAGGAAAAGGTTTGTTTACTATATTTGAGAATGGTACAACATGACAACAGGTGAGTTCATTTACTATGTTTTTAAAATAAAAGTTTAGACAATTCTTTCTACTATCTTACTTCTGTTTCAGT
>OY292372.1:1497093-1502093 GCA_958496195.1 Timandra comae | reverse complement strand
GTTCGCTCGCCGCTACTAAGGAAATCCTAGTTAGTTTCTTTTCCTCCGCTTACTAATATGCTTAAATTCGGCGGGTGATCCTCCCTGATCTGAGGCCAACGTATAAATGAGAGGCAGACTCGATATCCGTCAGCGCTACGACGACGTCGTACGCCGTGCAGGTATGTTTGCAGGGCGCCGGCGTCGACGCGCCCTTCGGACGTCGAGTCCGCCTACGGTGGTAGTGTACTCGATGTTTTTAAAACTAAAGTGCACAAATCAGATTTTACTCGTAAATGTGCTATATAGTTAAAATCACAAAGAGCGATTCACTATACATGACAATATTTAAACGGACTTGAACAATTTGTAAAATTGTTTAAGAACCGTCAAATGCGCTGTTGTGTTAGCGCAGTGTGGCTTTTGTTTTTATGCAGCCGGCCCTCAGACAGGAGTGGTCCTGGATGTGTCTCCACGGACCGCAATGTGCGTTCGAAATGTCGATGTTCAAATGTGTCCTGCAGTTCACACTATGACGCGCAGTTAACTGCGTTCTTCATCGACCCGCGAGCCAAGTGATCCACCGTCCAGGGTAATGGTTTATGTTTGTATGTACAGTTTTAGTATAAAAAAAAAAGTATTTTATCTTAGAAAAAAATTAATTTTTCTAAACCGAATTTATTTATATGTTAACGAACGCGCACATTTGTCACCGACTCGAGGTGTGGATTTTCACCTGTCAAAATCGTACCGACATTATTGCGCGACGCGAGTCTGGCTGAACCAAACTCTAGTCTTAGTTTCTTTGGATTATTTATAAAAATGCGCGTAAACACACACTTTTACGATAATGATCCTTCCGCAGGTTCCCCTACGGAAACCTTGTTACGACTTTTACTTCCTCTAAATGATCAAGTTTGGTCAACTTCCCAGCAACGCCGACGGCCGTGAAGCCACCGCGTGTCAGTCCGAAGACCTCACTAAATCATTCAATCGGTAGTAGCGACGGGCGGTGTGTACAAAGGGCAGGGACGTAATCAACGCGAGCTTATGACTCGCGCTTACTAGGAATTCCTCGTTTATGGGGGATAATTGCAAACCCCAATCCCCAGCACGAAGGAGTTTCAACGGGTTGCCCGGGCCTCTAGGCCAGGGAGAACATGCTGATTCCTTCAGTGTAGCGCGCGTGCGGCCCAGGACATCTAAGGGCATCACAGACCTGTTATTGCTCAATCTCGTGCGGCTCGAAGCCGCCGGTCCCTCTAAGAAGAATTTTAATACGTCGCCAGTGAGTTGCACGCCACGAGGACGCGCACACCGAAATGACGACGCCTATTTAGCAGGCTAGAGTCTCGTTCGTTACCGGAATTAACCAGACAAATCGCTCCACCAACTAAGAACGGCCATGCACCACCACCCACCGAATCAAGAAAGAGCTGTTAATCTGTCAATCCTTCCGGTGTCCGGGCCTGGTGAGATTTCCCGTGTTGAGTCAAATTAAGCCGCAGGCTCCACTCCTGGTGGTGCCCTTCCGTCAATTCCTTTAAGTTTCAGCTTTGCAACCATACTCCCCCCGGAGTCCAAAATCTTTGGTTTCCCGGAAGCTGCCCGCCGAGCCATTGTAATAACGTCGGCGGATCGCTAGATGACATATTTACGGTTAGAACTAGGGCGGTATCTAATCGCCTTCGAACCTCTAACTTTCGTTCTTGATTGATGAAAACACCTTTGGCAAATGCTTTCGCTGATGTTCGTCTTGCGACGATCCAAGAATTTCACCTCTAACGTCGCAATACGAATGCCCCCAGTTATCCCTATTAATCATTACCTCGGAGTTCTGAAAACCAACAAAATAGAACCGAGATCATATTCTATTATTCCATGCACGAAATATTCAAGCAGCATTTTGAGCCCGCTTTGAGCACTCTAATTTGTTCAAAGTAAAATTGTCGGCCCACCTCGACACTCACCGAAGAGCACCGCGATAGGATTTTGATATTGAACCGACGTGTTACCGCCGGCTCACCGACGATATGCTCCGCAAACGTGTCAGTATCACCGCGGATGCGGTGCACCGACAGCGCGGCGCACAAATGCAACTACGAGCTTTTTAACCGCAACAATTTTAGTATACGCTATTGGAGCTGGAATTACCGCGGCTGCTGGCACCAGACTTGCCCTCCAATTGTTCCTCGTTAAAATATTTAAAGTGTACTCATTCCGATTACGAGGCCTCGTAAGAGTCCCGTATCGTTATTTTTCGTCACTACCTCCCCGTGCCGGGAGTGGGTAATTTGCGCGCCTGCTGCCTTCCTTGGATGTGGTAGCCGTTTCTCAGGCTCCCTCTCCGGAATCGAACCCTGATTCCCCGTTACCCGTGACAACCATGGTAGTCGCAGAAACTACCATCGAAAGTTGATAAGGCAGACATTTGAAAGATGCGTCGCCGGTACTAGACCGTGCGATCGGCAAAAGTTATCCAGATTCATCAAAATTAACGACTTTGAACGCGAGGCCCTCCGTCGATTGGTTTTGATCTAATAAAAGCACTCGTCCCATCACTGGTCGGAGTTCTGATTGCATGTATTAGCTCTAGAATTACCACAGTTATCCAAGTAACCGAGTAAGATCTAAGGAACCAAAACTGATATATTGAGCCATTCGCGGTATCGCCTTAATACGGCTTGCACTGAGACATGCATGGCTTAATCTTTGAGACAAGCATATAACTACTGGCAGGATCAACCAGGGAGCTAAAAGTGTAACAAAACGTTTCTATCTACGATTTGTAGATAGAAATGACTGTCGCATAGCTTATTTATTTTTATAAAGGTATAAGTTTACCCTTTATCGAAAGTTACCGCAAAACTTTAACAATTTCCACTTGCAACGACTAAGCGTTGTTAGTTTCGTTTAACATATTCTTTTATAACAATCATCGATACGCCCGGAGACGAGAGAGCGACGATTCCTCACGATGCTCGCTGTTCACAACGCCCATATAAATATTATATATGTGCGCGGGAAACTGTTCGTTTTCCGACTGCGAAGATGCGAGATGTGTTGTACTTTTGATTTGCACCACTCATTGAAGTGGAGCAAACGGCTGAGAGATCGTCCCGTAAAACCGGCGCGCCAAGCGCGCTATCGGACTAGGAGGACGTCTCGTGCCTTTTCCGTCGTTTGTATACACGGTGTGTGTCTCTTAACAGAGTTGTTAAGAGGGGAGAATCCGAACGCCGAAACGCCAAACTCCTCCAACCGTCGACGGTCACAGCAAAAATATGTAGAGACAATTCTACACAAAATATTCAACGGCGGCCCCTGACTTTGTTCATAAAGGCAGGAGCTCCCATTCGAATTTTGTATTGTGAATACTTGCACTTGGCTCATAGTCACAATACGAAATAACCGTGTGCCGCCGTTCGTCGTCGGCCGCGATCCGCCGTATCGCTCACAAATCAGTTGCGAGGCGTGCGCGGCCCTCGTCGGACGTCTCCTGCCGATAAGGGGACCTAAAAGCATCCGAAATCAAAAAAAAAACGAACAAAATCGGACAAAAAAATTTTTCCGAAAATTTCTACCTGAATGCTCACCCTATTATAGGGTCGATGACCTTGAAAAAATAGTCAAAAACACTCTACGGGTCATCGAACCCGAGATACCGCGCGGATCCGGGCGGCGCGCGCTACTCGCGTGCGACCTTGACACACATACAAAACTCAAAACCCAAAACTACCCCAATAAGTTGCAATATAAACAAAAAACAAAAGCATTACAATTTAATCTTTCGTTTGTTTCAGGTAGAGCCATTCTACGCCAGGTGGCGCCACCGTCTCTATTTCAATAAAAATTCGTCCCTAATTAATGGGGGCCCCCTGTGTATATTATGCGTATATTAAAATAAAACACATTTTTTTACTATAAAACTATTTTTTGTTGTTTTATTTATTATTACCCTTAACAGTTTTGACAATTTCAAAAAATTGCAAATTATTCAACCATTATTATTAGCATTAGCCCCCTTAATTAATTCAGGCAGAGACGGGGCCTTAACAAAAACAAAATTGTATTTATTTTATTTTTTTCACATACCAACCACCATTCTATCAAGGTCAGGCAGGCGTAATCCAAATAACTACACATATAGTTCCAAATTCGAAACATTTCATATTTTTTGAAAAAAATATATCTATGAAAATCAATCATCAAAAAAATTATTGCAAAAAGCCAACATCACGCGGTGTTCCCAGGCGGTCACCCATCCAAGTACTGACCGCGCCCGACGTTGCTTAACTTCGGTGATCGGACGAGAACCGGTGTTTTCAACGTGGTATGGACGTTGGCAACTAACACGTTCAATTTTTGACTCTCTATTTTCATATAATTGTTCATTCAAACAAATAACATTTTAATATACTCTGTCGAATGGCTCACATCCGTTTATTACTCTCTCCACCAATGGGCATGCGTTATTTCGCAGAGGTGCACTTCCGGTATCAAACGACACTTTATAAATAATTATTTTATTATTCGTTTAAAATATTATGACACTTTGGTGTTTTGTATAATTTTAAAAATATTTTTGCACATCTTTATGTTTTGTTTTGTTACAAATTTGGTAATAAAGTAACTGTAATGAAAATTTAAATTGACCGGATCGGATCGACTGAACTGAACGACTGAATTCATAATATTTTGGTGGTATGTTTGTTGACAAAATATAAAACTTTAAAAAACTTTTTCTCTTTTTGAAAACAATTAATGATTGTTCAATTTACTTCATTTAGATATAATCTAGAGCGAGATTAATTTCAAGTTGAAATGAAACAAACGAGCATTTGTGTTTTTGTAAAAATGGTGAACGCAATAATATTATTTTCAAATTTAATTGTGAAATACAGTGATGAAATTGTATTGGACACTTGAAATCGATACAGTGTCAGTTTATTTGACTGTGTTTTGCACAGGAAAAGGTTTGTTTACTATATTTGAGAATGGTACAACATGACAACAGGTGA
>OY292372.1:1487093-1492093 GCA_958496195.1 Timandra comae | reverse complement strand
GGAACCTCCCGAACACCACATCTCCCGCCGCCGTTACAACGGCGGGATTCAGTGCTGGGCTTATTCCTGTTCGCTCGCCGCTACTAAGGAAATCCTAGTTAGTTTCTTTTCCTCCGCTTACTAATATGCTTAAATTCGGCGGGTGATCCTCCCTGATCTGAGGCCAACGTATAAATGAGAGGCAGACTCGATATCCGTCAGCGCTACGACGACGTCGTACGCCGTGCAGGTATGTTTGCAGGGCGCCGGCGTCGACGCGCCCTTCGGACGTCGAGTCCGCCTACGGTGGTAGTGTACTCGATGTTTTTAAAACTAAAGTGCACAAATCAGATTTTACTCGTAAATGTGCTATATAGTTAAAATCACAAAGAGCGATTCACTATACATGACAATATTTAAACGGACTTGAACAATTTGTAAAATTGTTTAAGAACCGTCAAATGCGCTGTTGTGTTAGCGCAGTGTGGCTTTTGTTTTTATGCAGCCGGCCCTCAGACAGGAGTGGTCCTGGATGTGTCTCCACGGACCGCAATGTGCGTTCGAAATGTCGATGTTCAAATGTGTCCTGCAGTTCACACTATGACGCGCAGTTAACTGCGTTCTTCATCGACCCGCGAGCCAAGTGATCCACCGTCCAGGGTAATGGTTTATGTTTGTATGTACAGTTTTAGTATAAAAAAAAAAGTATTTTATCTTAGAAAAAAATTAATTTTTCTAAACCGAATTTATTTATATGTTAACGAACGCGCACATTTGTCACCGACTCGAGGTGTGGATTTTCACCTGTCAAAATCGTACCGACATTATTGCGCGACGCGAGTCTGGCTGAACCAAACTCTAGTCTTAGTTTCTTTGGATTATTTATAAAAATGCGCGTAAACACACACTTTTACGATAATGATCCTTCCGCAGGTTCCCCTACGGAAACCTTGTTACGACTTTTACTTCCTCTAAATGATCAAGTTTGGTCAACTTCCCAGCAACGCCGACGGCCGTGAAGCCACCGCGTGTCAGTCCGAAGACCTCACTAAATCATTCAATCGGTAGTAGCGACGGGCGGTGTGTACAAAGGGCAGGGACGTAATCAACGCGAGCTTATGACTCGCGCTTACTAGGAATTCCTCGTTTATGGGGGATAATTGCAAACCCCAATCCCCAGCACGAAGGAGTTTCAACGGGTTGCCCGGGCCTCTAGGCCAGGGAGAACATGCTGATTCCTTCAGTGTAGCGCGCGTGCGGCCCAGGACATCTAAGGGCATCACAGACCTGTTATTGCTCAATCTCGTGCGGCTCGAAGCCGCCGGTCCCTCTAAGAAGAATTTTAATACGTCGCCAGTGAGTTGCACGCCACGAGGACGCGCACACCGAAATGACGACGCCTATTTAGCAGGCTAGAGTCTCGTTCGTTACCGGAATTAACCAGACAAATCGCTCCACCAACTAAGAACGGCCATGCACCACCACCCACCGAATCAAGAAAGAGCTGTTAATCTGTCAATCCTTCCGGTGTCCGGGCCTGGTGAGATTTCCCGTGTTGAGTCAAATTAAGCCGCAGGCTCCACTCCTGGTGGTGCCCTTCCGTCAATTCCTTTAAGTTTCAGCTTTGCAACCATACTCCCCCCGGAGTCCAAAATCTTTGGTTTCCCGGAAGCTGCCCGCCGAGCCATTGTAATAACGTCGGCGGATCGCTAGATGACATATTTACGGTTAGAACTAGGGCGGTATCTAATCGCCTTCGAACCTCTAACTTTCGTTCTTGATTGATGAAAACACCTTTGGCAAATGCTTTCGCTGATGTTCGTCTTGCGACGATCCAAGAATTTCACCTCTAACGTCGCAATACGAATGCCCCCAGTTATCCCTATTAATCATTACCTCGGAGTTCTGAAAACCAACAAAATAGAACCGAGATCATATTCTATTATTCCATGCACGAAATATTCAAGCAGCATTTTGAGCCCGCTTTGAGCACTCTAATTTGTTCAAAGTAAAATTGTCGGCCCACCTCGACACTCACCGAAGAGCACCGCGATAGGATTTTGATATTGAACCGACGTGTTACCGCCGGCTCACCGACGATATGCTCCGCAAACGTGTCAGTATCACCGCGGATGCGGTGCACCGACAGCGCGGCGCACAAATGCAACTACGAGCTTTTTAACCGCAACAATTTTAGTATACGCTATTGGAGCTGGAATTACCGCGGCTGCTGGCACCAGACTTGCCCTCCAATTGTTCCTCGTTAAAATATTTAAAGTGTACTCATTCCGATTACGAGGCCTCGTAAGAGTCCCGTATCGTTATTTTTCGTCACTACCTCCCCGTGCCGGGAGTGGGTAATTTGCGCGCCTGCTGCCTTCCTTGGATGTGGTAGCCGTTTCTCAGGCTCCCTCTCCGGAATCGAACCCTGATTCCCCGTTACCCGTGACAACCATGGTAGTCGCAGAAACTACCATCGAAAGTTGATAAGGCAGACATTTGAAAGATGCGTCGCCGGTACTAGACCGTGCGATCGGCAAAAGTTATCCAGATTCATCAAAATTAACGACTTTGAACGCGAGGCCCTCCGTCGATTGGTTTTGATCTAATAAAAGCACTCGTCCCATCACTGGTCGGAGTTCTGATTGCATGTATTAGCTCTAGAATTACCACAGTTATCCAAGTAACCGAGTAAGATCTAAGGAACCAAAACTGATATATTGAGCCATTCGCGGTATCGCCTTAATACGGCTTGCACTGAGACATGCATGGCTTAATCTTTGAGACAAGCATATAACTACTGGCAGGATCAACCAGGGAGCTAAAAGTGTAACAAAACGTTTCTATCTACGATTTGTAGATAGAAATGACTGTCGCATAGCTTATTTATTTTTATAAAGGTATAAGTTTACCCTTTATCGAAAGTTACCGCAAAACTTTAACAATTTCCACTTGCAACGACTAAGCGTTGTTAGTTTCGTTTAACATATTCTTTTATAACAATCATCGATACGCCCGGAGACGAGAGAGCGACGATTCCTCACGATGCTCGCTGTTCACAACGCCCATATAAATATTATATATGTGCGCGGGAAACTGTTCGTTTTCCGACTGCGAAGATGCGAGATGTGTTGTACTTTTGATTTGCACCACTCATTGAAGTGGAGCAAACGGCTGAGAGATCGTCCCGTAAAACCGGCGCGCCAAGCGCGCTATCGGACTAGGAGGACGTCTCGTGCCTTTTCCGTCGTTTGTATACACGGTGTGTGTCTCTTAACAGAGTTGTTAAGAGGGGAGAATCCGAACGCCGAAACGCCAAACTCCTCCAACCGTCGACGGTCACAGCAAAAATATGTAGAGACAATTCTACACAAAATATTCAACGGCGGCCCCTGACTTTGTTCATAAAGGCAGGAGCTCCCATTCGAATTTTGTATTGTGAATACTTGCACTTGGCTCATAGTCACAATACGAAATAACCGTGTGCCGCCGTTCGTCGTCGGCCGCGATCCGCCGTATCGCTCACAAATCAGTTGCGAGGCGTGCGCGGCCCTCGTCGGACGTCTCCTGCCGATAAGGGGACCTAAAAGCATCCGAAATCAAAAAAAAAACGAACAAAATCGGACAAAAAAATTTTTCCGAAAATTTCTACCTGAATGCTCACCCTATTATAGGGTCGATGACCTTGAAAAAATAGTCAAAAACACTCTACGGGTCATCGAACCCGAGATACCGCGCGGATCCGGGCGGCGCGCGCTACTCGCGTGCGACCTTGACACACATACAAAACTCAAAACCCAAAACTACCCCAATAAGTTGCAATATAAACAAAAAACAAAAGCATTACAATTTAATCTTTCGTTTGTTTCAGGTAGAGCCATTCTACGCCAGGTGGCGCCACCGTCTCTATTTCAATAAAAATTCGTCCCTAATTAATGGGGGCCCCCTGTGTATATTATGCGTATATTAAAATAAAACACATTTTTTTACTATAAAACTATTTTTTGTTGTTTTATTTATTATTACCCTTAACAGTTTTGACAATTTCAAAAAATTGCAAATTATTCAACCATTATTATTAGCATTAGCCCCCTTAATTAATTCAGGCAGAGACGGGGCCTTAACAAAAACAAAATTGTATTTATTTTATTTTTTTCACATACCAACCACCATTCTATCAAGGTCAGGCAGGCGTAATCCAAATAACTACACATATAGTTCCAAATTCGAAACATTTCATATTTTTTGAAAAAAATATATCTATGAAAATCAATCATCAAAAAAATTATTGCAAAAAGCCAACATCACGCGGTGTTCCCAGGCGGTCACCCATCCAAGTACTGACCGCGCCCGACGTTGCTTAACTTCGGTGATCGGACGAGAACCGGTGTTTTCAACGTGGTATGGACGTTGGCAACTAACACGTTCAATTTTTGACTCTCTATTTTCATATAATTGTTCATTCAAACAAATAACATTTTAATATACTCTGTCGAATGGCTCACATCCGTTTATTACTCTCTCCACCAATGGGCATGCGTTATTTCGCAGAGGTGCACTTCCGGTATCAAACGACACTTTATAAATAATTATTTTATTATTCGTTTAAAATATTATGACACTTTGGTGTTTTGTATAATTTTAAAAATATTTTTGCACATCTTTATGTTTTGTTTTGTTACAAATTTGGTAATAAAGTAACTGTAATGAAAATTTAAATTGACCGGATCGGATCGACTGAACTGAACGACTGAATTCATAATATTTTGGTGGTATGTTTGTTGACAAAATATAAAACTTTAAAAAACTTTTTCTCTTTTTGAAAACAATTAATGATTGTTCAATTTACTTCATTTAGATATAATCTAGAGCGAGATTAATTTCAAGTTGAAATGAAACAAACGAGCATTTGTGTTTTTGTAAAAATGGTGAACGCAATAATATTATTTTCAAATTTAATTGTGAAATACAGTGATGAAATTGTATTGGACACTTGAAATCGATACAGTGTCAGTTTATTT
>OY292372.1:1477093-1482093 GCA_958496195.1 Timandra comae | reverse complement strand
GCACCCTCTACGGGAAAACGGCCCCGTTCAAGACGAACTTGGACAGGAGAAGACTACGACGAGAAAGCGGAACCTCCCGAACACCACATCTCCCGCCGCCGTTACAACGGCGGGATTCAGTGCTGGGCTTATTCCTGTTCGCTCGCCGCTACTAAGGAAATCCTAGTTAGTTTCTTTTCCTCCGCTTACTAATATGCTTAAATTCGGCGGGTGATCCTCCCTGATCTGAGGCCAACGTATAAATGAGAGGCAGACTCGATATCCGTCAGCGCTACGACGACGTCGTACGCCGTGCAGGTATGTTTGCAGGGCGCCGGCGTCGACGCGCCCTTCGGACGTCGAGTCCGCCTACGGTGGTAGTGTACTCGATGTTTTTAAAACTAAAGTGCACAAATCAGATTTTACTCGTAAATGTGCTATATAGTTAAAATCACAAAGAGCGATTCACTATACATGACAATATTTAAACGGACTTGAACAATTTGTAAAATTGTTTAAGAACCGTCAAATGCGCTGTTGTGTTAGCGCAGTGTGGCTTTTGTTTTTATGCAGCCGGCCCTCAGACAGGAGTGGTCCTGGATGTGTCTCCACGGACCGCAATGTGCGTTCGAAATGTCGATGTTCAAATGTGTCCTGCAGTTCACACTATGACGCGCAGTTAACTGCGTTCTTCATCGACCCGCGAGCCAAGTGATCCACCGTCCAGGGTAATGGTTTATGTTTGTATGTACAGTTTTAGTATAAAAAAAAAAGTATTTTATCTTAGAAAAAAATTAATTTTTCTAAACCGAATTTATTTATATGTTAACGAACGCGCACATTTGTCACCGACTCGAGGTGTGGATTTTCACCTGTCAAAATCGTACCGACATTATTGCGCGACGCGAGTCTGGCTGAACCAAACTCTAGTCTTAGTTTCTTTGGATTATTTATAAAAATGCGCGTAAACACACACTTTTACGATAATGATCCTTCCGCAGGTTCCCCTACGGAAACCTTGTTACGACTTTTACTTCCTCTAAATGATCAAGTTTGGTCAACTTCCCAGCAACGCCGACGGCCGTGAAGCCACCGCGTGTCAGTCCGAAGACCTCACTAAATCATTCAATCGGTAGTAGCGACGGGCGGTGTGTACAAAGGGCAGGGACGTAATCAACGCGAGCTTATGACTCGCGCTTACTAGGAATTCCTCGTTTATGGGGGATAATTGCAAACCCCAATCCCCAGCACGAAGGAGTTTCAACGGGTTGCCCGGGCCTCTAGGCCAGGGAGAACATGCTGATTCCTTCAGTGTAGCGCGCGTGCGGCCCAGGACATCTAAGGGCATCACAGACCTGTTATTGCTCAATCTCGTGCGGCTCGAAGCCGCCGGTCCCTCTAAGAAGAATTTTAATACGTCGCCAGTGAGTTGCACGCCACGAGGACGCGCACACCGAAATGACGACGCCTATTTAGCAGGCTAGAGTCTCGTTCGTTACCGGAATTAACCAGACAAATCGCTCCACCAACTAAGAACGGCCATGCACCACCACCCACCGAATCAAGAAAGAGCTGTTAATCTGTCAATCCTTCCGGTGTCCGGGCCTGGTGAGATTTCCCGTGTTGAGTCAAATTAAGCCGCAGGCTCCACTCCTGGTGGTGCCCTTCCGTCAATTCCTTTAAGTTTCAGCTTTGCAACCATACTCCCCCCGGAGTCCAAAATCTTTGGTTTCCCGGAAGCTGCCCGCCGAGCCATTGTAATAACGTCGGCGGATCGCTAGATGACATATTTACGGTTAGAACTAGGGCGGTATCTAATCGCCTTCGAACCTCTAACTTTCGTTCTTGATTGATGAAAACACCTTTGGCAAATGCTTTCGCTGATGTTCGTCTTGCGACGATCCAAGAATTTCACCTCTAACGTCGCAATACGAATGCCCCCAGTTATCCCTATTAATCATTACCTCGGAGTTCTGAAAACCAACAAAATAGAACCGAGATCATATTCTATTATTCCATGCACGAAATATTCAAGCAGCATTTTGAGCCCGCTTTGAGCACTCTAATTTGTTCAAAGTAAAATTGTCGGCCCACCTCGACACTCACCGAAGAGCACCGCGATAGGATTTTGATATTGAACCGACGTGTTACCGCCGGCTCACCGACGATATGCTCCGCAAACGTGTCAGTATCACCGCGGATGCGGTGCACCGACAGCGCGGCGCACAAATGCAACTACGAGCTTTTTAACCGCAACAATTTTAGTATACGCTATTGGAGCTGGAATTACCGCGGCTGCTGGCACCAGACTTGCCCTCCAATTGTTCCTCGTTAAAATATTTAAAGTGTACTCATTCCGATTACGAGGCCTCGTAAGAGTCCCGTATCGTTATTTTTCGTCACTACCTCCCCGTGCCGGGAGTGGGTAATTTGCGCGCCTGCTGCCTTCCTTGGATGTGGTAGCCGTTTCTCAGGCTCCCTCTCCGGAATCGAACCCTGATTCCCCGTTACCCGTGACAACCATGGTAGTCGCAGAAACTACCATCGAAAGTTGATAAGGCAGACATTTGAAAGATGCGTCGCCGGTACTAGACCGTGCGATCGGCAAAAGTTATCCAGATTCATCAAAATTAACGACTTTGAACGCGAGGCCCTCCGTCGATTGGTTTTGATCTAATAAAAGCACTCGTCCCATCACTGGTCGGAGTTCTGATTGCATGTATTAGCTCTAGAATTACCACAGTTATCCAAGTAACCGAGTAAGATCTAAGGAACCAAAACTGATATATTGAGCCATTCGCGGTATCGCCTTAATACGGCTTGCACTGAGACATGCATGGCTTAATCTTTGAGACAAGCATATAACTACTGGCAGGATCAACCAGGGAGCTAAATGTAACAAGACGTGTTTCTATCTACACGATTTGTAGATAGAAATGACTGTCGCATAGCTTATTTATTTTTATAAAGGTATAAGTTTACCCTTTATCGAAAGTTACCGCAAAACTTTAACAATTTCCACTTGCAACGGCTAAGCGTTGTTAGTTTCGTTTGACATATTCTTTTATAACAATCATCGATACGCCCGGAGACGAGAGAGCGACGATTCCTCACGATGCTCGCTGTTCACAACGCCCATATAAATATTATATATGTGCGCGGGAAACTGTTCGTTTTCCGACTGCGAAGATGCGAGATGTGTTGTACTTTTGATTTGCACCACTCATTGAAGCGGTGCAAACGGCTGAGAGATCGTCCCGTATAACCGGCGCGCCAAGCGCGCTATCGGACTAGGACGTCTCGTGCCTTTTCCGTCGTTTGTATACACGGTGTGTGTCTCTTAACTGAGTTTGTTGTTAAGAGGGAGAATCCGACGCCGAAACGCCAAACTCCTCCAACCGTCGACGGTCACAGCAAAAATGTAGACACATTGTCTACACAAAATATATTCAACGGCGGCCCCTGACTTTGTTCATAAAGGCAGGAGCTCCCCTTCGAATTGTGTATATTGTGAATACTTGCACTTGGCTCATAGTCACAATACGAAATAACCGTGTGCCGCCGTTCGTCGTCGGCCGCGATCCGCCGTATCGCTCACAAATCAGTTGCGAGGCGTGCGCGGCCCTCGTCGGACGTCTCCTGCCGATAAGGGGACCTAAAAGCATCCGAAATCAAAAAAAAAACGAACAAAATCGGACAAAAAATTTTTTCCGAAAATTTCTACCTGAATGCTCACCCTATTATAGGGTCGATGACCTTGAAAAAATAGTCAAAAACACTCTACGGGTCATCGAACCCGAGATACCGCGCGGATCCGGGCGGCGCGCGCTACTCGCGTGCGACCTTGACACACATACAAAACTCAAAACCCAAAACTACCCCAATAAGTTGCAATATAAACAAAAAACAAAAGCATTACAATTTAATCTTTCGTTTGTTTCAGGTGGAGTCATTCTACGCCAGGTGGCGCCACCGTCTCTATTTCAATAAAAATTCGTCCCTAATTAATGGGGGCCCCCTGTGTATATTATGCGTATATTAAAATAAAACACATTTTTTTACTATAAAACTATTTTTTGTTGTTTTATTTATTATTACCCTTAACAGTTTTGACAATTTCAAAAAATTGCAAATTATTCAACCATTATTATTAGCATTAGCCCCCTTAATTAATTCAGGCAGAGACGGGGCCTTAACAAAAACAAAATTGTATTTATTTTATTTTTTTCACATACTAACCACCATTCTATCAAGGTCAGGCAGGCGTATAATAACTAACTACACATAGTTCCAAATTCGAAACATTTCATATTTTTTGTAAAAAAAAAATACACGTCACCCTATCCTACCTATACACCTATTTTATCTATGAAAATCAACATTCAAAAAATTAATGCAAAAAGCCAACATCACGCGGTGTTCCCAGGCGGTCACCCATCCAAGTACTGACCGCGCCCGACGTTGCTTAACTTCGGTGATCGGACGAGAACCGGTGTTTTCAACGTGGTATGGACGTTGGCAACTAACACGTTCAATTTTTGACTCTCTATTTTCATATAGTATTAATTGTTCATTCAATCAAATAACATTTTAATAATATACTCTGTCGAATGGCTCACATCCGTTTATTACTCTCTCCACCAATGGGCATGCGTTATTTCGCAGAGGTGCACTTCCGGTATCAAACGACACTTTATAAATAATTATTTTATTATTCGTTTAAAATATTATGACACTTTGGTGTTTTGTATAATTTTAATAATATTTTTGCACATCTTTATGTTTTGTTTTGTTACAAATTTGGTAATAAAGTAACTGTAATGAAATATATTTAAATTGACCGGATCGACTGAACTGAACGACTGAATTCATTCATAATATTTTGGTGGTTTGTTTGTTGACAAAATATAAAACTTTAAAAAACTTTTTCTCTTTTTGAAAACAATTAATTAGTGTTCAATTTATACTTCATTTAAATAATCTAGAGCGAGATTAATTTAAAGTCGAAATGAAACAACCGA
>OY292372.1:1469593-1472093 GCA_958496195.1 Timandra comae | reverse complement strand
TAGGGCTGCACTCTCAAGCAACCCGACTCTGAGGAGAGTCCCTCTCGCCGCAGTCCTCCGTCGCTACGGGCCTGGCACCCTCTACGGGAAAACGGCCCCGTTCAAGACGAACTTGGACAGGAGAAGACTACGACGAGAAAGCGGAACCTCCCGAACACCACATCTCCCGCCGCCGTTACAACGGCGGGATTCAGTGCTGGGCTTATTCCTGTTCGCTCGCCGCTACTAAGGAAATCCTAGTTAGTTTCTTTTCCTCCGCTTACTAATATGCTTAAATTCGGCGGGTGATCCTCCCTGATCTGAGGCCAACGTATAAATGAGAGGCAGACTCGATATCCGTCAGCGCTACGACGACGTCGTACGCCGTGCAGTTATGTTAGCAGGGCGCCGGCGTCGACGCGCCCTTCGGACGTCGAGTCCGCCTACGGTGGTAGTGGTATGCTCTATGTTTTTTAAACTAAAGTGCACAAATCTGGGGGCACGGCAGTGCCCCCCGCCAAGTCGAGCGCGAAGCAAACACTGCCGTACCATCCTTTACAGGAACCCTTTCGCCGCATTTTCAGGCCCCTATTTGAGAACCTCTGGATAAGCCCAGAACGCTGAAATTTTCGTCATCCAGTAAGCTATACAATCACATACTTAAAATAAAATTTCAAGTCTGTAGGTCATTTAGTTCCGAAGTTAAGCGAATGCAAAGTTTCGTATTTATGACAGACACTCACTCACTCACTCACTCACTCACTCACTCACTCATGATCATCAAAATAGAACTAGTACTTCCCATAAACCTAGAGAGCTGAAATTTGGTACAGAGTTAGGGTTTAATGGCCACATAAAGGGAAAACTATAAAAACTAGGATAATCGAACGGGAACGGGAATTATACAGGAACGGGAACGGGAATTGTAACTCAAGAACGGCTATACTGATTTGGCTGGAAATTGGTGGGGAGGTAGCTTAGAACCAGGAAAAGGACAAAGGATACCTTTAATCCCGAAATTCCCACGGGATTGGGAATGGGAATTTAAAAATCAAGAACGGCTAAATTGATTTGGCTTAAAATTGGTGGGGTGGTAGCTTAGAACCAGGAAAAGGACGTAGGATACGTATAATCCCGAAATTCCCACGGGATTGGGAACGGGAATTTATAACTCAAGAACGGCTCAACTGATTTAGCTAAAAATTGGTGGGGTGGTTGCTGAGAACCAGGAAAAGGACGTAGGATACGTATAATCCCGAAATTCCCACGGGATTGGGAACGGGAATTTATAACTCAAGAACGGCTCAACTGATTTGGCTGAAAATTGGTGGGGAGATAGCTTAAAACCTTGAGAAGAACATAGAATACTTTTAATCTCGAAATTCCCACGGGATTGGGAACAGGAATTTATAGCTCAAGAACGGCTGAATTGATTTGGCTGAAAATTTGTGGGGAGGTAGCTTAGAACCAGGAGAAGCACATAGGATACTTTTTATCCCGAAATTCCCACGGAAACGTGAACGGGAACTACGCGGGTGAAATTGCGGGGCGCTTAGTAATAAAATACTACTCCTAAAAAGAAAAAAATGTGTCAAATAAGAAAATCTAATAAAAAAAAAACAATATAAACACGTTTCAACAAAAATAAATGAAATCCCACCAAAAACATTCTGTAAAAAACTAGCCAAGTCTCGATGGAGCTGCTTGTTTATCTCTAAAAAGTAATGAAATCTAGACAAAGTCGTACCAAGTCTAAGGTTCCTTACTGCGATTTCTTTATTATTATAGTTAATGTTGTGTGACTTGGCCGTTGAACATTGTTTAAAACGTTAGTAGTGGGTACAAGTCAATTTTGTTTACACGTAATGTTGTAACATTATTAAAATACGCAGTTTTATCAAGCCTACAATTGACTGGATATTGAATCAACGTTTTTCAAGTGGCAATTTTCTATCGTCAATGGGTAGCGGTTCTGGCGACAGATTGGTGCAATAGTGTCATGGAGCACCTAGTTTTGTACCCTTGTGTACAGTTGTGTACTTGTGTTCAGTGTATCCTTCAACGGCCAAGTCACACACCATTAACTATAATAATAAAGAAATCGCAGTAAGGAACCTTAGACTTGGTACGACTTTGTCTAGATTTCATTACTTTTTAGAGATAAACAAGCAGCTCCATCGAGACTTGGCTAGTTTTTTACAGAATGTTTTTGGTGGGATCAGATTTTACTCGTAAATGTGCTATATAGTTAAAATCACAAAGAGCGATTCACTATACATGACAATATTTAAACGGACTTATAGTACATACAATAAAATATGTTCTGTAAGAACCGTCAAATGCGCTGTGTTAGCGCAGTGTGGCTTTTGTTTTTATGCAGCCGGCCCTCAGACAGGAGTGGTCCTGGATGTGTCTCCACGGACCGCAATGTGCGTTCGAAATGTCGATGTTCAAATGTGTCCTGCAGTTCACACTATGACGCGCAGTTAACTGCGTTCTTCATCGACCCGCGAGCCAAGTG
>OY292372.1:1460000-1465000 GCA_958496195.1 Timandra comae | reverse complement strand
TTTTTATGCAGCCGGCCCTCAGACAGGAGTGGTCCTGGATGTGTCTCCACGGACCGCAATGTGCGTTCGAAATGTCGATGTTCAAATGTGTCCTGCAGTTCACACTATGACGCGCAGTTAACTGCGTTCTTCATCGACCCGCGAGCCAAGTGATCCACCGTCCAGGGTAATGGTTTGTTTGTAGGTACAGTTTTGGTATAAAAAAAAAAGTATTTTGTCTTAGAAAAAAAATGAATTTTTCTAAACCGAATTTATTTATATGTTAACGAACGCGCACAGTGTCACCGACTCGAGGTGTGGATTTTCACCTGTCAAAATCGTACCGACATTAATGCGCGACGCGAGTCTGGCCGAGCCAAACTCTATAGTTTAGTTTCTTTGGATTATTTATAAAAATGCGCGTATAAAATACAACACACTTTTACGATAATGATCCTTCCGCAGGTTCCCCTACGGAAACCTTGTTACGACTTTTACTTCCTCTAAATGATCAAGTTTGGTCAACTTCCCAGCAACGCCGACGGCCGTGAAGCCACCGCGTGTCAGTCCGAAGACCTCACTAAATCATTCAATCGGTAGTAGCGACGGGCGGTGTGTACAAAGGGCAGGGACGTAATCAACGCGAGCTTATGACTCGCGCTTACTAGGAATTCCTCGTTTATGGGGGATAATTGCAAACCCCAATCCCCAGCACGAAGGAGTTTCAACGGGTTGCCCGGGCCTCTAGGCCAGGGAGAACATGCTGATTCCTTCAGTGTAGCGCGCGTGCGGCCCAGGACATCTAAGGGCATCACAGACCTGTTATTGCTCAATCTCGTGCGGCTCGAAGCCGCCGGTCCCTCTAAGAAGAATTTTAATACGTCGCCAGTGAGTTGCACGCCACGAGGACGCGCACACCGAAATGACGACGCCTATTTAGCAGGCTAGAGTCTCGTTCGTTACCGGAATTAACCAGACAAATCGCTCCACCAACTAAGAACGGCCATGCACCACCACCCACCGAATCAAGAAAGAGCTGTTAATCTGTCAATCCTTCCGGTGTCCGGGCCTGGTGAGATTTCCCGTGTTGAGTCAAATTAAGCCGCAGGCTCCACTCCTGGTGGTGCCCTTCCGTCAATTCCTTTAAGTTTCAGCTTTGCAACCATACTCCCCCCGGAGTCCAAAATCTTTGGTTTCCCGGAAGCTGCCCGCCGAGCCATTGTAATAACGTCGGCGGATCGCTAGATGACATATTTACGGTTAGAACTAGGGCGGTATCTAATCGCCTTCGAACCTCTAACTTTCGTTCTTGATTGATGAAAACACCTTTGGCAAATGCTTTCGCTGATGTTCGTCTTGCGACGATCCAAGAATTTCACCTCTAACGTCGCAATACGAATGCCCCCAGTTATCCCTATTAATCATTACCTCGGAGTTCTGAAAACCAACAAAATAGAACCGAGATCATATTCTATTATTCCATGCACGAAATATTCAAGCAGCATTTTGAGCCCGCTTTGAGCACTCTAATTTGTTCAAAGTAAAATTGTCGGCCCACCTCGACACTCACCGAAGAGCACCGCGATAGGATTTTGATATTGAACCGACGTGTTACCGCCGGCTCACCGACGATATGCTCCGCAAACGTGTCAGTATCACCGCGGATGCGGTGCACCGACAGCGCGGCGCACAAATGCAACTACGAGCTTTTTAACCGCAACAATTTTAGTATACGCTATTGGAGCTGGAATTACCGCGGCTGCTGGCACCAGACTTGCCCTCCAATTGTTCCTCGTTAAAATATTTAAAGTGTACTCATTCCGATTACGAGGCCTCGTAAGAGTCCCGTATCGTTATTTTTCGTCACTACCTCCCCGTGCCGGGAGTGGGTAATTTGCGCGCCTGCTGCCTTCCTTGGATGTGGTAGCCGTTTCTCAGGCTCCCTCTCCGGAATCGAACCCTGATTCCCCGTTACCCGTGACAACCATGGTAGTCGCAGAAACTACCATCGAAAGTTGATAAGGCAGACATTTGAAAGATGCGTCGCCGGTACTAGACCGTGCGATCGGCAAAAGTTATCCAGATTCATCAAAATTAACGACTTTGAACGCGAGGCCCTCCGTCGATTGGTTTTGATCTAATAAAAGCACTCGTCCCATCACTGGTCGGAGTTCTGATTGCATGTATTAGCTCTAGAATTACCACAGTTATCCAAGTAACCGAGTAAGATCTAAGGAACCAAAACTGATATATTGAGCCATTCGCGGTATCGCCTTAATACGGCTTGCACTGAGACATGCATGGCTTAATCTTTGAGACAAGCATATAACTACTGGCAGGATCAACCAGGGAGCTAAAAGTGTAACAAAACGTTTCTATCTACGATTTGTAGATAGAAATGACTGTCGCATAGCTTATTTATTTTTATAAAGGTATAAGTTTACCCTTTATCGAAAGTTACCGCAAAACTTTAACAATTTCCACTTGCAACGACTAAGCGTTGTTAGTTTCGTTTGACATATTCTTTTATAACAATCATCGATACGCCCGGAGACGAGAGAGCGACGATTCCTCACGATGCTCGCTGTTCACAACGCCCATATAAATATATTATATATGTGCGCGGGAAACTGTTCGTTTTCCGACTGCGAAGATGCGAGATGTGTTGTACTTTTGATTTGCACCACTCATTGAAGCGGTGCAAACGGCTGAGAGATCGTCCCGTATAACCGGCGCGCCAAGCGCGCTATCGGACTAGGACGTCTCGTGCCTTTTCCGTCGTTTGTATACACGGTGTGTCTCTTAACAGAGTTGTTAAGAGGGAATCCGAACGCCGAAACGCCAAACTCCTCCAACCGTCGACGGTCACAGCAAAAATAATGTAGACAATTCTACACAAAATATTCAAACGTCGGCCCCTGACTTTGTTCACAAAGGCAGGAGCTCCCCTTCGAATTTTGTATTGTGAATACTTGCACTTGGCTCATAGTCACAATACGAAATAACCGTGTGCCGCCGTTCGTCGTCGGCCGCGATCCGCCGTATCGCTCACAAATCAGTTGCGAGGCGTGCGCGGCCCTCGTCGGACGTCTCCTGCCGATAAGGGGACCTAAAAGCATCCGAAATCAAAAAAAAAACGAACAAAATCGGACAAAAAAATTTTTCCGAAAATTTCTACCTGAATGCTCACCCTATTATAGGGTCGATGACCTTGAAAAAATAGTCAAAAACACTCTACGGGTCATCGAAGCCGAGATACCGCGCGGATCCGGGCGGCGCGCGCTACTCGCGTGCGACCTTGACACACATACAAAACTCAAAACCCAAAACTACCCCAATAAGTTGCAATATAAACAAAAAACAAAAGCATTACAATTTAATCTTTCGTTTGTTTCAGGTGGAGTCATTCTACGCCAGGTGGCGCCACCGTCTCTATTTCAATAAAAATTCGTCCCTAATTAATGGGGGCCCCCTGTGTATATTATGCGTATATTGAAATAAAACACATTTTTTTACTATAAAACTATTTTTTGTTGTTTTATTTATTATTACCCTTAACAGTTTTGACAATTTCAATCAAAAAATTGCAAATTATTCAACCATTATTATTAGCATTAGCCCCCTTAATTAATTCAGGCAGAGACGGGGCCTTAACAAAAACAAAATTGTATTTATTTTATTTTTTTCACATACCAACCACCATTCTATCAAGGTCAGGCAGGCGTATAATAACTACACATAGTTCCAAATTCGAAACATTTCATATTTTTATAGTAAATAAAAATACACGTCACCCTATCCTACCTACTTATACACCTATTTTATCTATGAAAATCAACATTCAAAAAATTATTGCAAAAAGCCAACATCACGCGGTGTTCCCAGGCGGTCACCCATCCAAGTACTGACCGCGCCCGACGTTGCTTAACTTCGGTGATCGGACGAGAACCGGTGTTTTCAACGTGGTATGGACGTTGGCAACTAACACGTTCAATTTTTGACTCTCTATTTTCATATAATTGTTCATTCAATCAAATAACATTTTAATATACTCTGTCGAATGGCTCACATCCGTTTATTACTCTCTCCACCAATGGGCATGCGTTATTTCGCAGAGGTGCACTTCCGGTATCAAACGACACTTTATAAATAATTATTTTATTATTCGTTTAAAATATTATGACACTTTGGTGTTTTGTATAATTTTAATAATATTTTTGCACATCTTTATGTTTTGTTTTGTTACAAATTTGGTAATAAAGTAACTGTAATGAAATATATTTAAATTGACCGGATCGACTGAACTGAACGACTGAATTCATTCATAATATTTTGGTGGTTTGTTTGTTGACAAAATATAAAACTTTAAAAAACTTTTTCTCTTTTTGAAAACAATTAATTAGTGTTCAATTTATACTTCATTTAAATAATCTAGAGCGAGATTAATTTAAAGTCGAAATGAAACAACCGAGCATTTGTGTTTTTGTAAAAATGGTGAACGCAATAATATTATTTTCAAATTTAATTGTGAAATACAGTGATGAAATTGTATTGGACAATTGAAAACACAGATACAGTGTCAGTTTATATGACTGTGTTTTGCACAGGAAAAGGTTTGTTTACTATATTTGAGAATGGTACACAACATGACAACAGGTGAGTTCATTTACTATGTTTTTAAAATATAAGTTTAGACAATTCTTTCTACTTACTATCTTACTTCTGTTTCAGTTATATGTGTAGGTGGTAGGTACATTAATATGCATTTACAATGAAGCATAGAGATCACAATATAATAATTTCATTTAAAAAACCTTAAACATAGTTACAATAAAAAAAATTAAAACAGCTTCTTTCCACCCAGGACCTAGTGTGGGTAATTACCGCACTACACTTGCAAGAGAGCAGTTCATCGCCAGAGTAGAGTTGGTGCAGCAGTTTCCTGTACAAAATGATTTTTAAGATTCACCCGAGGCCCCTCGGTGAGAGTAAATTGCTCATTTTATTGTTCAATTGATAAA
>OY292372.1:1450000-1455000 GCA_958496195.1 Timandra comae | reverse complement strand
GTGCTATATAGTTAAAATCACAAAGAGCGATTCACTATACATGACAATATTTAAACGGACTTGAACAATTTGTAAAATTGTTTAAGAACCGTCAAATGCGCTGTTGTGTTAGCGCAGTGTGGCTTTTGTTTTTATGCAGCCGGCCCTCAGACAGGAGTGGTCCTGGATGTGTCTCCACGGACCGCAATGTGCGTTCGAAATGTCGATGTTCAAATGTGTCCTGCAGTTCACACTATGACGCGCAGTTAACTGCGTTCTTCATCGACCCGCGAGCCAAGTGATCCACCGTCCAGGGTAATGGTTTGTTTGTAGGTACAGTTTTGGTATAAAAAAAAAAGTATTTTGTCTTAGAAAAAAAATGAATTTTTCTAAACCGAATTTATTTATATGTTAACGAACGCGCACAGTGTCACCGACTCGAGGTGTGGATTTTCACCTGTCAAAATCGTACCGACATTAATGCGCGACGCGAGTCTGGCCGAGCCAAACTCTATAGTTTAGTTTCTTTGGATTATTTATAAAAATGCGCGTATAAAATACAACACACTTTTACGATAATGATCCTTCCGCAGGTTCCCCTACGGAAACCTTGTTACGACTTTTACTTCCTCTAAATGATCAAGTTTGGTCAACTTCCCAGCAACGCCGACGGCCGTGAAGCCACCGCGTGTCAGTCCGAAGACCTCACTAAATCATTCAATCGGTAGTAGCGACGGGCGGTGTGTACAAAGGGCAGGGACGTAATCAACGCGAGCTTATGACTCGCGCTTACTAGGAATTCCTCGTTTATGGGGGATAATTGCAAACCCCAATCCCCAGCACGAAGGAGTTTCAACGGGTTGCCCGGGCCTCTAGGCCAGGGAGAACATGCTGATTCCTTCAGTGTAGCGCGCGTGCGGCCCAGGACATCTAAGGGCATCACAGACCTGTTATTGCTCAATCTCGTGCGGCTCGAAGCCGCCGGTCCCTCTAAGAAGAATTTTAATACGTCGCCAGTGAGTTGCACGCCACGAGGACGCGCACACCGAAATGACGACGCCTATTTAGCAGGCTAGAGTCTCGTTCGTTACCGGAATTAACCAGACAAATCGCTCCACCAACTAAGAACGGCCATGCACCACCACCCACCGAATCAAGAAAGAGCTGTTAATCTGTCAATCCTTCCGGTGTCCGGGCCTGGTGAGATTTCCCGTGTTGAGTCAAATTAAGCCGCAGGCTCCACTCCTGGTGGTGCCCTTCCGTCAATTCCTTTAAGTTTCAGCTTTGCAACCATACTCCCCCCGGAGTCCAAAATCTTTGGTTTCCCGGAAGCTGCCCGCCGAGCCATTGTAATAACGTCGGCGGATCGCTAGATGACATATTTACGGTTAGAACTAGGGCGGTATCTAATCGCCTTCGAACCTCTAACTTTCGTTCTTGATTGATGAAAACACCTTTGGCAAATGCTTTCGCTGATGTTCGTCTTGCGACGATCCAAGAATTTCACCTCTAACGTCGCAATACGAATGCCCCCAGTTATCCCTATTAATCATTACCTCGGAGTTCTGAAAACCAACAAAATAGAACCGAGATCATATTCTATTATTCCATGCACGAAATATTCAAGCAGCATTTTGAGCCCGCTTTGAGCACTCTAATTTGTTCAAAGTAAAATTGTCGGCCCACCTCGACACTCACCGAAGAGCACCGCGATAGGATTTTGATATTGAACCGACGTGTTACCGCCGGCTCACCGACGATATGCTCCGCAAACGTGTCAGTATCACCGCGGATGCGGTGCACCGACAGCGCGGCGCACAAATGCAACTACGAGCTTTTTAACCGCAACAATTTTAGTATACGCTATTGGAGCTGGAATTACCGCGGCTGCTGGCACCAGACTTGCCCTCCAATTGTTCCTCGTTAAAATATTTAAAGTGTACTCATTCCGATTACGAGGCCTCGTAAGAGTCCCGTATCGTTATTTTTCGTCACTACCTCCCCGTGCCGGGAGTGGGTAATTTGCGCGCCTGCTGCCTTCCTTGGATGTGGTAGCCGTTTCTCAGGCTCCCTCTCCGGAATCGAACCCTGATTCCCCGTTACCCGTGACAACCATGGTAGTCGCAGAAACTACCATCGAAAGTTGATAAGGCAGACATTTGAAAGATGCGTCGCCGGTACTAGACCGTGCGATCGGCAAAAGTTATCCAGATTCATCAAAATTAACGACTTTGAACGCGAGGCCCTCCGTCGATTGGTTTTGATCTAATAAAAGCACTCGTCCCATCACTGGTCGGAGTTCTGATTGCATGTATTAGCTCTAGAATTACCACAGTTATCCAAGTAACCGAGTAAGATCTAAGGAACCAAAACTGATATATTGAGCCATTCGCGGTATCGCCTTAATACGGCTTGCACTGAGACATGCATGGCTTAATCTTTGAGACAAGCATATAACTACTGGCAGGATCAACCAGGGAGCTAAAAGTGTAACAAAACGTTTCTATCTACGATTTGTAGATAGAAATGACTGTCGCATAGCTTATTTATTTTTATAAAGGTATAAGTTTACCCTTTATCGAAAGTTACCGCAAAACTTTAACAATTTCCACTTGCAACGACTAAGCGTTGTTAGTTTCGTTTGACATATTCTTTTATAACAATCATCGATACGCCCGGAGACGAGAGAGCGACGATTCCTCACGATGCTCGCTGTTCACAACGCCCATATAAATATATTATATATGTGCGCGGGAAACTGTTCGTTTTCCGACTGCGAAGATGCGAGATGTGTTGTACTTTTGATTTGCACCACTCATTGAAGCGGTGCAAACGGCTGAGAGATCGTCCCGTATAACCGGCGCGCCAAGCGCGCTATCGGACTAGGACGTCTCGTGCCTTTTCCGTCGTTTGTATACACGGTGTGTCTCTTAACAGAGTTGTTAAGAGGGAATCCGAACGCCGAAACGCCAAACTCCTCCAACCGTCGACGGTCACAGCAAAAATAATGTAGACAATTCTACACAAAATATTCAAACGTCGGCCCCTGACTTTGTTCACAAAGGCAGGAGCTCCCCTTCGAATTTTGTATTGTGAATACTTGCACTTGGCTCATAGTCACAATACGAAATAACCGTGTGCCGCCGTTCGTCGTCGGCCGCGATCCGCCGTATCGCTCACAAATCAGTTGCGAGGCGTGCGCGGCCCTCGTCGGACGTCTCCTGCCGATAAGGGGACCTAAAAGCATCCGAAATCAAAAAAAAAACGAACAAAATCGGACAAAAAAATTTTTCCGAAAATTTCTACCTGAATGCTCACCCTATTATAGGGTCGATGACCTTGAAAAAATAGTCAAAAACACTCTACGGGTCATCGAAGCCGAGATACCGCGCGGATCCGGGCGGCGCGCGCTACTCGCGTGCGACCTTGACACACATACAAAACTCAAAACCCAAAACTACCCCAATAAGTTGCAATATAAACAAAAAACAAAAGCATTACAATTTAATCTTTCGTTTGTTTCAGGTGGAGTCATTCTACGCCAGGTGGCGCCACCGTCTCTATTTCAATAAAAATTCGTCCCTAATTAATGGGGGCCCCCTGTGTATATTATGCGTATATTGAAATAAAACACATTTTTTTACTATAAAACTATTTTTTGTTGTTTTATTTATTATTACCCTTAACAGTTTTGACAATTTCAATCAAAAAATTGCAAATTATTCAACCATTATTATTAGCATTAGCCCCCTTAATTAATTCAGGCAGAGACGGGGCCTTAACAAAAACAAAATTGTATTTATTTTATTTTTTTCACATACCAACCACCATTCTATCAAGGTCAGGCAGGCGTATAATAACTACACATAGTTCCAAATTCGAAACATTTCATATTTTTATAGTAAATAAAAATACACGTCACCCTATCCTACCTACTTATACACCTATTTTATCTATGAAAATCAACATTCAAAAAATTATTGCAAAAAGCCAACATCACGCGGTGTTCCCAGGCGGTCACCCATCCAAGTACTGACCG
Source organism: Timandra comae (assembly GCA_958496195.1). Lineage (NCBI taxonomy): Eukaryota > Metazoa > Arthropoda > Insecta > Lepidoptera > Geometridae > Timandra > Timandra comae. The sequence goes on along the minus strand of OY292372.1, from coordinate 1,450,982 downwards.
CGCCCGACGTTGCTTAACTTCGGTGATCGGACGAGAACCGGTGTTTTCAACGTGGTATGGACGTTGGCAACTAACACGTTCAATTTTTGACTCTCTATTTTCATATAATTGTTCATTCAATCAAATAACATTTTAATATACTCTGTCGAATGGCTCACATCCGTTTATTACTCTCTCCACCAATGGGCATGCGTTATTTCGCAGAGGTGCACTTCCGGTATCAAACGACACTTTATAAATAATTATTTTATTATTCGTTTAAAATATTATGACACTTTGGTGTTTTGTATAATTTTAATAATATTTTTGCACATCTTTATGTTTTGTTTTGTTACAAATTTGGTAATAAAGTAACTGTAATGAAATATATTTAAATTGACCGGATCGACTGAACTGAACGACTGAATTCATTCATAATATTTTGGTGGTTTGTTTGTTGACAAAATATAAAACTTTAAAAAACTTTTTCTCTTTTTGAAAACAATTAATTAGTGTTCAATTTATACTTCATTTAAATAATCTAGAGCGAGATTAATTTAAAGTCGAAATGAAACAACCGAGCATTTGTGTTTTTGTAAAAATGGTGAACGCAATAATATTATTTTCAAATTTAATTGTGAAATACAGTGATGAAATTGTATTGGACAATTGAAAACACAGATACAGTGTCAGTTTATATGACTGTGTTTTGCACAGGAAAAGGTTTGTTTACTATATTTGAGAATGGTACACAACATGACAACAGGTGAGTTCATTTACTATGTTTTTAAAATATAAGTTTAGACAATTCTTTCTACTTACTATCTTACTTCTGTTTCAGTTATATGTGTAGGTGGTAGGTACATTAATATGCATTTACAATGAAGCATAGAGATCACAATATAATAATTTCATTTAAAAAACCTTAAACATAGTTACAATAAAAAAAATTAAAACAGCTTCTTTCCACCCAGGACCTAGTGTGGGTAATTACCGCACTACA
>OY292372.1:1440000-1445000 GCA_958496195.1 Timandra comae | reverse complement strand
GCCGTGCAGTTATGTTAGCAGGGCGCCGGCGTCGACGCGCCCTTCGGACGTCGAGTCCGCCTACGGTGGTAGTGGTATGCTCTATGTTTTTTAAACTAAAGCGCACAAATCAGATTTTACTCGTAAATGTGCTATATAGTTAAAATCACAAAGAGCGATTCACTATACATGACAATATTTAAACGGACTTGAACAATTTGTAAAATTGTTTAAGAACCGTCAAATGCGCTGTTGTGTTAGCGCAGTGTGGCTTTTGTTTTTATGCAGCCGGCCCTCAGACAGGAGTGGTCCTGGATGTGTCTCCACGGACCGCAATGTGCGTTCGAAATGTCGATGTTCAAATGTGTCCTGCAGTTCACACTATGACGCGCAGTTAACTGCGTTCTTCATCGACCCGCGAGCCAAGTGATCCACCGTCCAGGGTAATGGTTTGTTTGTAGGTACAGTTTTGGTATAAAAAAAAAAGTATTTTGTCTTAGAAAAAAAATGAATTTTTCTAAACCGAATTTATTTATATGTTAACGAACGCGCACAGTGTCACCGACTCGAGGTGTGGATTTTCACCTGTCAAAATCGTACCGACATTAATGCGCGACGCGAGTCTGGCCGAGCCAAACTCTATAGTTTAGTTTCTTTGGATTATTTATAAAAATGCGCGTATAAAATACAACACACTTTTACGATAATGATCCTTCCGCAGGTTCCCCTACGGAAACCTTGTTACGACTTTTACTTCCTCTAAATGATCAAGTTTGGTCAACTTCCCAGCAACGCCGACGGCCGTGAAGCCACCGCGTGTCAGTCCGAAGACCTCACTAAATCATTCAATCGGTAGTAGCGACGGGCGGTGTGTACAAAGGGCAGGGACGTAATCAACGCGAGCTTATGACTCGCGCTTACTAGGAATTCCTCGTTTATGGGGGATAATTGCAAACCCCAATCCCCAGCACGAAGGAGTTTCAACGGGTTGCCCGGGCCTCTAGGCCAGGGAGAACATGCTGATTCCTTCAGTGTAGCGCGCGTGCGGCCCAGGACATCTAAGGGCATCACAGACCTGTTATTGCTCAATCTCGTGCGGCTCGAAGCCGCCGGTCCCTCTAAGAAGAATTTTAATACGTCGCCAGTGAGTTGCACGCCACGAGGACGCGCACACCGAAATGACGACGCCTATTTAGCAGGCTAGAGTCTCGTTCGTTACCGGAATTAACCAGACAAATCGCTCCACCAACTAAGAACGGCCATGCACCACCACCCACCGAATCAAGAAAGAGCTGTTAATCTGTCAATCCTTCCGGTGTCCGGGCCTGGTGAGATTTCCCGTGTTGAGTCAAATTAAGCCGCAGGCTCCACTCCTGGTGGTGCCCTTCCGTCAATTCCTTTAAGTTTCAGCTTTGCAACCATACTCCCCCCGGAGTCCAAAATCTTTGGTTTCCCGGAAGCTGCCCGCCGAGCCATTGTAATAACGTCGGCGGATCGCTAGATGACATATTTACGGTTAGAACTAGGGCGGTATCTAATCGCCTTCGAACCTCTAACTTTCGTTCTTGATTGATGAAAACACCTTTGGCAAATGCTTTCGCTGATGTTCGTCTTGCGACGATCCAAGAATTTCACCTCTAACGTCGCAATACGAATGCCCCCAGTTATCCCTATTAATCATTACCTCGGAGTTCTGAAAACCAACAAAATAGAACCGAGATCATATTCTATTATTCCATGCACGAAATATTCAAGCAGCATTTTGAGCCCGCTTTGAGCACTCTAATTTGTTCAAAGTAAAATTGTCGGCCCACCTCGACACTCACCGAAGAGCACCGCGATAGGATTTTGATATTGAACCGACGTGTTACCGCCGGCTCACCGACGATATGCTCCGCAAACGTGTCAGTATCACCGCGGATGCGGTGCACCGACAGCGCGGCGCACAAATGCAACTACGAGCTTTTTAACCGCAACAATTTTAGTATACGCTATTGGAGCTGGAATTACCGCGGCTGCTGGCACCAGACTTGCCCTCCAATTGTTCCTCGTTAAAATATTTAAAGTGTACTCATTCCGATTACGAGGCCTCGTAAGAGTCCCGTATCGTTATTTTTCGTCACTACCTCCCCGTGCCGGGAGTGGGTAATTTGCGCGCCTGCTGCCTTCCTTGGATGTGGTAGCCGTTTCTCAGGCTCCCTCTCCGGAATCGAACCCTGATTCCCCGTTACCCGTGACAACCATGGTAGTCGCAGAAACTACCATCGAAAGTTGATAAGGCAGACATTTGAAAGATGCGTCGCCGGTACTAGACCGTGCGATCGGCAAAAGTTATCCAGATTCATCAAAATTAACGACTTTGAACGCGAGGCCCTCCGTCGATTGGTTTTGATCTAATAAAAGCACTCGTCCCATCACTGGTCGGAGTTCTGATTGCATGTATTAGCTCTAGAATTACCACAGTTATCCAAGTAACCGAGTAAGATCTAAGGAACCAAAACTGATATATTGAGCCATTCGCGGTATCGCCTTAATACGGCTTGCACTGAGACATGCATGGCTTAATCTTTGAGACAAGCATATAACTACTGGCAGGATCAACCAGGGAGCTAAAAGTGTAACAAAACGTTTCTATCTACGATTTGTAGATAGAAATGACTGTCGCATAGCTTATTTATTTTTATAAAGGTATAAGTTTACCCTTTATCGAAAGTTACCGCAAAACTTTAACAATTTCCACTTGCAACGACTAAGCGTTGTTAGTTTCGTTTGACATATTCTTTTATAACAATCATCGATACGCCCGGAGACGAGAGAGCGACGATTCCTCACGATGCTCGCTGTTCACAACGCCCATATAAATATATTATATATGTGCGCGGGAAACTGTTCGTTTTCCGACTGCGAAGATGCGAGATGTGTTGTACTTTTGATTTGCACCACTCATTGAAGCGGTGCAAACGGCTGAGAGATCGTCCCGTATAACCGGCGCGCCAAGCGCGCTATCGGACTAGGACGTCTCGTGCCTTTTCCGTCGTTTGTATACACGGTGTGTCTCTTAACAGAGTTGTTAAGAGGGAATCCGAACGCCGAAACGCCAAACTCCTCCAACCGTCGACGGTCACAGCAAAAATAATGTAGACAATTCTACACAAAATATTCAAACGTCGGCCCCTGACTTTGTTCACAAAGGCAGGAGCTCCCCTTCGAATTTTGTATTGTGAATACTTGCACTTGGCTCATAGTCACAATACGAAATAACCGTGTGCCGCCGTTCGTCGTCGGCCGCGATCCGCCGTATCGCTCACAAATCAGTTGCGAGGCGTGCGCGGCCCTCGTCGGACGTCTCCTGCCGATAAGGGGACCTAAAAGCATCCGAAATCAAAAAAAAAACGAACAAAATCGGACAAAAAAATTTTTCCGAAAATTTCTACCTGAATGCTCACCCTATTATAGGGTCGATGACCTTGAAAAAATAGTCAAAAACACTCTACGGGTCATCGAAGCCGAGATACCGCGCGGATCCGGGCGGCGCGCGCTACTCGCGTGCGACCTTGACACACATACAAAACTCAAAACCCAAAACTACCCCAATAAGTTGCAATATAAACAAAAAACAAAAGCATTACAATTTAATCTTTCGTTTGTTTCAGGTGGAGTCATTCTACGCCAGGTGGCGCCACCGTCTCTATTTCAATAAAAATTCGTCCCTAATTAATGGGGGCCCCCTGTGTATATTATGCGTATATTGAAATAAAACACATTTTTTTACTATAAAACTATTTTTTGTTGTTTTATTTATTATTACCCTTAACAGTTTTGACAATTTCAATCAAAAAATTGCAAATTATTCAACCATTATTATTAGCATTAGCCCCCTTAATTAATTCAGGCAGAGACGGGGCCTTAACAAAAACAAAATTGTATTTATTTTATTTTTTTCACATACCAACCACCATTCTATCAAGGTCAGGCAGGCGTATAATAACTACACATAGTTCCAAATTCGAAACATTTCATATTTTTATAGTAAATAAAAATACACGTCACCCTATCCTACCTACTTATACACCTATTTTATCTATGAAAATCAACATTCAAAAAATTATTGCAAAAAGCCAACATCACGCGGTGTTCCCAGGCGGTCACCCATCCAAGTACTGACCGCGCCCGACGTTGCTTAACTTCGGTGATCGGACGAGAACCGGTGTTTTCAACGTGGTATGGACGTTGGCAACTAACACGTTCAATTTTTGACTCTCTATTTTCATATAATTGTTCATTCAATCAAATAACATTTTAATATACTCTGTCGAATGGCTCACATCCGTTTATTACTCTCTCCACCAATGGGCATGCGTTATTTCGCAGAGGTGCACTTCCGGTATCAAACGACACTTTATAAATAATTATTTTATTATTCGTTTAAAATATTATGACACTTTGGTGTTTTGTATAATTTTAATAATATTTTTGCACATCTTTATGTTTTGTTTTGTTACAAATTTGGTAATAAAGTAACTGTAATGAAATATATTTAAATTGACCGGATCGACTGAACTGAACGACTGAATTCATTCATAATATTTTGGTGGTTTGTTTGTTGACAAAATATAAAACTTTAAAAAACTTTTTCTCTTTTTGAAAACAATTAATTAGTGTTCAATTTATACTTCATTTAAATAATCTAGAGCGAGATTAATTTAAAGTCGAAATGAAACAACCGAGCATTTGTGTTTTTGTAAAAATGGTGAACGCAATAATATTATTTTCAAATTTAATTGTGAAATACAGTGATGAAATTGTATTGGACAATTGAAAACACAGATACAGTGTCAGTTTATATGACTGTGTTTTGCACAGGAAAAGGTTTGTTTACTATATTTGAGAATGGTACACAACATGACAACAGGTGAGTTCATTTACTATGTTTTTAAAATATAAGTTTAGACAATTCTTTCTACTTACTATCTTACTTCTGTTTCAGTTATATGTGTAGGTGGTAGGTACATTAATATGCA
>OY292372.1:0-7500 GCA_958496195.1 Timandra comae | reverse complement strand
TTAGGTTAGGTTAGGTTAGGTTAGGTTAGGTTAGGTTAGGTTAGGTTAGGTTAGGTTAGGTTAGGTTAGGTTAGGTTAGGTTAGGTTAGGTTAGGTTAGGTTAGGTTAGGTTAGGTTAGGTTAGGTTAGGTTAGGTTAGGTTAGGTTAGGTTAGGTTAGGTTAGGTTAGGTTAGGTTAGGTTAGGTTAGGTTAGGTTAGGTTAGGTTAGGTTAGGTTAGGTTAGGTTAGGTTAGGTTAGGTTAGGTTAGGTTAGGTTAGGTTAGGTTAGGTTAGGTTAGGTTAGGTTAGGTTAGGTTAGGTTAGGTTAGGTTAGGTTAGGTTAGGTTAGGTTAGGTTAGGTTAGGTTAGGTTAGGTTAGGTTAGGTTAGGTTAGGTTAGGTTAGGTTAGGTTAGGTTAGGTTAGGTTAGGTTAGGTTAGGTTAGGTTAGGTTAGGTTAGGTTAGGTTAGGTTAGGTTAGGTTAGGTTAGGTTAGGTTAGGTTAGGTTAGGTTAGTTAGGTTAGGTTAGGTTAGGTTAGGTTAGGTTAGGTTAGGTTAGGTTAGGTTAGGTTAGGTTAGGTTAGGTTAGGTTAGGTTAGGTTAGGTTAGGTTAGGTTAGGTTAGGTTAGGTTAGGTTAGGTTAGGTTAGGTTAGGTTAGGTTAGGTTAGGTTAGGTTAGGTTAGGTTAGGTTAGGTTAGGTTAGGTTAGGTTAGGTTAGGTTAGGTTAGGTTAGGTTAGGTTAGGTTAGGTTAGGTTAGGTTAGGTTAGGTTAGGTTAGGTTAGGTTAGGTTAGGTTAGGTTAGGTTAGGTTAGGTTAGGTTAGGTTAGGTTAGGTTAGGTTAGGTTAGGTTAGGTTAGGTTAGGTTAGGTTAGGTTAGGTTAGGTTAGGTTAGGTTAGGTTAGGTTAGGTTAGGTTAGGTTAGGTTAGGTTAGGTTAGGTTAGGTTAGGTTAGGTTAGGTTAGGTTAGGTTAGGTTAGGTTAGGTTAGGTTAGGTTAGGTTAGGTTAGGTTAGGTTAGGTTAGGTTAGGTTAGGTTAGGTTAGGTTAGGTTAGGTTAGGTTAGGTTAGGTTAGGTTAGGTTAGGTTAGGTTAGGTTAGGTTAGGTTAGGTTAGGTTAGGTTAGGTTAGGTTAGGTTAGGTTAGGTTAGGTTAGGTTAGGTTAGGTTAGGTTAGGTTAGGTTAGGTTAGGTTAGGTTAGGTTAGGTTAGGTTAGGTTAGGTTAGGTTAGGTTAGGTTAGGTTAGGTTAGGTTAGGTTAGGTTAGGTTAGGTTAGGTTAGGTTAGGTTAGGTTAGGTTAGGTTAGGTTAGGTTAGGTTAGGTTAGGTTAGGTTAGGTTAGGTTAGGTTAGGTTAGGTTAGGTTAGGTTAGGTTAGGTTAGGTTAGGTTAGGTTAGGTTAGGTTAGGTTAGGTTAGGTTAGGTTAGGTTAGGTTAGGTTAGGTTAGGTTAGGTTAGGTTAGGTTAGGTTAGGTTAGGTTAGGTTAGGTTAGGTTAGGTTAGGTTAGGTTAGGTTAGGTTAGGTTAGGTTAGGTTAGGTTAGGTTAGGTTAGGTTAGGTTAGGTTAGGTTAGGTTAGGTTAGGTTAGGTTAGGTTAGGTTAGGTTAGGTTAGGTTAGGTTAGGTTAGGTTAGGTTAGGTTAGGTTAGGTTAGGTTAGGTTAGGTAGGTTAGGTTAGGTTAGGTTAGGTTAGGTTAGGTTAGGTTAGGTTAGGTTAGGTTAGGTTAGGTTAGGTTAGGTTAGGTTAGGTTAGGTTAGGTTAGGTTAGGTTAGGTTAGGTTAGGTTAGGTTAGGTTAGGTTAGGTTAGGTTAGGTTAGGTTAGGTTAGGTTAGGTTAGGTTAGGTTAGGTTAGGTTAGGTTAGGTTAGGTTAGGTTAGGTTAGGTTAGGTTAGGTTAGGTTAGGTTAGGTTAGGTTAGGTTAGGTTAGGTTAGGTTAGGTTAGGTTAGGTTAGGTTAGGTTAGGTTAGGTTAGGTTAGGTTAGGTTAGGTTAGGTTAGGTTAGGTTAGGTTAGGTTAGGTTAGGTTAGGTTAGGTTAGGTTAGGTTAGGTTAGGTTAGGTTAGGTTAGGTTAGGTTAGGTTAGGTTAGGTTAGGTTAGGTTAGGTTAGGTTAGGTTAGGTTAGGTTAGGTTAGGTTAGGTTAGGTTAGGTTAGGTTAGGTTAGGTTAGGTTAGGTTAGGTTAGGTTAGGTTAGGTTAGGTTAGGTTAGGTTAGGTTAGGTTAGGTTAGGTTAGGTTAGGTTAGGTTAGGTTAGGTTAGGTTAGGTTAGGTTAGGTTAGGTTAGGTTAGGTTAGGTTAGGTTAGGTTAGGTTAGGTTAGGTTAGGTTAGGTTAGGTTAGGTTAGGTTAGGTTAGGTTAGGTTAGGTTAGGTTAGGTTAGGTTAGGTTAGGTTAGGTTAGGTTAGGTTAGGTTAGGTTAGGTTAGGTTAGGTTAGGTTAGGTTAGGTTAGGTTAGGTTAGGTTAGGTTAGGTTAGGTTAGGTTAGGTTAGGTTAGGTTAGGTTAGGTTAGGTTAGGTTAGGTTAGGTTAGGTTAGGTTAGGTTAGGTTAGGTTAGGTTAGGTTAGGTTAGGTTAGGTTAGGTTAGGTTAGGTTAGGTTAGGTTAGGTTAGGTTAGGTTAGGTTAGGTTAGGTTAGGTTAGGTTAGGTTAGGTTAGGTTAGGTTAGGTTAGGTTAGGTTAGGTTAGGTTAGGTTAGGTTAGGTTAGGTTAGGTTAGGTTAGGTTAGGTTAGGTTAGGTTAGGTTAGGTTAGGTTAGGTTAGGTTAGGTTAGGTTAGGTTAGGTTAGGTTAGGTTAGGTTAGGTTAGGTTAGGTTAGGTTAGGTTAGGTTAGGTTAGGTTAGGTTAGGTTAGGTTAGGTTAGGTTAGGTTAGGTTAGGTTAGGTTAGGTTAGGTTAGGTTAGGTTAGGTTAGGTTAGGTTAGGTTAGGTTAGGTTAGGTTAGGTTAGGTTAGGTTAGGTTAGGTTAGGTTAGGTTAGGTTAGGTTAGGTTAGGTTAGGTTAGGTTAGGTTAGGTTAGGTTAGGTTAGGTTAGGTTAGGTTAGGTTAGGTTAGGTTAGGTTAGGTTAGTTAGGTTAGGTTAGGTTAGGTTAGGTTAGGTTAGGTTAGGTTAGGTTAGGTTAGGTTAGGTTAGGTTAGGTTAGGTTAGGTTAGGTTAGGTTAGGTTAGGTTAGGTTAGGTTAGGTTAGGTTAGGTTAGGTTAGGTTAGGTTAGGTTAGGTTAGGTTAGGTTAGGTTAGGTTAGGTTAGGTTAGGTTAGGTTAGGTTAGGTTAGGTTAGGTTAGGTTAGGTTAGGTTAGGTTAGGTTAGGTTAGGTTAGGTTAGGTTAGGTTAGGTTAGGTTAGGTTAGGTTAGGTTAGGTTAGGTTAGGTTAGGTTAGGTTAGGTTAGGTTAGGTTAGGTTAGGTTAGGTTAGGTTAGGTTAGGTTAGGTTAGGTTAGGTTAGGTTAGGTTAGGTTAGGTTAGGTTAGGTTAGGTTAGGTTAGGTTAGGTTAGGTTAGGTTAGGTTAGGTTAGGTTAGGTTAGGTTAGGTTAGGTTAGGTTAGGTTAGGTTAGGTTAGGTTAGGTTAGGTTAGGTTAGGTTAGGTTAGGTTAGGTTAGGTTAGGTTAGGTTAGGTTAGGTTAGGTTAGGTTAGGTTAGGTTAGGTTAGGTTAGGTTAGGTTAGGTTAGGTTAGGTTAGGTTAGGTTAGGTTAGGTTAGGTTAGGTTAGGTTAGGTTAGGTTAGGTTAGGTTAGGTTAGGTTAGGTTAGGTTAGGTTAGGTTAGGTTAGGTTAGGTTAGGTTAGGTTAGGTTAGGTTAGGTTAGGTTAGGTTAGGTTAGGTTAGGTTAGGTTAGGTTAGGTTAGGTTAGGTTAGGTTAGGTTAGGTTAGGTTAGGTTAGGTTAGGTTAGGTTAGGTTAGGTTAGGTTAGGTTAGGTTAGGTTAGGTTAGGTTAGGTTAGGTTAGGTTAGGTTAGGTTAGGTTAGGTTAGGTTAGGTTAGGTTAGGTTAGGTTAGGTTAGGTTAGGTTAGGTTAGGTTAGGTTAGGTTAGGTTAGGTTAGGTTAGGTTAGGTTAGGTTAGGTTAGGTTAGGTTAGGTTAGGTTAGGTTAGGTTAGGTTAGGTTAGGTTAGGTTAGGTTAGGTTAGGTTAGGTTAGGTTAGGTTAGGTTAGGTTAGGTTAGGTTAGGTTAGGTTAGGTTAGGTTAGGTTAGGTTAGGTTAGGTTAGGTTAGGTTAGGTTAGGTTAGGTTAGGTTAGGTTAGGTTAGGTTAGGTTAGGTTAGGTTAGGTTAGGTTAGGTTAGGTTAGGTTAGGTTAGGTTAGGTTAGGTTAGGTTAGGTTAGGTTAGGTTAGGTTAGGTTAGGTTAGGTTAGGTTAGGTTAGGTTAGGTTAGGTTAGGTTAGGTTAGGTTAGGTTAGGTTAGGTTAGGTTAGGTTAGGTTAGGTTAGGTTAGGTTAGGTTAGGTTAGGTTAGGTTAGGTTAGGTTAGGTTAGGTTAGGTTAGGTTAGGTTAGGTTAGGTTAGGTTAGGTTAGGTTAGGTTAGGTTAGGTTAGGTTAGGTTAGGTTAGGTTAGGTTAGGTTAGGTTAGGTTAGGTTAGGTTAGGTTAGGTTAGGTTAGGTTAGGTTAGGTTAGGTTAGGTTAGGTTAGGTTAGGTTAGGTTAGGTTAGGTTAGGTTAGGTTAGGTTAGGTATAGGTTAGGTTAGGTTAGGTTAGGTTAGGTTAGGTTAGGTTAGGTTAGGTTAGGTTAGGTTAGGTTAGGTTAGGTTAGGTTAGGTTAGGTTAGGTTAGGTTAGGTTAGGTTAGGTTAGGTTAGGTTAGGTTAGGTTAGGTTAGGTTAGGTTAGGTTAGGTTAGGTTAGGTTAGGTTAGGTTAGGTTAGGTTAGGTTAGGTTAGGTTAGGTTAGGTTAGGTTAGGTTAGGTTAGGTTAGGTTAGGTTAGGTTAGGTTAGGTTAGGTTAGGTTAGGTTAGGTTAGGTTAGGTTAGGTTAGGTTAGGTTAGGTTAGGTTAGGTTAGGTTAGGTTAGGTTAGGTTAGGTTAGGTTAGGTTAGGTTAGGTTAGGTTAGGTTAGGTTAGGTTAGGTTAGGTTAGGTTAGGTTAGGTTAGGTTAGGTTAGGTTAGGTTAGGTTAGGTTAGGTTAGGTTAGGTTAGGTTAGGTTAGGTTAGGTTAGGTTAGGTTAGGTTAGGTTAGGTTAGGTTAGGTTAGGTTAGGTTAGGTTAGGTTAGGTTAGGTTAGGTTAGGTTAGGTTAGGTTAGGTTAGGTTAGGTTAGGTTAGGTTAGGTTAGGTTAGGTTAGGTTAGGTTAGGTTAGGTTAGGTTAGGTTAGGTTAGGTTAGGTTAGGTTAGGTTAGGTTAGGTTAGGTTAGGTTAGGTTAGGTTAGGTTAGGTTAGGTTAGGTTAGGTTAGGTTAGGTTAGGTTAGGTTAGGTTAGGTTAGGTTAGGTTAGGTTAGGTTAGGTTAGGTTAGGTTAGGTTAGGTTAGGTTAGGTTAGGTTAGGTTAGGTTAGGTTAGGTTAGGTTAGGTTAGGTTAGGTTAGGTTAGGTTAGGTTAGGTTAGGTTAGGTTAGGTTAGGTTAGGTTAGGTTAGGTTAGGTTAGGTTAGGTTAGGTTAGGTTAGGTTAGGTTAGGTTAGGTTAGGTTAGGTTAGGTTAGGTTAGGTTAGGTTAGGTTAGGTTAGGTTAGGTTAGGTTAGGTTAGGTTAGGTTAGGTTAGGTTAGGTTAGGTTAGGTTAGGTTAGGTTAGGTTAGGTTAGGTTAGGTTAGGTTAGGTTAGGTTAGGTTAGGTTAGGTTAGGTTAGGTTAGGTTAGGTTAGGTTAGGTTAGGTTAGGTTAGGTTAGGTTAGGTTAGGTTAGGTTAGGTTAGGTTAGGTTAGGTTAGGTTAGGTTAGGTTAGGTTAGGTTAGGTTAGGTTAGGTTAGGTTAGGTTAGGTTAGGTTAGGTTAGGTTAGGTTAGGTTAGGTTAGGTTAGGTTAGGTTAGGTTAGGTTAGGTTAGGTTAGGTTAGGTTAGGTTAGGTTAGGTTAGGTTAGGTTAGGTTAGGTTAGGTTAGGTTAGGTTAGGTTAGGTTAGGTTAGGTTAGGTTAGGTTAGGTTAGGTTAGGTTAGGTTAGGTTAGGTTAGGTTAGGTTAGGTTAGGTTAGGTTAGGTTAGGTTAGGTTAGGTTAGGTTAGGTTAGGTTAGGTTAGGTTAGGTTAGGTTAGGTTAGGTTAGGTTAGGTTAGGTTAGGTTAGGTTAGGTTAGGTTAGGTTAGGTTAGGTTAGGTTAGGTTAGGTTAGGTTAGGTTAGGTTAGGTTAGGTTAGGTTAGGTTAGGTTAGGTTAGGTTAGGTTAGGTTAGGTTAGGTTAGGTTAGGTTAGGTTAGGTTAGGTTAGGTTAGGTTAGGTTAGGTTAGGTTAGGTTAGGTTAGGTTAGGTTAGGTTAGGTTAGGTTAGGTTAGGTTAGGTTAGGTTAGGTTAGGTTAGGTTAGGTTAGGTTAGGTTAGGTTAGGTTAGGTTAGGTTAGGTTAGGTTAGGTTAGGTTAGGTTAGGTTAGGTTAGGTTAGGTTAGGTTAGGTTAGGTTAGGTTAGGTTAGGTTAGGTTAGGTTAGGTTAGGTTAGGTTAGGTTAGGTTAGGTTAGGTTAGGTTAGGTTAGGTTAGGTTAGGTTAGGTTAGGTTAGGTTAGGTTAGGTTAGGTTAGGTTAGGTTAGGTTAGGTTAGGTTAGGTTAGGTTAGGTTAGGTTAGGTTAGGTTAGGTTAGGTTAGGTTAGGTTAGGTTAGGTTAGGTTAGGTTAGGTTAGGTTAGGTTAGGTTAGGTTAGGTTAGGTTAGGTTAGGTTAGGTTAGGTTAGGTTAGGTTAGGTTAGGTTAGGTTAGGTTAGGTTAGGTTAGGTTAGGTTAGGTTAGGTTAGGTTAGGTTAGGTTAGGTTAGGTTAGGTTAGGTTAGGTTAGGTTAGGTTAGGTTAGGTTAGGTTAGGTTAGGTTAGGTTAGGTTAGGTTAGGTTAGGTTAGGTTAGGTTAGGTTAGGTTAGGTTAGGTTAGGTTAGGTTAGGTTAGGTTAGGTTAGGTTAGGTTAGGTTAGGTTAGGTTAGGTTAGGTTAGGTTAGGTTAGGTTAGGTTAGGTTAGGTTAGGTTAGGTTAGGTTAGGTTAGGTTAGGTTAGGTTAGGTTAGGTTAGGTTAGGTTAGGTTAGGTTAGGTTAGGTTAGGTTAGGTTAGGTTAGGTTAGGTTAGGTTAGGTTAGGTTAGGTTAGGTTAGGTTAGGTTAGGTTAGGTTAGGTTAGGTTAGGTTAGGTTAGGTTAGGTTAGGTTAGGTTAGGTTAGGTTAGGTTAGGTTAGGTTAGGTTAGGTTAGGTTAGGTTAGGTTAGGTTAGGTTAGGTTAGGTTAGGTTAGGTTAGGTTAGGTTAGGTTAGGTTAGGTTAGGTTAGGTTAGGTTAGGTTAGGTTAGGTTAGGTTAGGTTAGGTTAGGTTAGGTTAGGTTAGGTTAGGTTAGGTTAGGTTAGGTTAGGTTAGGTTAGGTTAGGTAGGTTAGGTTAGGTTAGGTTAGGTTAGGTTAGGTTAGGTTAGGTTAGGTTAGGTTAGGTTAGGTTA
>OY292371.1:10610471-10622774 GCA_958496195.1 Timandra comae | reverse complement strand
ACCTAACCTAACCTAACCTAACCTAACCTAACCTAACCTAACCTAACCTAACCTAACCTAACCTAACCTAACCTAACCTAACCTAACCTAACCTAACCTAACCTAACCTAACCTAACCTAACCTAACCTAACCTAACCTAACCTAACCTAACCTAACCTAACCTAACCTAACCTAACCTAACCTAACCTAACCTAACCTAACCTAACCTAACCTAACCTAACCTAACCTAACCTAACCTAACCTAACCTAACCTAACCTAACCTAACCTAACCTAACCTAACCTAACCTAACCTAACCTAACCTCTAACCTAACCTAACCTAACCTAACCTAACCTAACCTAACCTAACCTAACCTAACCTAACCTAACCTAACCTAACCTAACCTAACCTAACCTAACCTAACCTAACCTAACCTAACCTAACCTAACCTAACCTAACCTAACCTAACCTAACCTAACCTAACCTAACCTAACCTAACCTAACCTAACCTAACCTAACCTAACCTAACCTAACCTAACCTAACCTAACCTAACCTAACCTAACCTAACCTAACCTAACCTAACCTAACCTAACCTAACCTAACCTAACCTAACCTAACCTAACCTAACCTAACCTAACCTAACCTAACCTAACCTAACCTAACCTAACCTAACCTAACCTAACCTAACCTAACCTAACCTAACCTAACCTAACCTAACCTAACCTAACCTAACCTAACCTAACCTAACCTAACCTAACCTAACCTAACCTAACCTAACCTAACCTAACCTAACCTAACCTAACCTAACCTAACCTAACCTAACCTAACCTAACCTAACCTAACCTAACCTAACCTAACCTAACCTAACCTAACCTAACCTAACCTAACCTAACCTAACCTAACCTAACCTAACCTAACCTAACCTAACCTAACCTAACCTAACCTAACCTAACCTAACCTAACCTAACCTAACCTAACCTAACCTAACCTAACCTAACCTAACCTAACCTAACCTAACCTAACCTAACCTAACCTAACCTAACCTAACCTAACCTAACCTAACCTAACCTAACCTAACCTAACCTAACCTAACCTAACCTAACCTAACCTAACCTAACCTAACCTAACCTAACCTAACCTAACCTAACCTAACCTAACCTAACCTAACCTAACCTAACCTAACCTAACCTAACCTAACCTAACCTAACCTAACCTAACCTAACCTAACCTAACCTAACCTAACCTAACCTAACCTAACCTAACCTAACCTAACCTAACCTAACCTAACCTAACCTAACCTAACCTAACCTAACCTAACCTAACCTAACCTAACCTAACCTAACCTAACCTAACCTAACCTAACCTAACCTAACCTAACCTAACCTAACCTAACCTAACCTAACCTAACCTAACCTAACCTAACCTAACCTAACCTAACCTAACCTAACCTAACCTAACCTAACCTAACCTAACCTAACCTAACCTAACCTAACCTAACCTAACCTAACCTAACCTAACCTAACCTAACCTAACCTAACCTAACCTAACCTAACCTAACCTAACCTAACCTAACCTAACCTAACCTAACCTAACCTAACCTAACCTAACCTAACCTAACCTAACCTAACCTAACCTAACCTAACCTAACCTAACCTAACCTAACCTAACCTAACCTAACCTAACCTAACCTAACCTAACCTAACCTAACCTAACCTAACCTAACCTAACCTAACCTAACCTAACCTAACCTAACCTAACCTAACCTAACCTAACCTAACCTAACCTAACCTAACCTAACCTAACCTAACCTAACCTAACCTAACCTAACCTAACCTAACCTAACCTAACCTAACCTAACCTAACCTAACCTAACCTAACCTAACCTAACCTAACCTAACCTAACCTAACCTAACCTAACCTAACCTAACCTAACCTAACCTAACCTAACCTAACCTAACCTAACCTAACCTAACCTAACCTAACCTAACCTAACCTAACCTAACCTAACCTAACCTAACCTAACCTAACCTAACCTAACCTAACCTAACCTAACCTAACCTAACCTAACCTAACCTAACCTAACCTAACCTAACCTAACCTAACCTAACCTAACCTAACCTAACCTAACCTAACCTAACCTAACCTAACCTAACCTAACCTAACCTAACCTAACCTAACCTAACCTAACCTAACCTAACCTAACCTAACCTAACCTAACCTAACCTAACCTAACCTAACCTAACCTAACCTAACCTAACCTAACCTAACCTAACCTAACCTAACCTAACCTAACCTAACCTAACCTAACCTAACCTAACCTAACCTAACCTAACCTAACCTAACCTAACCTAACCTAACCTAACCTAACCTAACCTAACCTAACCTAACCTAACCTAACCTAACCTAACCTAACCTAACCTAACCTAACCTAACCTAACCTAACCTAACCTAACCTAACCTAACCTAACCTAACCTAACCTAACCTAACCTAACCTAACCTAACCTAACCTAACCTAACCTAACCTAACCTAACCTAACCTAACCTAACCTAACCTAACCTAACCTAACCTAACCTAACCTAACCTAACCTAACCTAACCTAACCTAACCTAACCTAACCTAACCTAACCTAACCTAACCTAACCTAACCTAACCTAACCTAACCTAACCTAACCTAACCTAACCTAACCTAACCTAACCTAACCTAACCTAACCTAACCTAACCTAACCTAACCTAACCTAACCTAACCTAACCTAACCTAACCTAACCTAACCTAACCTAACCTAACCTAACCTAACCTAACCTAACCTAACCTAACCTAACCTAACCTAACCTAACCTAACCTAACCTAACCTAACCTAACCTAACCTAACCTAACCTAACCTAACCTAACCTAACCTAACCTAACCTAACCTAACCTAACCTAACCTAACCTAACCTAACCTAACCTAACCTAACCTAACCTAACCTAACCTAACCTAACCTAACCTAACCTAACCTAACCTAACCTAACCTAACCTAACCTAACCTAACCTAACCTAACCTAACCTAACCTAACCTAACCTAACCTAACCTAACCTAACCTAACCTAACCTAACCTAACCTAACCTAACCTAACCTAACCTAACCTAACCTAACCTAACCTAACCTAACCTAACCTAACCTAACCTAACCTAACCTAACCTAACCTAACCTAACCTAACCTAACCTAACCTAACCTAACCTAACCTAACCTAACCTAACCTAACCTAACCTAACCTAACCTAACCTAACCTAACCTAACCTAACCTAACCTAACCTAACCTAACCTAACCTAACCTAACCTAACCTAACCTAACCTAACCTAACCTAACCTAACCTAACCTAACCTAACCTAACCTAACCTAACCTAACCTAACCTAACCTAACCTAACCTAACCTAACCTAACCTAACCTAACCTAACCTAACCTAACCTAACCTAACCTAACCTAACCTAACCTAACCTAACCTAACCTAACCTAACCTAACCTAACCTAACCTAACCTAACCTAACCTAACCTAACCTAACCTAACCTAACCTAACCTAACCTAACCTAACCTAACCTAACCTAACCTAACCTAACCTAACCTAACCTAACCTAACCTAACCTAACCTAACCTAACCTAACCTAACCTAACCTAACCTAACCTAACCTAACCTAACCTAACCTAACCTAACCTAACCTAACCTAACCTAACCTAACCTAACCTAACCTAACCTAACCTAACCTAACCTAACCTAACCTAACCTAACCTAACCTAACCTAACCTAACCTAACCTAACCTAACCTAACCTAACCTAACCTAACCTAACCTAACCTAACCTAACCTAACCTAACCTAACCTAACCTAACCTAACCTAACCTAACCTAACCTAACCTAACCTAACCTAACCTAACCTAACCTAACCTAACCTAACCTAACCTAACCTAACCTAACCTAACCTAACCTAACCTAACCTAACCTAACCTAACCTAACCTAACCTAACCTAACCTAACCTAACCTAACCTAACCTAACCTAACCTAACCTAACCTAACCTAACCTAACCTAACCTAACCTAACCTAACCTAACCTAACCTAACCTAACCTAACCTAACCTAACCTAACCTAACCTAACCTAACCTAACCTAACCTAACCTAACCTAACCTAACCTAACCTAACCTAACCTAACCTAACCTAACCTAACCTAACCTAACCTAACCTAACCTAACCTAACCTAACCTAACCTAACCTAACCTAACCTAACCTAACCTAACCTAACCTAACCTAACCTAACCTAACCTAACCTAACCTAACCTAACCTAACCTAACCTAACCTAACCTAACCTAACCTAACCTAACCTAACCTAACCTAACCTAACCTAACCTAACCTAACCTAACCTAACCTAACCTAACCTAACCTAACCTAACCTAACCTAACCTAACCTAACCTAACCTAACCTAACCTAACCTAACCTAACCTAACCTAACCTAACCTAACCTAACCTAACCTAACCTAACCTAACCTAACCTAACCTAACCTAACCTAACCTAACCTAACCTAACCTAACCTAACCTAACCTAACCTAACCTAACCTAACCTAACCTAACCTAACCTAACCTAACCTAACCTAACCTAACCTAACCTAACCTAACCTAACCTAACCTAACCTAACCTAACCTAACCTAACCTAACCTAACCTAACCTAACCTAACCTAACCTAACCTAACCTAACCTAACCTAACCTAACCTAACCTAACCTAACCTAACCTAACCTAACCTAACCTAACCTAACCTAACCTAACCTAACCTAACCTAACCTAACCTAACCTAACCTAACCTAACCTAACCTAACCTAACCTAACCTAACCTAACCTAACCTAACCTAACCTAACCTAACCTAACCTAACCTAACCTAACCTAACCTAACCTAACCTAACCTAACCTAACCTAACCTAACCTAACCTAACCTAACCTAACCTAACCTAACCTAACCTAACCTAACCTAACCTAACCTAACCTAACCTAACCTAACCTAACCTAACCTAACCTAACCTAACCTAACCTAACCTAACCTAACCTAACCTAACCTAACCTAACCTAACCTAACCTAACCTAACCTAACCTAACCTAACCTAACCTAACCTAACCTAACCTAACCTAACCTAACCTAACCTAACCTAACCTAACCTAACCTAACCTAACCTAACCTAACCTAACCTAACCTAACCTAACCTAACCTAACCTAACCTAACCTAACCTAACCTAACCTAACCTAACCTAACCTAACCTAACCTAACCTAACCTAACCTAACCTAACCTAACCTAACCTAACCTAACCTAACCTAACCTAACCTAACCTAACCTAACCTAACCTAACCTAACCTAACCTAACCTAACCTAACCTAACCTAACCTAACCTAACCTAACCTAACCTAACCTAACCTAACCTAACCTAACCTAACCTAACCTAACCTAACCTAACCTAACCTAACCTAACCTAACCTAACCTAACCTAACCTAACCTAACCTAACCTAACCTAACCTAACCTAACCTAACCTAACCTAACCTAACCTAACCTAACCTAACCTAACCTAACCTAACCTAACCTAACCTAACCTAACCTAACCTAACCTAACCTAACCTAACCTAACCTAACCTAACCTAACCTAACCTAACCTAACCTAACCTAACCTAACCTAACCTAACCTAACCTAACCTAACCTAACCTAACCTAACCTAACCTAACCTAACCTAACCTAACCTAACCTAACCTAACCTAACCTAACCTAACCTAACCTAACCTAACCTAACCTAACCTAACCTAACCTAACCTAACCTAACCTAACCTAACCTAACCTAACCTAACCTAACCTAACCTAACCTAACCTAACCTAACCTAACCTAACCTAACCTAACCTAACCTAACCTAACCTAACCTAACCTAACCTAACCTAACCTAACCTAACCTAACCTAACCTAACCTAACCTAACCTAACCTAACCTAACCTAACCTAACCTAACCTAACCTAACCTAACCTAACCTAACCTAACCTAACCTAACCTAACCTAACCTAACCTAACCTAACCTAACCTAACCTAACCTAACCTAACCTAACCTAACCTAACCTAACCTAACCTAACCTAACCTAACCTAACCTAACCTAACCTAACCTAACCTAACCTAACCTAACCTAACCTAACCTAACCTAACCTAACCTAACCTAACCTAACCTAACCTAACCTAACCTAACCTAACCTAACCTAACCTAACCTAACCTAACCTAACCTAACCTAACCTAACCTAACCTAACCTAACCTAACCTAACCTAACCTAACCTAACCTAACCTAACCTAACCTAACCTAACCTAACCTAACCTAACCTAACCTAACCTAACCTAACCTAACCTAACCTAACCTAACCTAACCTAACCTAACCTAACCTAACCTAACCTAACCTAACCTAACCTAACCTAACCTAACCTAACCTAACCTAACCTAACCTAACCTAACCTAACCTAACCTAACCTAACCTAACCTAACCTAACCTAACCTAACCTAACCTAACCTAACCTAACCTAACCTAACCTAACCTAACCTAACCTAACCTAACCTAACCTAACCTAACCTAACCTAACCTAACCTAACCTAACCTAACCTAACCTAACCTAACCTAACCTAACCTAACCTAACCTAACCTAACCTAACCTAACCTAACCTAACCTAACCTAACCTAACCTAACCTAACCTAACCTAACCTAACCTAACCTAACCTAACCTAACCTAACCTAACCTAACCTAACCTAACCTAACCTAACCTAACCTAACCTAACCTAACCTAACCTAACCTAACCTAACCTAACCTAACCTAACCTAACCTAACCTAACCTAACCTAACCTAACCTAACCTAACCTAACCTAACCTAACCTAACCTAACCTAACCTAACCTAACCTAACCTAACCTAACCTAACCTAACCTAACCTAACCTAACCTAACCTAACCTAACCTAACCTAACCTAACCTAACCTAACCTAACCTAACCTAACCTAACCTAACCTAACCTAACCTAACCTAACCTAACCTAACCTAACCTAACCTAACCTAACCTAACCTAACCTAACCTAACCTAACCTAACCTAACCTAACCTAACCTAACCTAACCTAACCTAACCTAACCTAACCTAACCTAACCTAACCTAACCTAACCTAACCTAACCTAACCTAACCTAACCTAACCTAACCTAACCTAACCTAACCTAACCTAACCTAACCTAACCTAACCTAACCTAACCTAACCTAACCTAACCTAACCTAACCTAACCTAACCTAACCTAACCTAACCTAACCTAACCTAACCTAACCTAACCTAACCTAACCTAACCTAACCTAACCTAACCTAACCTAACCTAACCTAACCTAACCTAACCTAACCTAACCTAACCTAACCTAACCTAACCTAACCTAACCTAACCTAACCTAACCTAACCTAACCTAACCTAACCTAACCTAACCTAACCTAACCTAACCTAACCTAACCTAACCTAACCTAACCTAACCTAACCTAACCTAACCTAACCTAACCTAACCTAACCTAACCTAACCTAACCTAACCTAACCTAACCTAACCTAACCTAACCTAACCTAACCTAACCTAACCTAACCTAACCTAACCTAACCTAACCTAACCTAACCTAACCTAACCTAACCTAACCTAACCTAACCTAACCTAACCTAACCTAACCTAACCTAACCTAACCTAACCTAACCTAACCTAACCTAACCTAACCTAACCTAACCTAACCTAACCTAACCTAACCTAACCTAACCTAACCTAACCTAACCTAACCTAACCTAACCTAACCTAACCTAACCTAACCTAACCTAACCTAACCTAACCTAACCTAACCTAACCTAACCTAACCTAACCTAACCTAACCTAACCTAACCTAACCTAACCTAACCTAACCTAACCTAACCTAACCTAACCTAACCTAACCTAACCTAACCTAACCTAACCTAACCTAACCTAACCTAACCTAACCTAACCTAACCTAACCTACAAAAGGAGCTCCAGAAACCCGCAGACCCAGAACGTGATAGTCAGCACGTCCCCGACTATTTATAACAGGATGCTCAACAAGGGAAGAGCGCGTATAGATCTTCAGACCGTCTTCGTCGACGACCAGTCGCCGCTGGTGCAGTGCACAAGGTGCCTCGGGTACGGGCATAGTCGGAGGCTCTGTAAAGAACCGGCCGACTTATGCAGCCACTGCGGAGGCCCTCATCTCCGTGCACAATGCACCCAGTGGCTAAAGGCGGAAACTCCAGCATGCCAAAACTGCGTCAAGGCGAAGATGGAGAAGACGGACCACAACGCGTTCAACCCTGAGTGTCCTGTCCGAGTCAGGTGGGACAGATTAGCACGTGCTGCCGTCGCGTACTGCTAAGGTGGTCCCGGTGGTCACAATGCCGCACAAAATACTCCAGGTGAATCTTCAAAGGAAGAAATTGGCGACCCATGAGCTTATGATCGAGGCCGAGAAGCGTAAAGTCACCGCAGCGCTGATCCAGGAGCCATATGTGGGGAAGGTCAATAGGATGAGCGGTACTAGAGGCGTCAGAATCTTCCAGAACACCAGGCAAGGAGAAGGGACTGTCAAGGCGGCGATAGCCGTCTTTGACTCAAAAATCGACGTGAGACAGTACCCAGAACTCACCACGGACAACATCGTAGTGGTGGGGATCCAAACTGGTGCCTGGAAGATTACCCTGGTATCGTTCTATTTTGAACCGGACCAGCCCCTCGGGCCATACCTGGACAGCCTCAAGAAGGTGGAAAGCGAGACCGGCCCGCATAAGCTCATAATGGGAGGAGACACCAACGCCTGGAGTATTTGGTGGGGCAGCAGGGAGACCAACAGCAGAGGCGACGAGATGCAGAGAACTCTCGACCAGCTTGGACTACAAATACTCAACAAAGGGGAAACTCCAACCTTCGACGTAGTTCGGGGTAACAAACGTTACACGAGCTGCGTCGACGTCACAGCCTGCACAGCGGATATGCTATCGGTGACAGATGGCTGGCGAGTCGTCGATGACTTGACGGGATCGGACCACAACGGCATAGAGTTCATAATAAAGCTCGAAAAGTCTAAGGGTATCACAGTGCACCGGACTACCAGGATCTACAAAACAAAGAAAGCTAATTGGGGCCAGTTTCGTGAGAAACTGGGCCAAATTATGCTGGACAACAATCTCACCGTAAGTCTGTCCGATTCAATCGGCAGCGGGCACAATATAGACCTGGTAGTCGAGGGACTTACGACGGCGGTACAAACCGCCTGTACCAAAGTGATACCCAAAATAAAGACTGTCGAGAAACTAACCGTGCCGTGGTGGTCTGAAGAACTCGCCAGCTTGAAAAGACAGGTGGTCACAAAGAAGCGGAGGATCCGATGTGCAGCGCCAGTCCGTAGACCAAAGGTTGTAGAGGAGTACCTGAAACAGAAAGAGGAGTATGAGAAAGCAGTAGTCAAAGCTCAGGTCGAGAGCTGGAAGGGTTTCTGCGAGAAGCAGGACAGGGAAGGCCTATGGCAGGGGATATACAGGGTGATCCGGAGGACAGAAAAGAGGGAGGAGGACGTACCGATGGTGAGGGACGGGAGGACAATGGACCCCGAAGAGTCAGCGAGGTTTCTGGCACAAACCTTTTACCCGAAAGACCGTCCGGAGGAGGATAACGAGGAGCACAGAAAGACGCGGCAACGAGCGGAAGAGGTGAACGGGGAAAGCCAAGTTGAAACTTTGGACCCTCCGTTCACTCTCGATGAGCTAAGGCGATCTGTCTCCTCGTTCAACCACAAAAAAGCCCCCGGTTCCGACGGTTTGACGGCGGACATATGGGACCACGCGATCCACCAAGACCCAGACATCTTTCTGCGCTTGATGAACAAGTGCCTGGCGCATGGATACTTCCCACGGTCCTGGAAAGAGGCAACAGTCGTAGTGCTCCGCAAGCCCGCGAAAGAAGACTACACCACTCCGAAATCATACAGGCCGATTGGTCTCTTGCCTGTACTCGGCAAAGTATTCGAGAAGATGCTCGTGGCCCGACTCAAGTTCCATCTGCTACCCAGGATAAGTACTCGCCAGTACGGATTCATGCCCCAGAAAAGCACCGAAGACGCCCTCTATACCCTAATGGGGCACATTCGTGACGGACTCAATGCAAAGAGGCTCGTCACGATTGTGTCCCTGGATATAGAGGGGGCCTTCGACAGCGCCTGGTGGCCGGCAATTCGAGTGCGTCTGGCTGAGGAAAAGTGTCCTGTGAACTTGAGAAGGGTCTATGACAGTTACCTTGCCGAGAGAGTGGTGAAAGTCAGATATGCGGGAGCGGAGCACATATCCGGGACCGAGAAGGGATGCGTCCAGGGGTCGATCAGTGGTCCCGTTTTATGGAACCTGTTGCTGGACCCGCTGCTCAAAGAGCTGGACAGGAGAGGGGTCTATTGTCAGGCGTTTGCTGACGACGTCGTACTTGTGTTCGATGGGGAGACTGCGCTTGAGATCCAGAGGGATGCCAATGCCGCCCTCGAGTGCGTCTACGCGTGGGGGGTCACGAACAAGCTTAAGTTTGCGCCTCACAAAACCAACGCAATGCTTGTGACGCGCAAACTGAAGCATGACACCCCATGCCTCAGGATGGGCGGGGTCGACATTGGCATGTCTGAGGAAATCAAGCTGCTAGGTCTCACCATCGACCACAAGTTGACCTTCAACACCCACGTCGCAAACGTCTGCTCCCGAGCCATCGGGATATATAAACAGCTGTCGAGGGCTGCAAGGGTCAGTTGGGGATTGCACCCTGAAGTCATCCGCTCCATTTACACGGCAGCAGTAGAACCCATCGTCTTGTATGCAGCGAGTGCATGGTCGTCGGCCGCCACAAAGATAGGGGTCCAGAAGAGGTTGAACGCCGTCCAGAGGAGCTTCGCGCAGAAGTTGTGCCGAGCCTATCGCACGGTCTCCCTGCACTCAGCACTGGTGCTGGCTGGGGTGCTCCCTCTTGACCTCCGAATCCGAGAGGCAGCCTTACTCTACGAGGCCAAGAAGGGGCTACCGCATCCAGCGCTGGGAGACAGGGAGATCGAGCGAGTGGCATCGGCACTAGAGATGCCACATCCGGCTGAGCAGAGAGCCATTGAAGTGAGACGCCTGGTAGACGAGGAACAATATAACAACCACCGCGACTACGCGGTGAGAATCTTTACTGACGGCAGCAAGATTGAGGACAAGGTTGGGGCCGCGCTGTCCGTGTGGGCCGGCCAAACCGAAGTCAAGACCCTCAAACTCGGGCTGCCGTCGTATAGTACCGTCTACCAGGCAGAGCTCCTTGCCCTCTGCGAAGCCACAGAAGTAGTCCTCAGGAGGTCCGAGACGGCGTTCGCCATCTACAGCGACTCCATGGCAGCTCTCCAAACAGTCGCGAACCCCGAAGCCCTTCATGCCCTTGCAGTGAAAACTAGGGACGCCATCAGCCGCAGTAGTATCCAGAACAAGAGCGTCTCCTTGTTCTGGATCAAAGCTCACGCAGGGCTGGAGGGCAACGAGAGAGCCGACTCACTCGCAAAGGAGGCTGCCCTGAAGTCGAAAAGGAAGCCCCACTACGATAAGTGCCCGGTGTCATTCGTCAAGCGTATGATCCGCATCGACACGCTTGGCGAATGGAACCGGAGGTATCGTACTGGGGAAACGGCGGCCACGACGAAGATGTTCTTCCCCTGTGCAGTCGCTGCGTACAAGACGGTGAGGAAGATTGGGATGACCAGGGAGCTGACCCAGGCCTTAACCGGGCACGGTGGGTTCTCCGAATATCTGACTCGGTTCAAATGTAAGGAGAACCCATCGTGCGCCTGCGACCCCGACAAGCTGGAGACAGTCCTCCACCTTCTAACGGAGTGCCCTGTATACTCCGCCCAAAGGCACGACTTCGAGGCCGCGATCGAGAAGGAAGTGAAAGAGGAGAACTTGAGTGCCCTCATCGCGGATCGGAGGAATGGGACTCGGTTCATCGACTTCATCGAAATGATAGTCAAATCCGTTAACAAACGGAACAGTTAACAAAACTAAATTACTGTAAAAATTCTAAATTAACCTTTTCGGAAATTCAATCAAAACAGCTTAAATTATCAAACCATCATAAAATTCAGAGCAAAAATTTTTTCGGAACTTTAAATAAATACACAGCCCATAATAACGTCCCTGCGAAACTTGTACGGCAGGGGGCTTTTCGCATGGCAGGAGTGGTTTTTA
>OY292371.1:10602971-10605471 GCA_958496195.1 Timandra comae | reverse complement strand
TGTCTCTTCACGAGGCGGTCCAGCGGATGTTGAGCTAGGACCGTTTTCTCCGCTTGGGGTCTTCTTCCCCTTCTTCTTCCTCCGCTTTGAGTTCTCCTTAGGAGTACTCTTGTTTTGGCCCCGAGATTCCACCGTTTTTGGCTTTTGCTTCAGCCCGTCTTGCTGCGACGTTGACGGAATACTCGGGGTTCTGTCTATGGCCAGTGGAGGTCGTACACGTTGAGCCGGGGGATGGCACTCCTCACACGCTGCAAACCTGGCGTTAAACATGGTGCCGACCTCAATCATGATTCTCCTCATGTCCTCCTCGGAGATGGAGGACTTGGTCGCCGGTTGTTCGGGCAACTTTTCCGCCTCACGGCTAGAAAGGCGTAAGTTCGCCTGCTCCTGCCTTATTTCTTCGAGCTGTTTGTGAAAGCTCTCCAACTCTGCCTTCAATTTGGCGTTCTGGGCTTCAAGTCGGGCGTTCTCCTCGGTGGCGGTCCTTAGACTCAGCTTAGACACTGCACTGGAGATGGATGAGGCAGCGTCCTTGAGTCCGCGGACAAAAGTTCCCTTCAGGTTGCCAGACTTTTGAGCCACGTGAAGAATAAGCTCCACGCTCTTCTGGACCTGTTCGCGAAGGGTTGCCGCCGTATCATCGTCTAGGTTTAATACCGAGACAGGCGTAAGAGAAAGAGAGCGACTGCGGGCTCTGTGTTCTTTCGCCATCTCGGCCACTTCCTTCTCGGCTTGAAGCCGTAATTCTTCTTGCTCCAGTTCTAATAGAGCTTGTTTGGCTTTGGCCAGCCCAACATATTGGCCCGTAGTGGGCGGGCGGCCTCTTCCCCTCGAGGTCGTGGAGACCTTAGTCTGAGGATGCGAGTCGTCGTTTGACGACTCCGACATCGTTCGCTTCCTCTCGAGACGTGAAGTCTCCGTAACGAGTTTCCCGTAAGTTTTGGGGAGTCGTTCTAACACGACTCTCAGGCTTCGGGACGACGTATCTGAACCTGTACCCATTTCCATCTCGTAAGTGTCTTCAAAGAGAGCATGGTTGCTCTCGACACTTGTTTCTCGACTAACACAACTGCCAGTCCGACTATTACGGCCACTTCTGCCACTGTGGCCTTTCACTTCATCTGTGCCTTTTCGGCTTTCGCTCCTACTTCGGCTTCTCTCTCTGCGCAGGGGCGCTTTGCCTCTCCTGCTTGGGCCCTCGTCCTTCTCGGACTCCTTCTTCTTGTCGCCGTCCATCTCGGACACTTTCTGCTCTCCGTCCTTCGCGGACACATCCGTCACTCCGCCCATCTCGGGCTCAACATCATCTACGTCCGTCTCGGACCCTACGTCGGGGTTTTTTGGTTTTTCAAAGCTTTTCATTTTAGTCCCACGAGAATAGGAAGATAAATTCTCAACCCGGGCAGTGCTCCTTTGCCAAACGGGAGGGTCTACATTTGCCGACACGGAGGGCGACAGGTATCCGTGCCGGAGGGGGGGCTTGCAGCAGCTGCACCAGCTACTACCCAGGTCCTCGCCACCCCCCCCAAAAGCTTAACCTTCAGGGTTTTTTCCCTGGGGTACCTCCCCCGCGGGCCGGCCAATTAAGGCAAGCCCACCACCCCCGCGGAAGTCACAAAACATGACTGCTTCCTATCCGCGGGACCGGTTCGGCCGACGGTGGCCGAAGCCTGTCCACCCGATCGAGACCCCTCGACCGGGCAGACCCGCCGCCCTCGCCCGTCACTGCCGTCATCCCGAATACGTCGGGGACGCCAGCCGGGCCCGTCTCGCCTAGCAGTTGCCCGGATTCTCCGGGACCCCTAGCCGAGACCTCTCCATCTCGCTGACATTTAGCCGTCGGCGAGCTAGTCTCAATGACATAGCCCACCGACGTTGCCCAGGACGCACCACGAGGAGGTAGTCAGCACGCGCCCCAACCTAACCTAACCTAACCTAACCTAACCTAACCTAACCTAACCTAACCTAACCTAACCTAACCTAACCTAACCTAACCTAACCTAACCTAACCTAACCTAACCTAACCTAACCTAACCTAACCTAACCTAACCTAACCTAACCTAACCTAACCAACAAACTCGGCACCAGAAAATGTCTGGATGCAGTTCAACGGGGTTTTGCCCAAAAACTAGTTAAGGCATACAGAACGGTCTCCCTCAATTCTGCATTGGTACTAGCTGGATTGCTCCCCCTAGATATAAGAATCCGTGAAGCAGCATATCTCTACGAAGAGAAAAAGGGGTATACATGCAGAATCGTGGGTGACCGTTCTGTAGACTCACCCGCTGCCTTTGTAAAAAACCCGCATCCCGCCTCTTATGAATCGCTACAGTTCATCAGTGTACCAGACCGTGCAGCACTGGAACGTAACAACATGGCCGGCCAAAAGATTTTCACAGATGGCAGCAAAATAGACGGGAAAGTTGGAGCGGCACTGTCTGTTTGGGACAATGGAGCTGAAACCACCAGCCGAAAGCTAAAATTGGACCAGTGCTGCACC
>OY292371.1:10270471-10595471 GCA_958496195.1 Timandra comae | reverse complement strand
CCTAACCTAACCTAACCTAACCTAACCTAACCTAACCTAACCTAACCTAACCTAACCTAACCTAACCTAACCTAACCTAACCTAACCTAACCTAACCTAACCTAACCTAACCTAACCTAACCTAACCTAACCTAACCTAACCTAACCTAACCTAACCTAACCTAACCTAACCTAACCTAACCTAACCTAACCTAACCTAACCTAACCTAACCTAACCTAACCTAACCTAACCTAACCTAACCTAACCTAACCTAACCTAACCTAACCTAACCTAACCTAACCTAACCTAACCTAACCTAACCTAACCTAACCTAACCTAACCTAACCTAACCTAACCTAACCTAACCTAACCTAACCTAACCTAACCTAACCTAACCTAACCTAACCTAACCTAACCTAACCTAACCTAACCTAACCTAACCTAACCTAACCTAACCTAACCTAACCTAACCTAACCTAACCTAACCTAACCTAACCTAACCTAACCTAACCTAACCTAACCTAACCTAACCTAACCTAACCTAACCTAACCTAACCTAACCTAACCTAACCTAACCTAACCTAACCTAACCTAACCTAACCTAACCAGGCTGTATCCAGGGCTCTACTTGCGGGCCAATTTTGTGGAATGTCCAGCTAGACCCGTTGCTGGACAAATTGGAAGAGCAAAATATCCATGTCCAGGCATTCGCTGATGACATTCTGCTGGTGGCCCGAGCTCACTGTGCTAGCGACCTTAAGGCCATTTTGGAGAGAAGCCTAGCCGCTGTTTCGGAGTGGGGCTTACTACACAAACTGCGGTTCGCGGCCCAAAAGACCCAGGCTATACTGGTTGCCAAAAAGCTCAAATTCGAGGTGCCCCATATTGTTTGGCAGGGTAGCCCCATTGTCTTCGGCGACAGCATCAGGGTGCTGGGTCTCAATATTGACAAGAACCTGAACTTCCGTACCCACCTTGATGAGGTCTGCCGAAAAGCCATTAACATCTTCCAAATGGTCTCACGTGCGGCGAGGGCACAATGGGGTTTGAATTCGGCTATAATCCGCACCATTTATGTCGCGGTGGTAGAGCCCACCATCTTGTATGCCGCGCCAGCATGGGCCCATATTACCACCAAAGCTTACGCCCGAAAGCGCCTGGATGGGGTTTTTCGCAAGTTTGCCATCCGCATAAGCAAATCCCACCGCACAGCTCCACTCACGGCGTCTGCTCTCCTGGCTAGAGTGTTCCCCCTGGACATCAGAGCGAGGGAAAACCTTAGCCTATTCGAGGTCAAACGAGGCAGGCCCTTGTCCGAATTACCCGACAGAAGTCTGCAGACACCAGCCCCGGTCTCCAGACTCCCGCACCCGGCGAAGAGGGTCGAACTTCATTTCAGTCATATAAATGACCAGGATGACCTTGCCGGTGTTCAACCAGAACTATGGCCTCAAATATATACCGATGGCAGCAAAATTGAGGGGAGAGTAGGCGCAGGGGTCTCTTTTTCGCAAGAAGGCCTGGAGACTCGCTCAGCCAGCTTCCGCCTGGAGAACTATTGTTCGGTCTTCCAGGCTGAACTCTGTGCCATACTCCATGCCGTTAAAGCCATGGTCCAGCATAAGGCCTTCAGACGTGCACACATTTTAAGCGACTCCCGTTCAGCGCTTGAATGCATCCGGGATCCAAACTGCTTACACCCCATAGTGACAGACATACGGGAGACCCTGGATGTGCTGGAGGACCTGAACGGTGAAGTCAAGTTGCACTGGGTGAAGGCCCATATTGGCTTATTGGGCAATGAGCGGGCTGACGAACTGGCCAAATACGCAGCGCTGCACAACAAGCGCAGGCCCGCGTACGACAAGTTCCCTCTATCAATGGCAAAGCATATTTTAAGACAGAGGTCCATTGCGGAGTGGCAGGACCGCTACACAGCGTCGGCCACCGGGCAGGTTGCCAAGATGTTCTTCCCTAATGTCACGGAAGCCCACAAGATCCTGGGAAAGATCAATGTGACAAACATCGAGGCACAACTGTTCACGGGCCACGGGGGCATACTGCATTACCTGCACAGGTTCAAGCTGGCCAGCTCCCCGGAGTGCCCGTGTGGTTCCGGCGCTCATCAGACCACGGCCCACCTACTTCTTGATTGTCCAATGTTTGGTGGAGCGAGGCTCGACTGCGAGAATGCCATGGCCACCAGGCTCAACAAGGAGTCCTTGCCGGGGATCGTGGCCGGGGATGACACAAGAAGAGCATTCATGAAATTTGCACTGCATGTGCTGCGCAGGGTTGGAAAAGAAAATGGGTCGTATAAATTATAGTATATAAATTAATTAATTGCAATAGATATTACATTATTATAGAGTATATTTTATTTAGTAAAAAAAAAAAAAAAAAAAAAAAAAAAAAAAAAAAAAAAAAAAAAAAAAAAAAAAAAAAAAAAAAAAAAAAAAAAAAAAAAAAAAAAAAAAAAAAAAAAAAAAAAAAAAAAAAACCCTAGTACTTAAATATAGAAAAATTATATAATCAGGCAAGAAGGTTGCCACATTATGATAGTGGCAGAAATATAATAATAAAAAAAAAAAAAAAAAAAAAAAAAAAAAAAAAAAAAAAAAAAAAACCTAACCTAACCTAACCTAACCTAACCTAACCTAACCTAACCTAACCTAACCTAACCTAACCTAACCTAACCTAACCTAACCTAACCTAACCTAACCTAACCTAACCTAACCTAACCTAACCTAACCTAACCTAACCTAACCTAACCTAACCTAACCTAACCTAACCTAACCTAACCTAACCTAACCTAACCTAACCTAACCTAACCTAACCTAACCTAACCTAACCTAACCTAACCTAACCTAACCTAACCTAACCTAACCTAACCTAACCTAACCTAACCTAACCTAACCTAACCTAACCTAACCTAACCTAACCTAACCTAACCTAACCTAACATTCAACCCCTAAAAACGTCAAAATTAATCCCACAATGTAAAAGGTGCCAGGCATATGGTCACACCCACAAATACTGCTCCAAAGAACCCAGGTGTGTTAAATGCACTGGAAAACACTTAACGAAAGACTGCAAGAAACCCGCAGAAGCCAAACCAAAATGTGTTCACTGTGGTGAACAGCATCCAGCTAGCTACAGAGGTTGCACTGTAGCTAAAGAACTCCAAAAGTTGAAAAATAAAATAAGCCACAAAAATCAAATTTCGACCACCCAGGCACAAAAGCCCGATATTACAAAAAAAGCTATACCCAGTCAGCAAGTGACGAAGAATGTGTCTTTTGCACAAATTACAAAGGGTTTCAAACCGCAAACCCAACCAAAAAAACAGCCTACATTAAACATGGAGGACAAACTTAACACCATTTTAAATTTCATTTCATCTTATGATGAAAGATTCAAAAATATTGAGAAACGTTTGGGTATCAAAAATGATGTCTAAGTCAGTAAAGATATTTGCATGGAATGCCAATGGACTTCTCCGGCACCAAAATGAACTACAAGCTGTCCTAAACATAGAAAATATTGACTTATGTCTCATATCAGAAACACATTTCACCAGAGAAACATACCTAGATATTAAAGGATATAAAATCTATCACGCACTGCATCCAACTAATAAAGCTAGAGGAGGCAGTGCCGTCATAATAAAAGAAAATATCCAACATTGCGAGGTCTTTAAATGTGAAGAACCTGAAATACAAGCAGTTGGGATATCCATTAAAACCAAACGTTACCCGGTTACTATTTCAGCAATATACTGTCCACCGAGGTATACGTTAAAGACCGATCAATATGTAAATTTCCTTAAACAACTTGGCAATAGGTTTATCCTTGGCGGCGACTTCAATTCCAAAAATACCTACTGGGGATCTAGACTCACAACAACTAAAGGTAAAGAGTTGTTAAATGCAATTAAAGAAACTAAATGTGATGTGTTATCTACAGGTAAACCAACATACTGGCCCACAGATCCTCACAAAATACCTGATTTGATAGACTTTTTTATATATAAAAATCTCTCTCCTAACTTTCTTCACATTGAGGAAGGTTTTGATATGAGTTCAGACCACTCCCCAATAATTTTGATTCTCAGTGATGAAATCTTAAATAAAAAAGAAATCCCTTCGCTTGTTAATAAAAAAACGGACTGGGATAGCTTTAAACATGACTTAGACTCTAAAATAAATCTAAAAGTACCACTGAAGACTCCAGCAGATCTAAATTTGGAACTTGAAACGTTTATAGCGGATATCCAACAATGTGCTTGGAATAATACTCCGGATATAAAAAGAAAAAATATAACAACCATGTACCCAATAGAAATTCCACAGCTTATAGCAAAAAAAAGAAAACAAAGAAAAATATGGCAGGAAACTAGATTCCCACTCGACAAAACTTTATTAAATAACCTTTCAAAGAGACTTAGTAGAGAGATTAAAAAATTCAAAGAGGATACAATGTCTTCATCGCTAAGTCAACTTACTAGTGACCGTACAACCGACTATTCTCTATGGAAAGCCACTAAAAGTATTAAACACCCAACCAGACAAATACCTCCTATTAAAGAAATTGATGGTACATGGGCCATCAACAATGAGCAAAAAGCTGTACGATTTGCGCACCACCTAGAAAAAATATTTCAGCCAAACGAAAATAACACTGAACTTATAGAACATGTATCGCCACAGGATGAGTCAGAAATAAAACTTGTAACTCCAAGAGAGGTTTATTATGAAATTAAATTTATAAATAAAAATAAAGCTCCGGGCTATGACCTCATTACCGGAGAAGTCCTTAAACATTTACCTAAAAAAGCAGTGGTCAAACTTACCAACCTTATCAATGCTACATTCAGACTAAAACATGTACCGGATGTGTGGAAAGTGGCTGAAGTTATTATGATACCGAAACCAGGTAAACCACCTCATGAAGTAACATCTTACAGGCCAATCTCTCTTCTTCCAGTTATGTCAAAATTGTTTGAAAAACTATTTTTGAAACGGTTAAAAACTATTATAGAAGAAAATAGACTTATCCCTGAGCATCAGTTTGGTTTTAGAGAAAAGCACTCTACAATAGAACAGGTCCATCGAATAACCAATATTATTGAATCAACTCTAGAAGAAAAAAAAGTTTGCTCTACAATTTTCCTGGATGTAGCACAGGCATTTGATAAAGTGTGGCATCAAGGCCTTATGTACAAACTGAAAAAAATGCTACCAAAGCAATTTACTGACATATTGGAGTCATACATAACAAACAGGATGTTCAGAATAAAACAAGAAGACACCTACTCTGAACTAAAAGAAATAAAAGCAGGAGTGCCGCAAGGAAGTGTATTAGGCCCGGTCCTGTACCTATTATACACTAGTGACATTCCACAGATAGAAAACTGCACCATTGCAACTTTTGCAGACGACACAGCCATACTGGCTACTGGTGTCACTCATGAAGTCGCTGTGGAAAACGTACAAAGAGCCGTAACCAAAATATATGATTGGACTGAACAGTGGCGCATTAAACTTAATGAATCAAAATCGGTTCACATTGATTTTACAAATAAAATGACGAATTATCATCCGGTATACATTAACACCCATGCAATACCCTATGAAAACACGGCCAAATACTTAGGCATGACACTAGACACCAAGCTGCGCTGGAAAGCACATGTCAAAAAGAAACGCGATGAGCTAGAAATTCGCTATAAGAAGATGTACTGGCTGCTTGGTAAGCACTCACCGTTATCAGTACACAATAAATTACTATTATACAAACAAGTCCTAATGCCTGTATGGACTTATGGTATACAGCTGTGGGGCTGTACCAAATCAAGTAACGTACAGATGATCCAACGTTTCCAGAATAAAGTACTTAGAGGTATCGTAAATGCTCCCTGGTACGTTAGAAATGACTACCTCCACCGGGACCTCAGTGTGGAACCTGTTGCCATTATTGTTAAAAAACATGCCGAAGCTCATGAGAAAAGACTTCATCATCACGTGAACGTTGAGGCTATCCAGCTCCTCGACAACACGGACATTATAAGACGTTTAAAAAGGACAAAACCTTTTGAATTATTGTAGTGATAGTAAATAGTGTTAAAGTGCAGTGTATGTACTATGGTAAAGAACACATGAACAAAGTGTCTTCGCCTTAACAAAAACAATAAGAAAAGTGCCGATGGGCACATTCTTAACAGAAACATTTTATTAGTTTAAGTTAAAGTTAAATTGCTTATTAGCCTTAATATGGCTAGATTGCAATATTTTGAAGTACACAAAGTGGTGCATCAAGGACAAAAAAAAAAAAAAAAAAAAAAAAAATAGGCGCATACCAATTTTTTCTCAAAAACAGCTTCCACTCGTCGCTCCGCATCTCCCGACACCTCTCCCGTCCGCGTACCTAGGATAAAACGGGAATACTCGAAAACATAAACAAACTTCCTTCGAACCGAGGTATAGTGGTGAGTGAATTTTTGAGAAGGAACATTCAAAATTTTCAACTAAATATTGACCTAGGTTTTCCAAATTTTGGATTTAACCCTTATTTTGCATCCCCTATCTGCACCTGAAACAGAAATAGAAATATTATTAAAATTACAAAAATTTTGGAACTAAATTTTTGAAAATCGCAGATTTTTCAAATTTTTTCAAAATTCTTCAATAGGCGCATACCAATTTTTTCTCAAAAACAGCTTCCACTCGTCGCTCCGCATCTCCCGACACCTCTCCCGTCCGCGTACCTAGGATAAAACGGGAATACTCGAAAACATAAACAAACTTCCTTCGAACCGAGGTATAGTGGTGAGTGAATTTTTGAGAAGGAACATTCAAAATTTTCAACTAAATATTGACCTAGGTTTTCCAAATTTTGGATTTAACCCTTATTTTGCATCCCCTATCTGCACCTGAAACAGAAATAGAAATATTATTAAAATTACAAAAATTTTGGAACTAAATTTTTGAAAATCGCAGATTTTTCAAATTTTTTCAAAATTCTTCAATAGGCGCATACCAATTTTTTCTCAAAAACAGCTTCCACTCGTCGCTCCGCATCTCCCGACACCTCTCCCGTCCGCGTACCTAGGATAAAACGGGAATACTCGAAAACATAAACAAACTTCCTTCGAACCGAGGTATAGTGGTGAGTGAATTTTTGAGAAGGAACATTCAAAATTTTCAACTAAATATTGACCTAGGTTTTCCAAATTTTGGATTTAACCCTTATTTTGCATCCCCTATCTGCACCTGAAACAGAAATAGAAATATTATTAAAATTACAAAAATTTTGGAACTAAATTTTTGAAA
Organism: Timandra comae; assembly: GCA_958496195.1. NCBI lineage: Eukaryota > Metazoa > Arthropoda > Insecta > Lepidoptera > Geometridae > Timandra > Timandra comae. Next base: position 10,588,160 of record OY292371.1, on the reverse strand, counting down.
ATCGCAGATTTTTCAAATTTTTTCAAAATTCTTCAATAGGCGCATACCAATTTTTTCTCAAAAACAGCTTCCACTCGTCGCTCCGCATCTCCCGACACCTCTCCCGTCCGCGTACCTAGGATAAAACGGGAATACTCGAAAACATAAACAAACTTCCTTCGAACCGAGGTATAGTGGTGAGTGAATTTTTGAGAAGGAACATTCAAAATTTTCAACTAAATATTGACCTAGGTTTTCCAAATTTTGGATTTAACCCTTATTTTGCATCCCCTATCTGCACCTGAAACAGAAATAGAAATATTATTAAAATTACAAAAATTTTGGAACTAAATTTTTGAAAATCGCAGATTTTTCAAATTTTTTCAAAATTCTTCAATAGGCGCATACCAATTTTTTCTCAAAAACAGCTTCCACTCGTCGCTCCGCATCTCCCGACACCTCTCCCGTCCGCGTACCTAGGATAAAACGGGAATACTCGAAAACATAAACAAACTTCCTTCGAACCGAGGTATAGTGGTGAGTGAATTTTTGAGAAGGAACATTCAAAATTTTCAACTAAATATTGACCTAGGTTTTCCAAATTTTGGATTTAACCCTTATTTTGCATCCCCTATCTGCACCTGAAACAGAAATAGAAATATTATTAAAATTACAAAAATTTTGGAACTAAATTTTTGAAAATCGCAGATTTTTCAAATTTTTTCAAAATTCTTCAATAGGCGCATACCAATTTTTTCTCAAAAACAGCTTCCACTCGTCGCTCCGCATCTCCCGACACCTCTCCCGTCCGCGTACCTAGGATAAAACGGGAATACTCGAAAACATAAACAAACTTCCTTCGAACCGAGGTATAGTGGTGAGTGAATTTTTGAGAAGGAACATTCAAAATTTTCAACTAAATATTGACCTAGGTTTTCCAAATTTTGGATTTAACCCTTATTTTGCATCCCCTATCTGCACCTGAAACAGAAATAGAAATATTATTAAAATTACAAAAATTTTGGAACTAAATTTTTGAAAATCGCAGATTTTTCAAATTTTTTCAAAATTCTTCAATAGGCGCATACCAATTTTTTCTCAAAAACAGCTTCCACTCGTCGCTCCGCATCTCCCGACACCTCTCCCGTCCGCGTACCTAGGATAAAACGGGAATACTCGAAAAACACCCACCCAATATCGCCTAGCTATCAAGGGTTGGGTGTAAGAAAAAACTGAATTTGACTACTTAAGACCGCGGGTGGTGTCACAGCCGTTATTTATATTGATCTACATGACCTTTTCCCCCCTTTACAGGGAAAAGTATAATTGACAAAAAATATTTTATTATTTTACTATTATTTTATTTTATTTTTTATTATTTTATATCGTATTTTCAATCACGTTTACAACTTTTACAAATTTCTTTTTAATAATACTATTGATTGTTCATTTTCGGACGAAAGGTTAGGTTAGAGTTAAGACAATGTTCCGTTCACCAGCTCACAAGACACTTAAGGCAAGTGAGGACAGCGGCGAACTGACAGGGGCAGGACCCCGAGCAGGGACACAAACCGCTGAACTCATCAGCCTGACCAGCCCGGACAGGGCCGACACTGAAACGACGACACTTCCTCAGAGAGTGAGAAAAAGCGTTGACGCTATAGAAAGGGCTTCGCCCAACACCACTTTCACAAAGAGCGAAACGCCAGCCCCAAATCCAACAGCGGAGGCCAGGAGGTTGTACCTGTCGGCCATTGCCCAATTAGACGCATCTGGCAACATAAAAAGCACCATCAAGGCCACGGTAAAAGGTACCCTCAAAAAATTGTACGAATTGGTGGCGAAGTTGGACAAGCCGGGGGAAGGGAAGAAAGAGAAAACGAAACAACATACACAACATATAGAACTAGAGAAAGTTACAAATGAGGACATTTTAAAGGAGATAAGAGCGGTGAAAGAGGTTTGTATAGGGAACGTAGGAAGACAAAAAATTGAAGAATTAGGACAAGGACAGAAAAAGATACTGGAAGAAGTTAAGAAGAATAGTATTGAAACAATTAAAGCCAAGGAAGAGGTAAGACTAAAAATAGAAGAAAAACATGAACAAGTAAGAAAGGACATAACGGAGATGAAAATAGAGCACAGCCAAAATACATCTTACGCCGAGGTCGCCAGGCAGGCACCGAAATTACAGAAGGCCCTGCACTCTATAATCGTGTCGTCAGAAGACGCCATCGATTCCAGCCAGGACATTATAGGGAAAGTCAGGACAGCGGTAGATGCCAAGACCTCGGGGATAAGAGTGGACAAAGTAAGGAGAGCTAAAGATCAGAAGGTGGTGATAGGCTGTGAAAGGAAGGAGGAAATAGAAAGGGTAAAAGAGAGAATAGAAAAGTCCAAGGGAAGGCTTAAAATAGAGGAAACCCGGAATAAGGACCCACTGGTAATCCTGAAGGATGTGATGGCCGACATGACAGACGCGGACATAATAACAGCGCTCAGAGTCCAAAATCCACACATCACAGAAGGCATTCCGGAGGAGGACAGCCGAGCAGAAGTGAGATATAGGAGGAAGACCCGGAACTCACTGCAGGTTCATGTGGTATTGTCCGTATCGCCGGAAGTGTGGACCAAGCTGGTCCGGGCGGGGACGATCCACATGGACCTCCAGAGGGTGAAGGTAGCAGACCAGTCTCCACTTATTCAGTGCTCGCGCTGCCTCAAGTTTGGGCACGGTAAAAGGAACTGCACCGAATCCGTGGATCTGTGCGCGCACTGCGGAGGGCCACACCTGCGAGCGGAATGCGAACAATATAAGGCATATAAACCGCCGCAGTGCCATAACTGCTCTCTGGCCGGGCATGATAAGTCGGACCATAATGCGTTCGACGCAGCATGCCCAATAAGAGCCAGATGGGACAGGCTGGCCAGAACGTCAGTGGCCTACAGCTAAGGGCGCGCCACGGATCCACATGTGCACCGTGTCCGAACCAGACCTCTACAGAGGCATCGAAGAGGTACCCTTGCCTACCGACGAAAACCTAGCAGTGGCGAAGCTTAATCCAACTACGTGGTCAATTAGCTCCAAAGCAATCTATTTTGAGGATAGAGCACTAATTGAACCATACGTGGACAGAGGGAAGCAAAACGCGAACACGCTAGGAGTAGGCAGGGTACGGATTGGAGGCGACGGCGATGACGGGACGGCGTGCGGACCCGAGCTGCGTAAATCAATCTCGGAAGGGAAGTCGGAGACAAAGATGACGAACTCGGACCACATTATTAGAGTCAAAATTAAATTATTCAAAATTAAAGTAGGGAAGAAATTTAGAAAAACGCGCAATCAAAATTTAAAGAAAAAAGTCAGCATTAATTTATTTAGAAAAACACTTTACTGGAAAAATTCGAAAACACAAATTGAAGAAAATATGTACATTAAAATAAAAATATCTTGGTGGTCCGAAGAGCATGAAACCATGGCGGCGTCCGCAAGCAGTCCAACAGGATCTGGAAAAAAGGAAAGAGAAGATGAAAGAAAAGAAGGTATACATGCACTATATAATAAATATAAAGTGCATGTATAAGCAGGAAAATTTTGGAAGTCTTTAAATTAAATTGTTTAAATTATACTAACCATACAACGATCTTAAGATCTCTGCTCTAATCAAAAAAAAAAAAAAAAAAGTAAAAAAGAATCTCCTACCCTCCATATAGGAGAAAAACCGGAAATGACCTTATATAAAAAAAAAAAAAAAAAACCTAACCTAACCTAACCTAACCTAACCTAAAAAAGGAGGTAAAAAATTTTTCCCCACAAACAGCTTCCACACGTCGCTCCGCATCTCCCGACACCTCTCCCGTCGTCGTATCTGGAATAGAACGGGAACTATCGAATTTTGAAAAAAAAAAAAAAAAAAAAAATACCCTCAAGAGATTGTATGAAATGGTGGCAAAACTAGACAAGCCGGGAGAAGGAAAGAAAGAGAAGGAAAAAACTAAACAACACCTACAACCAGAAGAGAAGGCTACGAATGAGGAAATCCTAAAGGAGATCAGAGCGGTGAGGGAGATATGTATCAAAAACGCAGGAAAACAGAAAATGGAAGAAATAGGACAAGGACAGAAGAAGTTATTGGAAGAAGTAAAGAAGAACAATCTTGAGACAGTTAAAGCCAAGGAAGAAATAAAACAAAAAATAGAAGAAGAACATGAACAAGTAAGACAGGACTTAACACAGATGAAAACAGAGTACAGCCAAAATATAACATACGCTGAGGCGGCTAGGCAGGGCCCAAAACCACCGAAAGCCCTACACTCGATAATTATATCGTCGGAAGAGGAGGGCGATTCTTGTCATCAAATTATCGAGAAAGTCAGGACTGCGGTAGATGCCAAGTCTTCGGGCATAAGAGTAGACAAATTAAGGAGGGCTAAAGACCAGAAGGTGGTTATAGGGTGCGAAAGAAAGGAGGAAATAGACAGGATAAAAGAAAGGATAGAAAAATCAAAGGGAAGGCTTAAAGTGGAGGACACCAGAAACAAGGACCCTCAAGTAATATTGAAGGACGTGATGGCGGACATTACTGACGAGGACATTATAACAGCGCTGAAGGTCCAAAATCCGCTAATCACGGAGGGCATCCCGGAGGAGGACAGGCGAGCAGTTGTTAAATATCGAAGGAAGACCCGGAACCCACTGCAGGTTCATGTGGTATTGTCAGTATCGCCGAAAGTGTGGACCAAGTTGGTCGGGGCGGGAACAATCTACATGGACCTCCAGAGGGTAAAGGTAGCAGATCAGTCCCCTCTCATACAATGCTCGCGCTCTGCCTCAAGTTCGGACATGGCAAGCGACTGTGTACTGAATCCGTAGACCTGTGTTCGCACTGTGGAGGGCCACACCTGCGGGCGGAATGCGCGGAATACAAAGATTACAAACCGCCGCAGTGTCACAACTGCTCTCTGGCCGGGCATGGAAAGTCGAACCATAACGCGTTCGATGTAGCATGCCCAATAAGAGCCAGATGGGACAGATTGGCAAGAACTTCAGTGGCATATTGCTGAGGGTGTGCCACGGGACCACAGCACGAACCGGAACATGTACACAGTGTTCCAAGCTAACCTCCAAAGGAGCAAAATAGCCACACAGGAGCTAATAATCGAAGCGGACAAAAGGAAGGTAGCGTTTGCCCTCGTACAGGAACCATATGTCGGAGCGGAAGGACGCCTTAAACAGGAAACCGGCACAAGAGTTATCCAAACCACACACAATAGCGGGAAACCCACCAAAGCTGCCATTGTGGTATTCAACCCGGACATCGAAATCGAAGAGAAACCCCTGCTTACCAACGAAAACCTGGCCGTGGCGAAGCTGAAAGCAAGTACGTGGACAATTGGCCTCATATCAATCTATTTTGAGGATAGGTTACCAATTGAGCCATACGTGGACAAAATTCAAAATTCAAAATTCAAATTATCTTTATTATCAAGGATTGATACAATCACTTATAATCGTCAAAACTTAAATTAAATTGATTTGATTGTTAGTTCACTACGCGCCCACTACTGAGAAGAACTAACAAGAAACTCAGTGGGGTTGTCTTTTTTATTGTGATTGTATTCACAAAATAAAAATATGTGTACATAACGAAAATAATAAGAGATATAAAAAGAGCAATTCATTTCCAAACGATTTTATCATTTAAATAATCTACTATAGTGTAATAAGCTTTTTCGCACAAATTACGTTTCACTACATTTTTAAATTTACCAATAGACAAATTAACTATTTCGTTTGGAAGTTTATTGTAGAAGCGTATACAGTGACCTTTATAAGAGTTAGAAATTTTATGGAGCCTAGTAGTGAGCACAGAGAGTTTATCTTTATTCCTAAGGTTGAGATTGTGGAGATCACTATTTTTCTTAAAATTTACATAATTTTTGTGAACATACAAAAGATTTTCATAGATATATTGCGAATGTACGGTCATTATTTTAATTTCTTTAAATTTATTTCTTAGTGACTCCCTGGGGCCCATCTTATAGATAGCGCGAACAGCTCGTTTCTGCAAGACAAAGATAGAATCTATATCCGCGGCATTACCCCACAACAGTATTCCATACGACATGATACTGTGAAAATAACTAAAGTAAACTAATCGCGCGGTGTCAACGTCGGTCAGCTGACGAATTTTTTTTACAGCAAATGCAGCAGAGCTCAGTCTGCCCGCTAACTTTTCTATATGTGGACCCCATTGTAACTTAGCATCTAACGTTATACCTAGAAAGACAGCTTCATTGACCATTTCTAATTCCTCATTATTGATTAGTACACTGGTTTTTACCTGTTTAACATTTTTTGTGGCGAATCGAATACATTTAGTTTTATTACTATTCAATAACAAATTATTGGCACTAAACCAGTTAACTATTGTTGAGAGAGCACTATTTACATCGTCAATCACTGCTTGCTGTCTATTAACCTTAAACACTAGAGATGTATCATCTGCAAATAATACTATCTCGTGGTTGTCCCCTACAAGATAAGGTAAGTCATTAATGTAGACGAGGAACAGAAATGGCCCCAATATAGAGCCTTGCGGCACTCCCATCGCTACAGCTGATCCACCAGATCGTTTCCCATTGACGTCAACTCTTTGGATCCTATCACTTAGATAAGAAGTGAGAAGATCCAAGGCGACGCCTCTTATACCATAGTGGTGTAGTTTCCTGACAAGCGTTTTATGCTGTACACAATCAAATGCCTTGGATAAGTCACAAAATACTCCATAAGCATCACGTGACTCTTCCCAGGCATCAAAAATGTTATCTAATAATTTAACTCCCGCGTCAGTAGTGGAGCGACCACGAGTGAAACCGAATTGCTTACCGTGCAATAATTTATTCTTATTGAAATATGATAAAAGCTGATTAAGCATAAGTTTCTCAAATATTTTACTAAACGTGGGTAGTACAGAAATCGGTCTAAAATTAGTGGGGTCTGATGTACTACCCGATTTAAATAGAGGAGTGATTTTACTACATTTCATCAAGTCAGGAAACACTCCACAGTCAACACATCTATTAAATACTATGACTAGATCAGGTGCAATAATGTCAATAAATGAATTTATAATACTAACAGAAACGCCCCATAGATCAGCTGTTTTTTTTATATTTAATGATTTAAAAACTTTAATAATATCTAATTTATTCGCGTGGCTAAAATGGAACTGTTCGGTACATTCAGGAACACTATCTCTAAGTAACGACTCTGCGATGGAAGTTGAAGAGCCTAAAGTGTTTGTTAAAGAGACTGGCATGGTAGCAAAAAATCTTTCAAACTCATTCGCCACATCTAGATCCGACTTAATAATAGTACCGTTAATACATAGCTTAAAATCTGTATCTCTAAATTTAGTTCTGCCTGTCTCTGCATTTATAATGTTCCAAGTGGCTTTAATCTTATCATTACTATTTTTAATCTTGGAACTAATAAACAATGATCGAGCTAATTTGCAAACATTCTTAAATAACTTTGAATATAACTTTACATATTCCTTAAACTCTTCACTAATATTGAACTGTCTTTCACTGTACAACTCATACAATCTCTGCCTACTTTTATGAATACCTACTGTTGCCCATTCGCTAAAAACTAGCCTATCAGTAACAGTAATCACCTTGGAAGTAAATATTGAGTTAAACTGACTATAAAATGACTGAAAAAAAGAATTATATAAGTAATTGGGACTTGCATCATAGTCCAAAAAAGGTAATGTATTAATTAAATTAACTCTCATACATTCCAAGCGACTAGTTGTTACTGGTACATAGCTTATATTTCTTTTAATCACCTGTCTTTTTTGTACTTCAAATCTTATTAATTGACCCGAGTGGTCAGAATCTAGCTTATTAATAATACTTTTGTAACTTGGTACAACATCACTATAAATATTATCCAAACAGGTAGCTGTAGTAGCACATATTCTAGTAGGCTCCATAAATAAATTAATTAAATCATGGGATTTGAACAAATTTAGAATCCGAAAAGACATTGGTGTACGGTCTAATAAATTAATATTAAAATCACCACAAACAAATAACTTTCTATCCGAGCAACTGAGTTTACATAAAACATCATCCATTATTTCTGAAAAAATTTTGAAGTCGCCAGAAGGAGGTTTGTATACACATACTACGATGAATTGCTCTAATTGTACACAAGCAAGTTCTATTATACATTCTACAGAGAGGGATACAATATCTTTCCGTTCCTTAAATTTAAGTTTTTTATTTAACAAAATTAACGACCCCCCATGTATTGTATTCACCCTGCAGAATGAGCTACCAACCCGGTGATTGCTGAAATTAAACATGAGCTGGTGCCCCTTTAACCAATGTTCAGTAATACACATAATATTAATATTCTCCGAGTTCATAAATAATTCCAGCTCTAACAAAGTGAAGCACATCGCAAACACGCTGGGTGTAAGCAGGGTTCTGATTGGAGGTGACGGGAATGCATGGAGCATTTGGTGGGGAAGCAGGTGTGATGATGACAGAGGGGAAACCTTGGCAGGGATGTTCCACGAACTGGGACTCCACATACTTAACGAAGGTACGGAACCCACATTCGACTGTGTTCGCGGAGGCAAACTGTACAGGAGCCATGTTGATGTGACGGCGTGCGGACCCGAGCTACTCAACTCCATCGCAGAATGGAAAGTGGAGAAAGGGGTGACGAGTTCAGATCACAACACAATTACATTCAAAATTAAAATGATTAAACCAGAAAGAGACATGAGTAAAGAGAGTACTAGAATATATAACACTAAAAAGACCGATTGGAAGAAATTTGAAGAAAAACTTATTGAAAATTTAAATAATAATATTAACATAGATACGATTAAAGAAATAGATAATAAAGAAAGTTTAAAAAATCTAATAGATAAATATATAGATAGCATTAAAATCACTTGTAGAGAAACAATAAAATTAAGGAAAAATAATGTAAAAATAAACTTACCTTGGTGGTCTGAAGAACTCGAAGCCCTGAAGAAAGACACGATGACGAAGAGAGGGAGAATTCCATACGCTGCAGCTCGTAGACGTCCGCACGTAGTCCAGCAGTACCTGGAAGCAAAGAAAAAATATGAGGAAAGTGTTAAGGAGGCAATGACGAAAGGATGGAAGGAGTTCTGCGCGAAACAAACCCACGAGAGTTTGTGGGACGGAATATATAGGGTGTTGAGAAAAACTGCGAAGAAAACTGAAGATCAGCTAATGGTGGTCGATGGGGATGTCCTCAGTAAAGAGCAATCTGCAGAGCTTCTAGCGAAAACGTTCTTTCCTGAGGACAACCTCAGCGACGATAGTACGTACCATAAAGACGTAAGGATGGCGGCAGAAGAACACCCTATAGAAGGAAACGACGATCCCCCGTTCACGAATGTGGAATTGATGCAAGCAGCAAAGAGCTTCCACCCAAAGAAAGCCCCTGGAGCGGACGGGTTCACTGCGGACATAGTGTTGGCAGCCATCAAGACCAATATCGAGATGTTCGTAGGGATAGCAAACAAATGCCTCGAACTCGGATACTTTCCTGTGCAGTGGAAGGAGGCAACAGTTGTCATTCTCCGGAAGCCGGGGAAGGACAACTATTCGCACCCCAAATCGTACCGGCCAATAGGACTCCTCTCAGTGCTCGGAAAGGTGCTGGAAAAGGCGATGGTCCGGAGGATTCGATGGCACACGCTCCCTCGTATGAATCGACATCAATATGGCTTCATGCCGGGGCGATGTGCCGAGGACGCCCTCTATGATCTAGTTGAACACATCAAACACAACTTGAGCAGAAAGCTCACAAGTGTGATGATATCACTAGACATAGAGGGCGCCTTCGATAGCGCATGGTGGCCGGCCATACGGTGTAGACTTAGGGAGAAAGGGTGCCCGCGAAACCTCTGGAAGCTAGTCGACAGCTACCTGAGTGAGAGGAGTGTTAGTGTCCGTTACGCAAGCCACGAGCACAGGAAAGTGACCGAAAAGGGATGCGTGCAAGGGTCAATCGGGGGTCCTACCTTCTGGAACTTGCTGCTGAATCCACTCCTCGACGACCTAGACTCCAAGGAGGTGTACAGCCAGGCGTTCGCTGACGATATTGTTCTGGTCATCTCGGGGGAAAGCGCGCTCGAAATTGAGAGGAGAGCTAATGGCGCTCTGGGGCATGTGTATGAGTGGGGTGTCAAAAACAAACTAAAGTTTGCACCGCACAAGACCAGCGCGATGATGATTACAAAAAAGCTAAAATATGACACACCACGCATACACATGGCCGGGATCGCCATAGAGATGGTAAAAGAGGTCAAACTCCTAGGCCTCATAATTGACAACCAGCTGACATTCGGGAACCACGTTACCTACACTTGTATAAAGGCCGTCAACATCTACAAGCAACTTTCTCGGGCGGCGAAGGCAACGTGGGGCCTAAACCCCGAGGTGAACAGGACAATATATGTGTCGGTGATAGAGCCGATAATGCTCTACGCTTCTAGCGTGTGGGCGGAGTCCACGGAGAAGCAGTACATCAGGAAAAAACTGGACAGCGTAGCTAGGAGCTTTACTCAAAAAATCGCCAAAGCCTATCGTACTGTTTCTCTGAACTCAGCCCTCATTATATCGGGGATGCTGCCCTTAGACATGCGAATCAGGGAGGCAGCGGCTGTGTACAAGGAGAAAAAAGGAAAGTCGAGAGAGATAGTGAGGGACAGAGAGGTGGAAGTGGGACCGGATCTGGACGACATGCACCCCGCAAGGATGAGTTGCTACACCTACGAGGAACTGGTGACGGAAGAGCAGGTAGCATCCCAAATGGACCACAGTGCAGTACACATCTTTACAGACGGCAGCAAAATTGAGGGGAAGGTGGGGGCGGCGCTCTCCTGGTGGAAGGGCGGCGCTGAAACCCGATCCAAGAAATTTAGGCTCGAGTCGTACTGTACAGTGTTCCAGGCGGAAATGTTTGCCATACACCAGGCGACCGAAATGGCTGTAGGAAGCAACGAATCAAAGTTTGTTCTGTATAGCGACTCCAAATCAGCCTTGGAGCTGCTAAACAATCCGGAGGCGAGACACCCGATCGCAGTTGAAATAAGGAAGAGCATGGCGACGTTGAACTTCCAGAAAAAGGAATTCCTCCTGAAGTGGGTCAAAGCTCACATCGGGATAACTGGCAATGAGAGAGCAGATGAGCTAGCCAAGGATGCCGCGCTCAAAAATAAAATAAGACCAGCCTATGACAAGTGCCCTGTTTCGTTCCTCAAGCGTACCATTAGACATGCTACGATTGAGGAATGGAACAGGCGCTACTTAGAGGAAACCACTTCAGGGGTGACGAAGTTCTTCTTGCCAAATGCCGAAACCGCGTATCGGGTGAGCAGAACAACCAAGATCGGCTTCTTTTTAACCCAAGTACTCACGGGACATGGGGGGTTCGGCCAGTACCTCCACAGATTCAAAAAGAAGGACTCACCAGAATGTCCCTGTGATCCAACCAAAGAAGAGTCTGTGGAGCACGTGCTGACTGAATGCCCCAGGTTTACGATACAGAGATTTAACCTCCAGCAGGAAATAGACGTTGATATAAGTAGGGAAAATTTGGCGAATATATTTAAAAATAAAGAGTCGCGTAATAAATTCATCGAATATAGTGTTAAAATAGTTAAAATTGTAAATAATAATAATAAATAGGTAAAATTGATATACATACCAATATAATAACTATATTGGGTATGTATAAAGTCGTAAAATTTAAGCATATGATTTATAAACTCCTTGGTCGAAATTGTCTTAGTTAAAATATGTTCTCAGTATAAATAAAACTTCAAAGAATTAAAAAGAATCTTCCACCACCACATGGAAGAAATACTTGAAAAAAAAAAAAAAAAAACCTAACCTAACTGCATTGTATAAAACAGTGACGAACCTAACCTAACTGCATTGTCTAAAACTGTGACGAACCTAACCTAATTGCATTGTCTAAAACAGTGACGAACCTAACCTAACCGCATTGTCTAAAACAGTGACGAACCTAACCTAACCGCATTGTCTAAAACAGTGACGAACCTAACCTAACTGCATTGTCTAAAACTGTGACGAACCTAACCTAACTGCATTGTCTAAAACAGTGACGAATCTAACCTAACCGCATTGTCTAAAACAGTGACGAACCTAACCTAACTGCATTGTCTAAAACAGTGACGAACCTAACCTAACTGCATTGTCTAAAACAGTGACGAACCTAACCTAACTGCATTGTCTAAAACAGTGACGAACCTAACCTCACCACATTGTCAAAAACTGTGATGAACCTAACCTAACCGCGTTGACTAAAATTGACAAACCAAACCTCACAACACTGTGGGAAACAGTGACAAACCAAACCTTACCGCAACCACACTGTCGAAAACTGTTACGAACCTAACATGACCACAACCACATTGTCTAAAATGGTTTCGAACCTTAACACAAGCAATTGTCGGTTAATGTGACGAAACTAATAGCATTGTCAAAAACTGTGACTAACTTAACCTAATTGTATTGCTTAAAACTGTGTCGAACCTAACCTAACAGCATTGTCTAATACTCAGACGATCCTAACCTAACCACATTGTCTGAAACCGTGACGAACCTAAAGTAAAGGCATTGTCAAAACATGTGAAAAAAAAAAAAAAAAACTGTAATCGAACGATTTAATTCATAACTTCTTCAATAGATGGCGCCACTGGAAAATTTAAAACACGCTTACGTTTTATTTCGCCAAATGCTACACTCCAGACATCGTTACAATGCTATACCGTAGGTAGGTAGGTTAGGTTAGGGTTTTTTTTTTTTTTTTTTTTTTTTCGCAGGAGTGTGGAAATCCATCATGGACACCTCACACAGGATCCACAAGTGAGCCTATGGACTCACGAGTGAATCCGTCTGGGTAGTGCAGGACTCCTACCTGCTAAAACCACACTCCTGAAATAAAACACGTCTACAGACACAAGGTCCGTACCCTTACCAGATTTATTTTAATTAGAAGATTATTACACTAAGCTTAAACAATTACAAGTTGTTTGGTGACTACTCACTAGAGGAATACTTTTTTTTTTTTTTCCGATATTTTTCTTTTTTTTTTTTCGTTATTTTAGGGTATTTTTTTTTTATTATATATATATATTTTGTCCTTTTTTTTTTTTTGTATATATATACGCGTATTCCTTACAATATCTATTAAAACATTTACACAGATTACATAAAAACAGACTAAAATTTAAATTTACATAGATTAAAACAGATTACAAGTTAAAATTGAACAGATTATGCAGATTATTACTTTACACTTACTACAGATTGAAATTAAATACATTACTACAGCTACTACAGAAAATTACATAAGCTCCTTCGCAGCCCCCACACAGTACGCCTCCACGACCGCCGAGTCCCTGTTCTTAATTGCCATCATCAGGTTGTAGTCCCGAATCTGAGCCGCGGACGCCGACGTCGCTCTTCCGATAAACCTGCCTAGCGCATCGTCGCCATTGTCTGTGTAGTAAACACAGACAGCCGTGTGGCGCGATATTGCAACGACAGCGTGCGGTACGCTACCGTGCAGCTGGATCTTCTTGGCTTTGGTTTGGATGACGAAGACGGTTTCGTAGGTAAGTCCCTGGGCTTCATGGACTGTCATGATGCGGGATCCTTCACCCGAGCCGTATCCTAGGTTGTTCAAGGATGCCTTCTCGTCCTGTGTGTGGACGAGGAATAGGGTATTGGCTCGAGTCTTCGGGATATCCGCACCAGAGTAGGATCTTCGGGAGAGGGAATGGATTCGCGTCGTTTGGGAGGAGTAGATACCGGAGTAGATTTCTCGCAGAGCGTAGGCTACATCCATGAGGTTTCGGTGCGTGCACAACAACTCCTGGCTGATGTTGGCCACCAGGTATGGGCGGTTGTACCTTATCTCGAACAGATTGTCTCTGTCGATATAAGGTAGTTGGTTGACGTCTCCGATGAGGACAATTTCGCCAGCGCCTGACAGCCGAGTAGCCATTATTACGGCCCCGAAATGGTTCATGAGGGCTTCGTCTACCGTCAAGCGGTTACAACCCTTGCCCTTAAAACCATTTACGAGTATCGAGGCCATTGTGCGCACCTTGGTCTTGGCTTGGTCGCCGATTCGGTGCGCTAGCTTCTCTCGCAAGTCTTTGGCTGCCTCTGTTGTTGTCGTCGCTACTACGTCGTTGTCCGCATCGAAGTGTCTCACCACCCACGTCGTCTTTCCGCACCCCGGAACTCCGTTTACCCAGGTGATTTTGGGCAATGTCCAGTTTTCCCACGATCTCTCTCCAGTTTCGCCTGAAATGGATTTCGCCATCTCAAGGATCCTGTCGTCGAGCATGATCTTGGTACACTGGGCCACCACGACTGTGGGGTCGTCGGCTGGAGTCCCGAATTTCAGTTTACCCAACCGTTTCGTCTCTTCCTCGTCGAGAGCCACGAAACCACGCGATGCATTATAAGCAGCCATGTACGAGTCGGCCATTGTACCTGCAATGACTTCTCCCGTATTGTTGTTGTATATGGCTGCCTCGGCTTCTTTAAGCATCTCCTTCAGCAAGCTGGAATTCCCTTCCTGGTAGGATTTGACAATGCTTGCGCATGTCCTCCTACTGACCTCTTTGGTCGCCGATGTTATGGCAAGGAATTCATTGAAGGCGTTTCTCGCGTGGTCTATGGGTCCCGTCGCGGAACTGAGATTCGGTGGGTCCACTTGTCCCATGTCCGCTCTGGTCCTGACCTTCTTGGTGGTTTTCCTCGTGATTGTCCTCTTCTCCGTTAGGCTTCCGGTTGTTGGTATCCCGGGATTTGCACTGGTTTCCCCGAGCAAATTTTGAGCAACGGATCTGAAGACATTCACGATGGTCTTTACCACTCCTTCTTTGGCTGTCTCCTGTCCTGGACAGCGCAGCTCGTCTCTCTCCTCTTCTCTTCGCTGCTGAATCCTCTCGGAACCGCTCTGGTTGCTGGAACTCGGTAAGGGGTGTCCCCAACTGTCGGTTGTTGGTGCTGTGCCTGACTTTGGTGCTTTGAGTCACTGTTTTAGACAATGCAGTTAGGTTAGGTTCGTCACAGTTTTAGACAATGCAGTTAGGTTAGGTTCGTCACAGTTTTAGACAATGCGGTAAGGTTAGGTTCGTCACTGTTTTAGACAATGCAGTTAGGTTAGGTTCGTCACTGTTTTTAACTATGTGGTTAGGGTAGGTTACTCATAATTTTAGATTATGCTGTTCGGTTAGATTGGTCACATTTTATGACAATTTAGTTAGGTTAGGTTCATCACTGCTTTCCACAATGTGGTTAGGTTAGGTGACTTACATTTTTAGACAATGCTGTTAGGTTAGGTTAGTCACAAGTTTAGACAATGCTGTAAGGTTCGGTTAGTCACAAGTTTAGACAATGTGGTTAGGTTAGGTTCGTCACAGTTTTTGACAATGTGGTAAGGTTAGCCACAAGTTTAGACAATGCTGTTAGGTTAGGTTAGTCACAAGTTTAGACAATGTGGTTAGGTTCGTCACAGTTTTTGACAATACGGTTAGGTTAGTCACATTTTTTTGACAATTTTGTTAGGTTAGGTTCGTCACAATTATACACAATGCTGTTAGATTAGATTCATCACATTTTTGACAATGTGGTTAGGTTAGGTTCGTCACAATTTTTGACAATGTTTTTGCTTAGGTTCGTCACAGTTTTTGACAATGTGGTTAGGTTAGTCACAGTTTTCGACAATGTGGTTAGGTTAGTCACATTTTTTTGACAATGTGGTTAGGTTAGCTTCGTCACTGCTGTCGAAAATGTGGCTACGTTAGTCACTTTTTTAGACAATGCTGTTAGGTTAGTTTCGTCACAGTTCACAGGCTTTCAAATTTAAAAAAAAAAAGAAAAAATGACGATTAGGTTAGGTTTTAATATCTGTTGAAGATACGATTTGGTTATTTGGTTTAAATTCTTATACTTTTATAAGGTTAGGTTTGCTTTTTGTTTTTAATTAGTGAAGGTTAGGTTTATACTTTCGAATGCTAATTTTTTTTTTGTATGAATACCCTAACATATTATTGTTTTAACGTATAGATCTTGTTATTCCGCAGTTTTTGACACCAAGCACGTCCCCCTAGGACGCATAAAACGAAAAAAAAAGGACCCCCCACCCACCCAATTTCGCCTGACCATTAAGATTTTGTACGGGACTCAACATTTTAAAACTGACAAATCCTTACTTTTCGTGGTCAAAATATGGTCGGAACACCTACACAAGGTAGTCCACGCTCTAGATTGTTCCAATTGTCAGTCAATAAAAGACTTTTACGTCATAACTTTCTGCGTATATCTATTAAAAATTGACGCAAACGTTCTGCTTGTTTCAGGGCCCCGTCAAGACGAGCGCCTTCAATCATAACAACTCATAGGCCTTTAGTTAATAACTAAACATGCCTAACCCCCAACAACCTGGATTCCGATACACGCGTTCATATTATTTTTCATTATATGAATACCCTTACTCTTAATTGGTTAATCGTTTAGACACCACGGTCGTAATCCTAGCACGAATAAGACGGCAAAAAAACGGTCTTGTTGCATTTTCTATACGCTTTTTATTTTAAATACAGATTCAAAACATACTATTATAGTGTAGAGTCACTTTAATGCGGACCCGTTACAAAAACATGCAATCGATCAAAACCACTCAGTTTGTTTTCAGTGTAATTACCGATTATCAACAATCTGATCAATAATATAAGGGAACCGACGTGATGGACAACAAGTGTTTGATGCGCATTAATAATATTAATCGATAATAGAGCTAAGGACGGAGCGAGGTCAAGCGGCCGGGGACGAGTGTCCGATCGAAGTGTGTCGTCACCCGCGCTTGTGGCCAGCGGGCAGTCGAGGAGGTGCCGACGCTCAGCATGGAGTGGAGCGGGTCTCCGACGCTGGTGCAGGCGGAGCGCGCGCACCGCACCGAGGTGACGTGCCTGGACGCGTGGGGCGGCCGGCTGGCGACGGGCGGCGGCGACCGCGCGCTGCGCCTTTGGCGGTGGGCGCGCGGCCTCGGCTGGCAGCCGGCGGCTGAGGCGCGCGTCGCACACCGCTACGGCGTGACGGTGGTGCGGTGGTCACGCGCCGGCTGCCTGCTCGCCTCGGGCGGCGTGGAGGGCGCCGTGCGCGTGTGGTGCGGGCGCTCGCTGGCCGCGCGCCGCACGCTGGCTGCGCCCGCCGCCGCAGCAGTGCGCGCGCTGTGCTGGGCGGGCGGCGGCGGGGCGCGCCTGCTCTCGGGACACGACGACGGCGCGGTGTGCGTGTGGGCGGTGCCGCGCGACTTGCTGCTTGCGCGCCTCGTGCCTCACGAGGGCGCTCTCTACGCACTGGCCACGCTCGCCGGAGACGCACTCCTTCTCACGGCCTGCACTACAGGAGTTCTTAAAGTTTTCGATCTAGTCGGTAAGCTTCAGCATGACGTCGTACGTCGTTTCATAAATGTCATAAATTGTATCCCTATCATTAGCGTTGCATTTTTAGTTTGGTTTAGCATTAAACCAGGTTTTGCAATTTGGTCTTAGTGAATTCTGTTTAAGGACTAGTGATTGATTAGACTAACAAGGTGTCAAATGCTTCAACCAACTTTAAACCCAGTTGCCGCCAACCTTCATACAATGAGGTTCAAAATCAAACAATAGCACAAATTTATTTAATGATGAAAACCATAGAATAATTTATTGGTTTAATTTTAGTCGGAACGATAATTTTTAAAACCAAAAGTAAGGCTTTTAGTTGCATTTTACATTCGCAGTTAACAATCAACATAGAACAGACGCAGTCAAAAGTGGGCACACGCAGTCAACGTTGGGCAGATACAAAAATGAGCAGTGCAGTCAAAATTGGGCTGACGCAGACAAAATTAGACAGACGCAGTTAAAAGTGGGCAGACGTAGTCTAACTTGGGCAGACGCGGACAAAAGTGGGCAGACACAGTCGGTAGTGGGAAGTTTGCAGACCAGGTGGCAAATCCTGGTTTAATGCTAAAACAGACTAAAATGAAACGCTAATATAAAATAATGTTTAAAATTGTACGAGTATAAGTGAAATGGGTGCAGAATTGTCGGGTGCGGGTTGCACGGAGAGCGGCGCAAAGGTGTCGCCGCTGATGTGGGTGGACGGAGCGCACGACATGGGTGCGCTGTGCGCGGACGCGGACGAGCACGGCGACGTGGTGGCGACGGGCGGGCACGACGCGCGCATCCGCGTGTGGCGCGTGTGTGCGCGCTCGCTGCAAGAGGGCGCCGCGCTGGAGGGCCACTCGGCCGCCGTGACGGCCCTGCGCTGGGGCGCCGGCGCGGGGCCCGCCTGCGCCAGCGGGAGGCTCCTTGCGTCCGCCTCGCTCGACCGCAGCGCCCGCCTCTGGGCGCCCGACGCCGGCGCCTGCCTGCACGTCGTGCCCGCTCATCCTCGCTATCTCACCTGCATAGCGCTCTCCAGGGACCAGCGCTACATGGTCACCGGTATGCATATTATATTTTTGTTCATTTTAATTTTACACCGATGCAAAACATTGTATCTATGTACTTTGACAGGATCGAACGATAGATCGTTCCGCATGTGGTCGCTCAGCGAACTGACTCTCGACGACGATCTGGAACCTGCATGCACGGCGCTCTCACACTTTGCGGTCGGAGACTTACAGGTAACTCGAATAATCGTCTTCTCGCGCCTCTCGATGTGATGTGATCACCGAGCAGGTATGAATCGTGAATTGCTTTGTAGGGCATAGGCCCTGTGTCGGTAGAGGGGACAGAAGATTTGTCGACATTGGCCCAAGGGCAAGAGTGCAGCGGGGGCGTGCAGTGCGTGTGGAGCGTGCAGGCGCACGGTGGCGCCGTGAACAGCCTGTCAGCGCAGGGCGAGGTGGTGGCGAGCGCGTCCAGCGACGGGTCGGTGAAGGTGTGGCGGCGCGTGGAGGCGCAGGACGCGCTGCAGGTGGTGCACGCGCTCGCCGCGCACCAGTACCCGGCGCTGGTGGCCGAGCTGGGCGCCGCCGGCTCCGTGCTGCTCACCGCCGGCCTCGACGGCTGCGCCTTCCTCTGGGACGTGCAGGTCGGTGGTGGGCGCGCCACTCCCTCGGACGGCCACCCGCGCTAGCTGACGCCCTCGGTTGCTTGTCACAGACGGGAGTGCAGGTCCGCGCGCTGAGCCTGCCGTGCGCCAGCGGAGAGGCGGGGGGCGGCGGTGTGCGCGCCGGCCGCGTCTCCTCTCACCGCCCTCCCATGTTGCTGCTGGCCACCGATGACGGCATCGCCCCACTCTGGAGACTTGCTGACACAGATCCAGACCCGTACCAGTTAGTTCTTATACTTTGCTCTTTTGTTTGTGTGAATCACAAATGTTTGTTTCGGTATGGATGTGTGTGTGTGAATGAGTGTGTGCGTAGTGCGTGATCAGTGCATACAAAGACTACTTATCTGTCCTTCATTTCACTCAGAAATATATTAGGAGAAAATCTATGTGTTGATTAAACTAATAGACAGGTTGTATTATTATAAAGCATTTACACGGGGCACACGGAGGCGGTGACGTGTTGCGCTTGGAGCGGCGACGGGCGCGTGGTGGCCACCGGCGCCGCCAGCGGCGAGCTGCGCGTGCTGGCGCCGCCCGCCCCGGGCCACCTCTACCACAACTCGCACGCGCACGACCTCGGTACCCACACATCTCCTCGCTCACACTGCGTTACGCCTCACCCTCTGTATTAATTCTGTTTTCACGATTTTCCTCAGGAGTTACGACTTGTGATTTCGCAACGGATTGCGCCAACCTTCAAATTCCCGAAGCACAATATCTACTGGCGACCGGCGGGTGCGACTCGCTCATAAAATTGTGGCTGATCGAAATACTGAAGGTAGGACACGTTCGAAGGTAGCACCGACACGACGGTGAGCACGCGGCAAAGACATATAGTGGCGTAAGGTGGGAGTCGCAGGATTTGCAGGAGTATGCGGAGGGTCAGGGGGCTACGGTGCGGCTGGTGCGGGTGGTGGAGGCGCACGGCGCGGCGGTGGCGTGCGTGCGGTGGGGCGCGGGCGGCGCGCTCGTGTCGGCGGGCGAGGACCGGTGGGCGCGCGTGTGGTGCGTGGGCGGCGCGGGCGCGAGCGTGGCGGCGGCGGGCGCGGTGCCGGCGCGCGGCGCGGGCGGCGCGCTTGCCGCGCTGGCGCTGGGCCCGCTGCTCGCCGTCGGCACTATGAGCGGCGAGCTGGCGCTGTGGCGGGTGAGCGCGCACTCGCCCGCGCACCTCGACCACACGTCCGTATGCTTCTGGGGCGCGGAGGGCGTGGCCGCCTGGCTTAAAGAGTACGTCGTCACCGCGCCCGGTACGTGCTCACCGCTCGCTCTCAATCACTCGTACACGTTATAAAACTCTTCCATTATTGAGTGATGTACTGACTGACTGACAGACAATGCACAGCTGAAACTACTGGTCGTAGAGAGCTGAAATTTGGCACATGTGTTTGTTGGGGGGAGAAGGCTACCATTAAGAGAGGACTTTTGAAAATTTCCCTCCTAGGGGGAGAAAAGGGGGAACAATCCAAATTCAGCCGGAAGTCATTATTCCACGCGGACGAAGTCGCGGGCAAAATCTAGTGTATAATTATTACACTTTACTTTTAGGGTCAAACGTGACTTCCGAGGAAGAAAGTGAACTGTTGTTAAAAATCCAAGGATCGGGGATCACTGGCGTTAACTTGATGGACGACCCTATCGAAGAGCTTCTGGAACAATTCGGCTACGGTAGTGTTGCCTTTTTAGTCTTTGTTTTTTCTTTTGAGGGACTCAAAAGAGCACAAGGTTAATAATTGTTTGCAATCGAGTGCAACACATTATTTTTCATCCCCCCTCAGCGAGGAAATTACTAAATGGAAACATAAAATAATCACAATATTACGAGTAAGTGAAAAGAAAATAACACGCGCAAATACAATTTAAAAATAAGTAAGTCTTGTACACCAAGAAGGTTCCGAGTTTAAATTTTAAATAAAAAAAAAGTTCTATGATAATTATAAATTCAATATATTCAAAACATCATCACAATTAGTGCACACGATGTTCTAAATTCACTTTAACCTCTAGAGCGCAAAAACGACTTTTACTCCCAGTTATCGGAAATGCCTTGGGTCTCGCAGCTTTATCTATATATTATCGAAAATGCAGGGCTGCCCACAGCGACCCCGATTCTTTACACTCTTGAGATTAAAATCGACTTTTACCCCCAGATATCGAGGATTAAAAACATACTTTCCGAGGTGATGGAATAAAATAGTTATTTATGGTACAAGCGAGTAAAGTTGTTGAATACTTCCGAGGCGCTATTGAGGCCCGAGCCGTAAGGCGAGGGTCTGAAGATAGGCGAGGATAGTAATCATCAATACACGTGCGTACCATACAACGTTTTTCAACACACTTGCGAAGAAATTCATAATAAAATATAATTTTTCACTAATAAATAAACAGTTTTTCTATTCGCGCGCATCCAACACAACAATGGTGATTGGCCAAAGACTAAAAGAATATACTTATTAAAAAAAATCGAATGGATGAATGAATTGAATCGACGATAGACCTACCAAAAGTAAGGCAACATAGTTGAATTTTGTTTTTAAAATGTATGGACACAATTTTTTTGGTACCAAAACTTTTTTGAAAGCAAAGCAATTTAAAAAAAACAATCTATAACTCACTAGTGAATAAAACGTGTCATTATTCAACTGTTTCTGCACAAATAAGAACCCTAATGATATTTTTTATTATTTTCTTCGCAAGTGTGTTGAAAAACGTTGTATGTTACACGCGTGTATTGATGATTACATTGTATTGAGCTATAGGGAGGAAATAGTAAATAACTATTTCAACACACTTGCTCATAAAGGGGCTCTTATTTGTGCAAAAACAGTAGAATAATGACACGTTTTATTCACTAGTAAGTTATAGATTTTTTTTTTAAATTGCTTTAATTTTAAAAAAGTTTCGATACCAAAAAAATTGTGTCCATACATTTTAAAAACAAACTTCAACTATGTTTCCTTACTTTTGATAGGTCTATGGACGATTTCATTCATTCATTCATTTGTTTTTTTTTTAATATGTATATTCTTTTAGTCTTTGGCCGAGCACCATTGTTGTGTTGGATGCGCGCGAATAGAAAATCTGTTTATTTATTAGCGAAAAATGATAATTTCTTCGCAAATGTGTTGAAAAACGTTGTATGGTACACGCGTGTATTGGTGATTACTCCCGAGGCGCTATTGAGGCCCGAGCCGTCAGGCGAGGGTCTGAAGATAGCCGAGGATAGTAACCTACCTCGCTTGTACCATAAATAACTATTTCCTCTCTATAGCTTGCCTTACCTATAATTACAAAATTTAATCTTTATTATATTATAATACTAGCGGCCCACCCCGGCTTTGCCTGGGTCCAATTTTCCCGGTGATTTTCCCGATTTTTTTACATAAGAACCTTGTCCTGGCAATAAGAAACACAACAAAAAAAGAATTGGCCAAATTGGTTCAGGCGTTGTTGAGTTATGCGCTTACCAACACATTTTGCGATTCATTTTTATATTATAGATGTGATTTTTATTGAAAATCAACTCGTTTCGCTATTTAGGGGTTAGGTTATTTATCACAAGTACAATGATGCAATTTTTGTTTTTATTTTCTAAACATCGGTATATCGGCGTCGAGATTTCTTTTATTATTTATCAGTGTTCGATGAAGTATCAGAATCGTGTGTGTAGGCGGCGAGGTGTCGGAGGAGCGGTGCGCAGCTGTGCGCGCGCGCCTGCGCGACGAGATCGAGTGGCTGCGACGCGCGCCGCCCTCCGCGCACCAGGTGATAGAGAGGGGCGCGTGTGGCGGGTGGGGTCGGGGGTCGGGCGCGCGCTGAGCCCGCGCGGTGTGTGTGCAGGAGGGAGGCGCGGCGCACGGGCTGCTCTGCCCGCTGACGCACCGCGTGCTGCGTGAGCCGGCGCGCGCCGCCGACGGGTTCTCGTACGAGCGCGCCGCGCTGCGCGAGTGGCTGCTGGCGGCCGGCGGCTCGCCCCCGCGTTCGCCCGTTTCCAACGAGCCGCTCGCCAGCGCCGTCTGCGCGCCCAACTACAACCTGCGCGAACAGCTCAGGGCGTTTCTCGACGACACGACGCTACACTGACAACTCCACGTTTGGAACACTTACTTAAACAATTTATCGCTTACGACTTATACAAATACTTTTCTACATATAATATCACACGGAGTGTTACGTTTGATTAACGCACGTCGTCCATTACTAATTGTCGAGTAAGAAAAATATTTAAGAATTCTTTTTGTATTTGGCACTATTATTTTTCATTCATTTTCGCAACAAATAATAATCATGTACTTATTGAAGTTAATTGATACGATACATCACCAGAATATAGGTATTTTATGTAACCATGTAATGTCAATTTCAAAGCCCAGGACGCTTGCTGTTGTGTGCCCTTCCTCGTGTGCTCTGTCTCTGTGTGACGTGTGCGCGGTGCGCGGTGGAGGGTCGCTGGCTCCACAACTCCACATTGCTCGTTCTCCTTCGTGTTCGCCAACAAGTGCCTCTATTGTATGCAGTTTTGGAACTTTATATACACTCTATGCTATTTAACTAAATACACGGGTGCAACCGCTAGGACTCATGAAGTGTGAAGCCAATCATTACATACCTACGTAGGTTTACTTACTATTATGTACTAATGTTTGTGTGGTCAGTGTCTGCATGTTTGTCTTTATCATAATAAGGTGGAGACAATAATATTATGTATGTTCCCTTACTTGTTTTAAGGTAAATATTAGCGTCGAATGTACGGATTGTACCGCGTGTGTGCCGACCGCGTGACGCGCCCGCTGTCCGCCGCTCATTGTTCTGATTCGCGTGATGAGTTTGAGTGCCTTATTTATTGTAACATTATACTGTATACCACTAGTAAACGGGTAGTTTCATTTATTGAGATCATTGCTCATGGTGAGACCATGTTCGGCGACCAGGACGAGCAGGTGCTGCTATTGTAAGGTGTACCCACAAACGCTGCACCTCCACAAGCACTCACCGACCGGCGCCGAGGGTCCCTGCACCCTCCACATGTAATACCTGCCTCAGGCACTCAGTGTCTCTGTCAGCTTTACTCTTAAGGTCCAGAGAGAGGTAATTGACTATGTAGTATGGCCATGTGCCATAAGTTGCTATCATTTTCTCGTTATTAGTGACACCAAGGAATGGTGTGATTTAAAAATTAAAAGTTGGTTAGGGACATTGACTTGTGTGATTGTTGCAGTTTTAGTTTGGATAAATACCAGCGTCGAGACTTGTTAAGTATTTTTTTATTCGTTATAAAGTTACCTATTTGGCCTACCTGGCCCATTTCAATAATTCATTGCTTCATAGTACACGGTTTTTTTTTTATTTCGGATTGGATATCTATTAAAAAATATAAACTACTAGCTGACCCGACAGACGTTGAAAAGTTATTATGGTGGTCAAGTTTTCTTAATTTTTCTAATTTTCCGTTCATTCCTTATATTTTCTTACATAAGAATTTTATGAAATCGATCCAGTCGTTCACGTGTGATGCCGTGACCAAAGGAAATATGAATTCATTTTTGGCTTACAGAGATGTAAGCCAGTTTCCGAAATAGCCTAGACCGGTTTAAGAGAAATTTCACTGGTTGCTAGTTGGACTTTGAGGTAATAGGACAATTGACCCTAAAATATATTATACTAGCTGATGCCCGCGACTTCGTCCCCGTGGATATTAGTTTATTTATTTCACGTACCTAGTTGACTTTTTCTAAGTTAATCTCTATGTAATCAAACAAATTCTATTCCGGATGTTGAAATTAATTGTAATTATTACTAAAAAAACAATTATTTTTCTATAATAAAAAATATATGTCTATAAAATCATATATACTTACCTAACTATTTAACTAAGTATATAAAAAACTTGTATATTATATAGGGATTCAATAGACAACTATCCATTTAAATAATTTGTTAAGGGTAATCTAATGTCGTTTTAGTGAATATATTCTGAGTATATTCCAAATCCTCAGGAGTATCGCTGAGCCTCGGTTTTATCCGTGATGATGCCTAGGGGCACAGCCTGTTGTCAATTAATTGGAAAATATCGTGACGCTTCTCGTAGTTATTGTAAAAAACTGTTATGACTTCGACATGGTTATTGTTGGCCGGACCTCAGATTACATTTATGGAAGCTGAGGACTGGGCCCCTTACTGGGGAAAACGGGCTTATTCCAATCTGTCCGACAAGTAGTTCGATCATCTAACTACTTGGACAAAAATATTCCAAATAGTCCGACAGCACTAGCAGTCGGAAACTTTTTTATGTGACTGTACTTCACTAAAAGTACAGTCAAATAAAAAAATAAATTTTACTTCTAATAATAATTCTCCATAAAAAGACCAATAACTTTATTTAATTTTGTGAATTAATTATACTAAGTTTACTTTTTAAAAGGACCTCCTCTACATTTTTGTTCTCCTGGTATTTAAAAAATAGATTATTGTTAAATTTCTTAGTACATAATTTATTTTGAACAGAGCAATTTCGTTATTTCTTTTTATTTGACTGTACTTCACTAGCTGTCGGACTATTTGGAATATTTTTGACCAAGTAGTTAGATGATCGAGCTACTTGGCGGACAGATTGGAATAAGCCGGAAAACGGTAATGTATCCATATTTATGTTTTTACCAAGTTTCATCAGCTGACAGTAAGTAGATGTTCTTATAATTTATGGACACGATAGTTTGTGAATACAAATCAGATGTAGCGGGATAATAAATGATAATAACAGACATGTGAATGTTTCAACGATCTCATGTTTATTTATATTTCTTACAATATAATATTATTTACAAGTGAGGCAGTAACAGTGTGAACCAAACAAGTACAATACTGTGAACCGCTCCGGGGAGGGCGGGCGATCGCGCGCTGACGTCACCGGGCGCGCCGGCGCGGCCGGCGGCCGTCGCGCTTGGCGCTCGGGCCGGCGGCGCGAGTCGCCCGCACGCCCTCCGCCTGGTGCATACAACTGAACCGTCGAATGCTCTATGCTCGTCTTAGACGAATCTCTCACTATACATTCTTCGTTACACTTTACATAAAACAACAAACTGAAATCAGAACCGTTCCGATTGTCGGCTCCACTTACATGTCACAGATATAATATAAAAGTAATGAATTTGATCATTATGTACGTATTTTCTAAATAACGTTAATATCGATGTCGTATATAGAGTATGTTTGTATATTAGTCGCATTGAAGTGGACGGTAGCCGGAGACGCGTCCCCAGCGCTGGTGGAGGTCCTGGAGGCGGTGTACAGTGTGATACGACAGAGGGACAGAGAGCGCGCCCCCGCGCCCCGCGCCCCGCGCCTTGCGCCCCGCGCTGTACAGTGAGTGTGGCCCGCTCGGAATGGGGCGGGCGAGTGGAGCGGTCACGGTCATTCGATGTCGCTAGGGATAGAGGAGGAGGTCGGCCGAGGCGCGACTCCTTCCTATCGATTATCATTATAATAATAATTATAATTTATTTAGTCAATCGTTTTAAATAGTAAATCACTTAACTTATGCAATAGTATTATTTACAAGTTTACAAATGCCGAACGAGGGCTATGTACAGGGAGTGGCCGCCGCTAGTGTGGCTCGTCGTCGTGACACAGCGCTCTGCAACAACCGGAGAGGGCGAGTTACTCCACATGCAATATACTCTACACGCACACCACCACTACACAACACAACACAACACTGCGCTCGGACCGACGGCCGACAGTGAAGATACGTTTGCATAGATTTGAACCGGCTTTGACCCAGGTTATGAATATCTAATAATATGAAAGGTTGTGAGAATCGATGGATGTTTGTTACTCTTTCACGTTCTAATAAACCAATTTAAATATCCCAAATTTTCTACGGAACCGGGATTTATGCGGCTTAAACCACTGGGTGTAACTAGTAAATCTATTGAATTATAAAAGTAACATTAATTTGGGTCAGAATTAAGGAATGGATATCGGTTCATCGGTTTACAGTATGTTCATTGTACAAGTGTATTCTATAATTGATATTGGTAACATGACGTAGGACGTAGTGTTGTGTTGTGTCGTGTCGGTAGAGTCCTATGGTGAGGTGAGCAAACAATACAAGGTGTGCGTGTACTGACACGAGTAGGAGGAGCGCGGCGAGCGCGAGCGCGAGCGGGCGGGGCGGCGCGGCGCGGGCGAGCGCGAGCGCGGCGAGCGGCGCCACCCCGACCCGCGCGACAGCCGCCGCGCGTACGCGACGTGCGCTGTTGCCGTGCTGCATTGCCGCCGGCTGCTCGCCTGCAACACACACATACACACTCGTTACACACACTTATTTTTATTCGTATGCATAAACTAGCTAGACATTACATCTATTTTCGGAACTTGTTTTTATCGTATTTAATAAGAGATTAGGGATTTTGATATTCCCGAAGACATGTATTCGTTGAAATGTTATAAATAAATGTGAAAAATAATCACAAATAAGTAAGGGATAAAATAAACAAGAATTATTGAAACTAAAGTCAATGTTTGGGGTACGGTTTTAGGACTTCTTTAATGGGAATCTCGTGGTTGCGTACTGGTTTGTATTGTACTGACCGCTGAGCACGTGCAGCACGACGGAGGCGGAGTCGAGGTTGGAGGGCGCGCACGAGTAATTCCCGGAGTCCTCGCGCCGCGGGCTGTAGATGATCAGGTTGCCCACCTGAAACGAAATCGGGCTCTGTCAGCACGGGTCGGTGTCTGTGTGTGTGTATCCGATTGGGAGAGGGGTGCGCGGCACTCACCGTGGTGTCGGGCGCGACGCGCTCCATGCGGATCTCGACCAAGCTGCGGTCGTAGTTGAGCACGCGCTCGTCGTTGTGGTACCAGAAGATGTAGGCGGGCTCCTCGAGCGCCTGCGTGATCACGCACTTGAGGCTCACCGTGCTGCCCGCCTTCACGTACAGGTCCGACTCGCCCACGATCTCGATCTTTGGCACTGAAACACCACCACAACGACACCTCACTACCTGCGTCGCGCGACACCCTGCCGTGCGACACGCGCGCTCCACACTTACCGACAACGTTCAATTGCACGAAGTGGCTCATCTTGGGTTCCGTGCCCACCTGGCACTCGTAGACGCCGGCGTCGCGCGCCTGCACGTATTTCACCTGCAAACACAAAATATATTATATGAATTAAATAATAATAACATTTATAACCTTTACACAAGATTAAATATGTCAAAGAGCTTCCGTGTCTTGGCTTTGCGCCCATAGTAGCCTTCCCAAAGACCAGGACTCCTTAATAGTCCCGTGAATGGAAAAGACATTTATAATGACAAAAGTAAATTAAATTAACAGAATGAAAGTCATAATATCACGGGCTATAAGCACAGACCTGTAAGGTCCATGTGTCGGTGGCCTCGACGAGGAAGGCCTGGAACCTCTCGTCGGCGATGAAGGTGAACCTGTCGACGGTGAGGATATGCGCATCGCGCCGCCGGATCCACGACACCGACTTGTTGCTCAGCTGTCGCACCTGTACACAGACACAGACACGCGGTGAGTGAGCGGGGCGGGGCGGTGCGTGTGACGTCACAGGGCCGAGCTCACCTTGCACGGGAGGTAGGCGTGCGTGCCGAGCTGCGTGGTGATGTTGTTGGGCGCGGAGGGGTCGAAGTAGGGCCCCGTGTACAGGCCCACGTACCGCTTGGCGAGTCGCGGCGTGCTGCCTGCCTCGCCGCACGATAGCACTGCGACACACACACACACTGACATTAGTAACCAGAGAGAGGGTGTAACCAGATTCACTGTCATGAACAATAATAAAACTACGTGTTGTATTGCGGTGAGGGCGACGTGGTGTGAGTTGGACAGCTCTAGTGCACGGTGTAGTAGTTGCGGTGCGTGTCACAAAGTGTCTGAGTGCGAGACGCGCCGCGCGCCGAGAGCCCTCTGCATAGTTACCACACACGTCTTAGGCCGGTGCCTGCCTTGGTGGCACACAATGCATCGTCTTAAGGCCATTGTTACAGTGGATACGAAACAATGCGCACTCATTAACTATGACGTATACCAACAGAAATGCAAACTTATTACAAAAAACAACATTAAATCTGAATACTTTCTACATACAGCTCATTCATCAGAAAATCGTACGAGCCCAAATTCAACAGGTTTGCATTAGTGAGAACCTAGATCTTTGTATGGATAATAATTAGTATAGGTATGACGTCGACGGTGTTTATTTATTGGTTGTTTCAAATTCCTATGCTACGACATGTGCTACGATATACAGTATGCTACGACAAGGCGACGTATAGCTACGACTTCGAGTTACGAATAATGAGCTACGAACTACTTATTTTGTTTTCGGAATAAACCCAACGAAACTGACGACCGCTCCCGGCCGCGCTCTTTTCCCAATGTGCAATACGAACATAGCAGTAACACATCAATAATAATGACAAGTACAATCAACACCTTTGAGACGGAATCTGGCCTATGGTTGAACGCAATCCCTTCTGCAAACGTGGGCACTCTTTTGGACCGGCACACTCTGTCTTTGGCCATTGGTCTGCGACTGGGCCTTAAAATAGTACAACCACACCAGTGTTTTTGTGGGGCTGATGTGAATGAGTTTGGTCGCCACGGGCTTTCTTGCCAGAGAAGTGTTGGTCGCATTCCTCGACATTCCGCTCTGAATGACGTTATTCGGCGGGCCCTTGCTTCAGCGAACATGCCGGCAATGTTAGAACCAAACGGGATTGTTCGTTCTGACGGCAAGAGGCCTGACGGTGTAACGCTCATTCCCTGGGAGCATGGGAAGTGCCTGGTGTGGGACGTGACATGCGTGGATACTTTGGCTCCGTCCCACGTTCGCGCCACTTGCGCACAGGCGTGTGCTGCAGCCGCGGGAGCTGAGAAACTGAAGGTCCGAAAATACTCGGATATATCCGACTGCTACTTTTTTTTGCCTTTGGGTTTCGAGACTTTTGGTTCCTGGGGCCCAAGCTCCAAATTATTCCTGAAAAAGTTATCCATGCGTCTCGCTGAGGCCACGGGCGACCGGAGAGCTGGATCTTTTTTGTTCCAACGAGTTAGTTTGGCGATTCAAAGGGGAAATAGCGCTAGTATTTTGGGGACTCTGCCTCACGCGGATGTCGCCGACGAACAGTTATTTTAGGATGTTGAATGACGGTTGCTGCATTGGCCAACATCAAATGAACATGTCTTATTAGTTTGTAATATTGTTAGTCTATAAGGTTTCTCATATTTATATAATTAATTAAATAATATACTTAGTTTTAATATTATAAGTGAAGAAATTGTTGAAGTGTCTAACTAAATCAACACCTTACACAACCATACGCGTACCATGTCGGCCATTCCGACCACCGGGCACAGGTGGACTTTAAAGTTTATCATAACATAAGGAAGGTAACAAATAAATCTTCGAAATTGAATGAATGCAACCCCGTCGTGGGTTACATCACCAAACAGTGAACACATTCCAAAGCGCTCAGTACGATATCGCGAGTAATCGCATTCGGAGGTGAGATTTATAGCGAGTCTGCTTTTCAATTAAATGCTTTAAAATTTAGATTCCGCGGTGATTTCCGCGCGAGCTTGTCGCCACGATAGGTTCACTTCGATTTCTGTTTAGAGGATTTATTCAATGCTACAAAGCGAATTGGGTTTATTACACGATTCACATAAAAGTTGGATGCTTCCAAATAAAAAAACGCAAGTAAGCGTTAAAACAAAAAGATACGACGTCCGTTAACACACAATGGGTTTCGCGTCAAGCGTCGCGTAAAAATAAAGGGTAGACTTGAAAGAAGGGGTTTGGACTTGTGGGGGAGCACCAGGCGAGGCGCAGGCGAGGGGCGCGCGGGGCTCGGCACTAGGAGTGAAAGCCGTGAGTCGCGGACCAGACGTAGGCTTTGGGAAAATGTTCGTTGTATGGGAGTGGGAGCCGCCGGCGATGTGCTCATGTAGCCGACGTTCGAGAGCGGCGCGTCGGCGGCAGTCCCGCGGACAAGGATCCCGTTTATCTCTAGTGGACAGTTAGACACTGTGTTGTTGAATATTTTTACATTTTCCAAGGACAAAGCCGTTTATTTTTACATGTGGAAACATATAAATGGTTTTTAGTTTATATTTAGCTATTAAGTCGAATTTGATAAATGTTTGTTTTCTTAATAAAATAAAATAAATAAAATTATCATAACAAAGTGAGGAGTGAGGACGTGTCGCAGGAACCCGTTCGTTATGCAAACTTCGCGGAGTGCGATCACGTCGCTCCGTCGAATGCTCATTAGGCGTCGACGACACTACGTGTATGACCTGCCTGCCGTGTTGTTACTTCATAGAGTAGCGTTACGTGGGTAACTCAGGCAGGCTCGATACGACGCGAACACAGTACACCGCGCGCACCTATACTGCACCAGTATTGCTGTTACCGATTTCTCATCCCAAATACATATAGTTCCGAAGCACGTCACGGACAAGTCAAGTTATATGTATCTGCAAATTAATAAGTATGTAGTATGTATGTATGCATAGCGGAATCCGTCGAAATGAAGTGTTGTGACCCGCCGCTACCGGGGGTACACACATGTTAGTGGAGCCAGCGGCGCGCGGCGTCACGCGGGGACCGCCGTGTGACGGCGGCGCGCGGCGCGCGGTGCGGGTGTCCCCCGTGTTTGCCTTTAATATTTATCGAGCACCGGCGCGAGGAAATGAAAGCGCCGCGCCCGCGCCCGCCAGCCAGGATATTGTGCTGACCTCGGGATTACACACCCCTCGCACTCATCATATATTCTTACTTCGGATCAACCTCATCTCATAAACATTCACTTTATATTTTGGTATTCATTTACGTACGTTTTAATCTCTAGAGACGAACAGTCATGAAGATACTTTTATATCATAATCGTACTGCTTATCTACGTACAACGTACATGTAAGATGTCTACTTATTTGAAGAATACCATTGTGATCAATCATGCATCAATTGACCGCGGATGTGTACCGTATTGTGTCCCTGTACTCCTGCCCTGTGCAGGGTGCGAGGTGCTAATCGAGTGCTCCCGAGCTGTGTACAGTCGGGCGGCGGACGTCTTCATAAGTGCACCGCAAACACTGCGCGTTCCAATGACCGTACCGAACACACCGCGCCGCCCGCGCCCACTCCATATTAAGTTCCATACGAGTTTTTATCGTGGCATGCTGGTTTATCTTTTATTATTGAAGACTCTATCAAGTGCCTGGACGTGGTCCGGCAAAGATATTCACAGTGTGTGTACTATAACTCCGAGAACAAACAAACGCTTGGGACCAATAATTCTGTTTCGTTTTCATGAATATTTATTAGTGCAATAGTATAGACTTTGGATGCTGAGATCCAGTATAGTATCAATATAGTCCACAGACGCAACCCGTTAATCTTAAACACCGCGTGCGCCCGCGCCTCACCTCTACTCATACCGGACCTCCAATAGATCGTGTGTTACACTTAGTGTTTCTCTCAAGTTTAATTCTCGAAATGTAAAGAAGTGTTCATTTTTAAAGCACGGAGCGCACCAGATAGAAATAAAATTTATTTCCGTCATATTGTTGAAGTTTTACAGGGAGTCGTGTGTGGTGTTACGTAACCCCGCTCCGCAATATTTCTCGCGTAGCATTGTCCCGCGTGCACCTTACGCCCTCGCCATAAGGCCAGTATTGGCGCGGCCGCGCGCGCCCGCCGTCCGCGCCGCCTCTAAAACGGATTCTCTTTACAATATTTCTTTTCCAGTTCGAATGAGAATTTCCCGCGGCGATGCGAACTATTCATGTGCTCCGGGAGGAAAATTTATAGGGAATGTTTTTTTAAGTTCCGTTTGAATCCAAATTTAAATATTAAAATGATATGTTCGCGCGCGCGGACGAGTCGTGCCGCCTCGAGCGCGACCGCCGCCGCCGCCGCCGCCTGGCGCTGTATCGCTCGGTGCACACACAATATTATTTCCAATAACGGTATCGCACAGTCGTTAGCCCTAATCGCTGTAAGTGATTATTCATAAGCGAGTGTGCCGCGTGTGGTCGGTGGTCGCGCGATCTGAACACCGGCAACGACCGTCAACTGAACAGCTCTAATGAGTACCAACAACAATAGTTGTCCACGAACAAAATGTACTCCGCATCGGGATTCACCCGTGCAATATATGTATTTTAAAAATACTTATCTGGAGAATAATGGTGTTTTTGATATTTTATTTATATTCTTCGGCAGACATCTCCAAGTAAAGCTTTAAAATCGAATACTTATTCCAACTTTCACTAAACAAAGAACTAAGAATCCGTACCACTCTCTAATAAAATCCAATCGCATTGCTACACTCAATTCGACTACTACGGCAAGTGCTACAAAAATTGCTAACGCGCTACGACCATGTGCTACGACACAGCATGTGCCATGCGATTATTTAGTTTGTATCTACATTGTTTAGTCATCTTTTGAGTTCAAATAAATGTTAATATGAGTGATTTTAATTAACATTATTTCAAACAAACAGGTGATAAAGTTTTTTGTGAGAGATATCACAAATAATACTAAATGTAACCAATAAATAAACGTTTTATAAAAGTTGAGAAATGTGTGTGTGTCTGCGCCGGAAGGTGGTAATTAACGCGGGTGAGACCGAATGACACTCCCAGTGGCGCTATAACTGTATTGTAGCGAGCAGTAAGCGCTGGGTGCCCACGCTCTATTGCACAACCTTCTCCAAATTGACACTCATTAAAATAACGTTGACAAACTTTTGATAATGTTTGCTGAATGTTCTCGTTCTGTCCGTTGGCTGCCATTCTATTAGTGCCCTGATACACTCTCGAACCATTTTATTTAGGTAATTATACCAGGAAGTTCACGCGCTGTTTTTATACTTTGTTTCTGTTGAACCGAACTGCTCGGACAGGTCGGACGGGGCGCGGACAAGGCGCGGGCGGGGCGCGTGCGGGGCACGAGTAGGGCGCGGGCGGGGCGCGGGCCAGTCGGTGCGAGTGAGTGATGAAGCGAGTGAGATGCTTGTTTGTTTCCTGGTATCTCCCGCTGGCGGAGGATCAACATTCCATCCTCAAATAAATCAATCGTAATGTGTTATTTTGACAGCGAGAAAATATGATTCCGCAACGTAATGTTATATTCATCGGAAAAGGAATGAATATTCAGCAGAGAGGCGAGCGGCGCCGATTCTGGGCCGAGTCCGGGACGGGCGCTTCGTTAATAATGGTCTCGGTGATTGCGATTGATCATTGTGAGGAGCTCCTCGCGGCCGCTACATTGCCATCGTGGAGTGAAATGAACGGGACGGACTCGGACAGCGTCTGGGTCTGGGCGCTCGACTTTCCGCGACACAGTACTGACGGACGGCTCTCACCCTGTACTGTACCTACATATAGCGAGAACTATTCAGTTATGTGCCGAGTTATAGTTATGTGTATGTATTGAGGTCGGAATCAGTGGTGCATGCGTTATGTGTCGGCCGGATTGGATAACTACACATAACTGGGTCAAAATCTAATTAAACGTACGAACAAACACACAGACCCTCATCCACGGCAGCCGCCCGCCGCTGGCTGTGATTGTAAATGTATGGGACACACGATTACGTTAGATATATGATGTGTTATTGCAGGTACATATGCGGAGCTTTTGTTTGTTACATTGTGAAAAAACGAGGAGACGTTTTCCATCATCGGATGAGTCCGTCTTCGAATTATGATAATCACGTCAGTTAAACTCAGGCTGTATTTAAAACTCCGCTGCAGTGGAGTCTGTGGTTCCTGCATAAGCGCGTGCAAGATTTCACATCATAAATGTCGAACGATAGAACTAACTTATTACATGGTATATTAAAGGGTAGAAGAATGTAATGTGTTGCGGAGACAGCGCATCGGGTTGTAGTGTGAGATATTGAGACAATGAGCGGCGTGTCGGGCGGGCGGCGGGCGACCCTCGACAGGCGACACGTTGATTGCGCGCGACGCGACCGGACGGCCGTGTGTAATCGGCTTTAGTCCCGCGGCACCAATCACCGCCGCTGACACATTCTCAATCTGCGCTTAAACACCATCGCATACGCCGCGCGCCTCCGACCGCCGACCGCGGGATCACCGGGACACTACAATACCAAACCAAATGTATACGAGTACATGTGTATATTGTTGCAGTTCAAAATTAATTATTAGTAATAAACGTTTATCATAGAAGCTTTATCTTGATTCCCATGGATATTAATGAACTACTCGTAAACCGCCATCTTTGAGAGTCCGCCATATTGTATTTCCAATGACATCATTAGCTAACCTAATCATGCATATCAAAAATAATTTTAATGTATGAAAAAAAAACAGTTTTACCATTTAAAATTCAGTTTTAAGCTGCCCGAACAAACAAAAAATAACAAAGTAAAATGAGTACTTACGGAAATAACGTGACTAATTGTATTTTTTTATGTATGATTAGACGACATCATGTAGATGACTTTAGTTCAAATTCCGTTATCAGTATGGGAAACTGTTTATTGGCGGCGGCGGCGTGTGGTCGCGTGGGTGGTGAGCTGACGGTCGGCCGACTCCAGGACCTGTCATTGTGTGTCCTGTCGAAGGAGTGGTGTGGAGCGACCGGGACGCGCCGCGACCTGCGGTGTGACGACACCTGTTGACGTCACCACTCAACCGACACAGGATTTAGAGCTTCCACGCGGATTTACCGTCTGCGCGGATACTGGCGAAGATGGTAAATTTGCGATCCGGCACAAGCGGAATGCTCGCAACCTCACCGTTTGAACACAATGACTTGTATTGCACTCTGATTCGTTAAGTTTGGGAGATGACACCAGCATCATCATGTGACGCACTACTCAATAAGAAGATTAATATGGATTTAAACTACCGAATATCTATAAAAGAAATTGAGCACTTTTCACAGAAGTACATTAGAACGATTGTGGTGTCCTGCCGCGCAGAGCGGCGATATCAGATAAAGGCGCACGGAGCGCGTTCGTCTAATGACTAGTTTCTTATAGATGTCCTTGAGGCGGGCGCGATATCTGATCGCACCCGGAGTGGTCGCCGCCGCCGACTGATCACTCCACATTACTTACAGTTTATCTCTAGACAGTGATCACACTCACATATATTTAAGTGATTCATCTGATAGAACAGAAGAGCTGCAGACCGGAGTCATCAGGTGTTACGTTGATAATGTCATTAGCATTCGGCGGCGGGGCCGGCCGGTGTCCGCGGGCGGCGGTATTGCGTGGTTACCGAATCCGGGTCATCAGGCGGTCGTATTTCACAATTGACCGCGTTCCCCTTTAAGACTTAACATTTCTAGATAAAGGGAAAGAAAATGAATAATAACTTAATAAAATTTCGAGTCACGATTTTGGCGAATGTCGGTGTTCGTTTTAGGGTTCCGCAGATATATTGCTCTTAATAGCCCATTAATTTCAGTTTGCCGCGCGGGGCGTGGGCGATGGCGGCGTGGTGGCGGCGGGCGCGGGCGCTGCACGCGCTCGCGATGTACATTACTCAGGTGTTGGAATCTACTTTATGTCTGTTTGAACCGTCCCCGCGGCCGTTGACACGTTACGCACACACGGCCCGCGCCCTCGCCCACTGTCACTACCGACTGCTGAATGAAGAGCTACTGCTAGAATGAAGAGTTACAACTTTACGGAATTACGTAAAGTTCTAACTTGAAAGCGGATTTTTGATGAAAATGCATTTTATGTAGTGTTGCCCAAATGCAAGAACAAGACGAGACTTAGCCAGTCTTGGTCTTGGTCTTGCGCCAATACACCTGGTCTTGGTCTTGGTCTTGGTCTTGCGCTCCCAGTCTTGGTCTTGGTCTTGGTCTTGCAGCAAGAGTCTTGCAAGTCTTGCAATTACCTATTAGTCTATTACTATTTATTAAAGTTTACTTTAAATCTTAGAAAAACGTATTAGAATTGAAACATTGTGAGCTTGAATTAACATAGCCATAGTAAAGATCAAGCAGATTAATAAATAACTGAGGATTTGATAAGAAATTCGAAAATTTGCTTTTGGGTCTTTTAGATCTGTGACTCAAACTCTCGTTACTCGGACTAGAATAATTTGAATCTTCGTCACTCATATTAAATTGTACACGTGATACGTTTTTAGAAAACAACAAGAATTAGTAAAAACAATTAATAAGTTAGACTCGAAGCACAGCTCAATTGGAAATGACTGGAATTAAAATAATTTCTTTATTTATAGTACGTTTCCTTGCTTTCTACCGCGCCGCCTCGCCACGTGCCGGCTCTATTAAAAGGATGCCGCCGCAAATCAAACGATGCCGCGTGCGGCGTACAAACACAGATTATTACCTACTTGTACAGACGCGACGCGTGAATAAAATATATGTAAAGAATTAGTGCCAATCACTATTCTTTACATATAAGTGAATGTTTTGGCGTACATCTATACTTATCTATACTAATATTATAAAGCTGAAGAGTTTGTTTGTATGTTTGATGACAGAAGTTTTAAAATAAATAAATAAGTATATAATATAATAAACCTCCAAAGTTACTATTCCTCGTGGACGAAGTCGCGGGCACTGCTAGTAAATACTTAATATCATCATCTCTCTCAGAGATATTCGGGCTGGTAAGCAATACAAAACTTTTATCGCAGGCTTTTTATTTTATAAGTAGGTAAGTAACCTACGCTTTTTATATTATTTTATTAGTTTTGTAGATTTTTTTACACGTTTCAAGTATATTTAAAAGTGGCTACAATATTTATCAAACGGGTGATATTTGAACACTTTTTTGCTATTTTTTCTTGTAAAAACTTAAGAAATATAATGACTAAATGTACAATAATAGTACCTAAGTAATTAGTTTGAAAACCATATAATCAATATTATAATATATAACCTAACCTAACCTAACCTATCCTTAACATTTTTTCCTATCATAACACTACTTGCGTGATCAGTATATTGTATTCATTTTCATTCTAACTTCTAACATTCTGACTTGACTGAAACTTATTTATTCTTTGGAACACCTGTAGGTACTCTTAAAATTCGAAATTATTTTGCATGAGTATACCTACGCCCTGTGGCGGCAATCAAATGTGTCAAATGTTGTGATTTCGGCGCGGCGGCAACGATTGTTGTATATGATTTCAAAAGAAGCCGCCGGCGCGTGTATCATAACCATGTACTTCCGAAAAGCGGCAAATTTATTTGAGAAGTAAGTACAAAACCTTTGATGCCGCATTATCAAAGTGCCGATGGTTAAAACATAACTATGCATGCACTCAGTTTGATTTTAATGGATATTTTTTTATTCGCTATGTAGGTATGTTTATGGTATTAGTCGTAATGCGCATAGGTCCAGTTTTTCATATTCTTTGATACAGTTTTTTGCGTCTCATAGAATTCCTAAGCGTACCTATACACCGAACTGTTACACCTAACTACTCCGTGAAATAGCGCTAAGTCCTAGCTGCAAGACGCAAGAGTCTTGCAGGCTTAGTCTTGTTCTTGCTCAAGTCTTGCACAGTCAGTCTTGGTCTTGGTCTTGCTAAAAATACGCGGTCTTGTTCTTGGTCTTGGTCTTGCAAAAACGCAAGAACAAGACCAAGACTGCAAGACCAAGACTGAATTTGGGCAACACTAATTTTATGAATGGTACCGTATTTGTCATTTGTGTTGTGATACTGGATGTCAGGTGTCAGGCGGCCGGCGCCGGCGGACATGCACAGTGCACAGTGCACACGCTGCGATGCGACTGTCTCACTGTGAACTCGAACCGATGAGTTCGACGACGCGGCCGGTGAGGCACAGTGCGGCGCTGCCTCAATCATTCATATTCTAAATATACTTTTTGTGTGCGACCAATATTAAACGAAACCACGCCACTTAGTAAAACATTGAAACACCAGTATTTGATAATGTTCATACATAATGTTTATGTTAAATAATACAAATATAGTTGATGAGATTCGATCAAATATAACGAATGAGAAATGTGTAACGGGTGTAGGGCGGTGTGTGGGGGGCGCGGGGAGGGGGTGAAGCGGTCGTTTGTCGGAATTAGTAAACCTTTGTTAAGTAACGAGGGTCAAATGTTTAAGTAATGCGACTGGTTGATTTACTGGCTCCCGCGGCCGCTACCTGCCACCGCGTACTCTTACCCACTAATGCTAACCAACTGTTTATAATGCATTATCTATATCATTATATAAAAGGCTTTGTCCTGAATGACTGATGGATCAACGCACAGCCTAAACCGCTGATCGTAGAGACCTGAAACTTGGAGGGTGTGTTATTTGTATTACGTAGGCGTCCGATAAGAAGGGATTTTTGAAAATTCCTCCTCTAAAGGGGTGAAAAGGGGTTGCAAAGTTTGTATGGGACAACGTGATTCCGTGGTCTGATTAAGTTCAAACTTGGCATAAATGTTCTTCAAAAAGATTAATTAAATATGTGATACTCATTTTTCTTAAAATCATCACCTAACATGATTAAAAAGGGGTAAAAAGTTATTTTGGGGTTGATTTGCGTCGAAATTGATATCAATACTCCTTTGACATGTATTTCAATTTGTAATTTGACAGCTGAATGTCAAAATGGCGGACTAAAATAAATTGACGGAAAATGAGGCAGCGTATCAAAACTATAAGTAAATAAAAAAATACCGTATTTTTACTTATTAATATATTTATCAATACTCTTCATCCCGCATTATAAATCTAGACATTCATTTAAATAACTATTTCAAATATCAAATCTGTAGGTGAAGTAGTTTTTTCATAAAATGTACCACCAAATTGTTGCGTTACAAGGGCTTCGCTTTGCTCGCCCTAATTAGATATTTTACTCATAATTTGATTTCTGCTTATCATATCTTCAGACATTTTCGATCTAAAATATTACTATACGAAAATTATTATTCATGTGCGATTTATCGATTTTAGCTTTATGATATGAAATTAGTTAAGTCGAACAGGGTTTTTTTATAACTAAATCACCCACTTATTATAGATACATAGATTCGCTAAATTACAATCCCAGTGTTAACTTGGCAGTTTATTTTTTCGCAGAATCTAAAACACTTTCCAATATAGTAGAACGCCGATTAACCGAATCGCCAATTATCCGAATCGGTCCTAAGTTACTATGTAATGTACCTCTATTAATTGTTGTGATTTATTATATTTTGTATTTTCGTTAAGGCCCGCTGGGATTGCTACTTAAATATATATAAATAAAATAAAATATCTTACTCTGATCAAGATGTTTAAGTGAGCTATAGATATTGTAGAACTGTGTTTGTTAAAATTATTATAGTTTATTCTATGTGTGACATCGTTTTTAGAGTTCTGTTCCAAAAGGGTAAAAACGGAACCATATTACTGAGACTTCGCTGTCCGACCATCCGTCTGTCACCAGACTATTTCAAGAACCATGGACATTGGACGTATGATATAAAAGAATGATGCATATTCAAGGTCAAGAACGGTGATAGCTAAAGCTACACTTGAAATTTTCACAGATGATGTATTTCTATTCTATTGCCGCTATAGGAAAAAATACATAAAATAAAATAAATATTTATGCGGGGCTTCTACTAATAAATCTTCTACTAATCTAATACAACAAACATGTTATTTTGTCGTTTTTGGTACGGAACCCTTCGTGCGCGAGTCCAGCTATGTGCAGCCTATGTGCGATAATCCGAATTTTCGATTATCCGAATCGACCCCCGTCCCAATTAATTCAGATAATCGGCGTTCTACTGAATATGTATTGTGTTATGAAACGCCGACTCTTCCGAAGAAAAGATGAAAAAATGGGATGGAAGTGGTAGTGGGGTGGAAGGGGTAGTGGCGTGGAAGTGGAGTGGAAATGAGAGTGGTGTGGATGCGGGATAGGCGTTGAAGTGGTAGAGATGTGGAAATGGGATTAGTGTGGATGTAGGACGGTGTGATGTAGAGCGTCGGTGACGTAGGGGTTAAGGCCTTTGATTTTCGATCGGAAGGTGCCTGGTTGGAACCCCACCACGTACCAATGTGTTTTAAATCATCATTACCAGTTCATTGATCTCCCTACCGAGGGTACAAGACCAGAAATAAGTAATGATGAGTGATGTGGAAGTGGGAGCGGTGTGGAAGATGTATTAGTGTGGAAGGGGAGTGGGGTGGAAGAGGTAGTGGCGTGGAAGTGATATTAGGGGGTCAACATCAGCTACCTAAGGAGGGGCTAGGGCCTGTCCTGAATCATATCT
Source organism: Timandra comae (assembly GCA_958496195.1). Taxonomy (NCBI): domain Eukaryota; kingdom Metazoa; phylum Arthropoda; class Insecta; order Lepidoptera; family Geometridae; genus Timandra; species Timandra comae. Next base: position 10,546,671 of record OY292371.1, on the reverse strand, counting down.
AATAGGGGTATTTTAATTATGTAGGCACATAAAATATTAAAGTGTGGGCTACTCCCCACATTCAATAAAAATATTTATATATATACAACATAAATATTTATATACTATATACATTTTTATATACAACAAAAATATTTACATACAACATATATTTACATACGATGTAAATCACACAATTATTATTTTATATTTATTATCATTATTTTATAATAATAACATTCATAATAATCATCCCAACACATTTATTTAATTTATTTAATATTATTTGAACACACGACATTTTAGTTACGGCATTCTACGACTTACCGTATGGTCAGTTAGTATTATGCAAACGTACGTGCGCAGTGACGTTGTACAGCGTCACTAGCCGATCGGGTCGCCTCGGGTTAGCTCGGGCCGACTCGGTCGGCATGACAGCCGTTCGTTCGTTCATTCAGTCGTTCGGGCGACAAACTAATCTATGGACTCGGTCAGAATCTATTCTCTCGACTCGTACGCATATCTCGCTTGCATTAATTTATCTGCTTTTATTTATGTCGTGTATTGTTCAATTTCATATCTATCACTGTCCTATCTTTCATCTTACTCCTTCGCTATAAACTGTGTGCTGTGCTGTGTATCTATAAACTAGTGTGCTTGTGAAATAAACTGTTATTGTGCTATCTATCTGGACTGCCACTTCATTTATACCACCTGCTAATAACAAGGTACAAGTACCATATAATACCTAAAAGGAGTCGTACACCACACACTCACATCTAACCCCAAACTGGTGACCCCGCATTGTTCACATACCTAAGATGAGCGATAGTGATGAATCGACAAAAACGGCGGCATCGCATGATGGCGGTGTTACAACACGACAACCCAAAAAAATGCGCAGGTCCATTGACCATAGTGGCGGAACGTCCGGCAACGGCAACGGCAAAAATTTGAAAGTTCCGGCATTTTCGCCGGATGATCCCGAAATATGGTTCGCATTATTAGAGGGCCAATTCGACCAATACGGCATAACAGACGACAAAATCAAGTTCAATAATGTAATCACCAATCTTGACATTATTCATGCTAAAGCCGTAAAGGATATCATCATAAACCCTCCTCAAAGATTTCGATACGAAAAAATAAAATGCGAGCTGGTTAGGCGACTGACCGCCTCCCACGAAAATAAGGTCAAGCAATTACTGACACACGAGGAGCTTGGAGACCGAAAACCATCACAATTTCTCCGTCACCTACAGGATCTGGCTGGACCGAACGTGCCTGAAGAGTTCCTCCGTACGATTTGGTGCAATCGCCTCCCCCAACACATTCAAACTGTGTTGGCCTCTCAACCGACCCAGTCCCTGGAACAATTGGCGGACCTCGCAGACCGGATCCAAGATATTACCGCACCGGTTCACGTAGCAGCAACATCTTACTACGGCCCGGGACCCAGCGGCACACCTACCAGCGAGATTGCCGAACTTCGCAAGATGGTGGAGCGCCTATCAACGAAACTTGATGAGCACACCAGGACATCGCGCCGACCGGACCGTAGGCAACCCCGGCAGCAGCAAAGGTCACCGGCTCGCAGTAGATCCCGATCAGCGGCGACCTATGAACGCTACCCAATATGCTGGTACCACTCCAATTTTGGATCCAGGGCACATAAGTGTCGGAAGCCGTGCGATTACAAGACGGGAAACGCGACAGGCAGTCAGTAATGGCGACGGACGACTGCCCTACTTCTCCAGGTCGCCTTTTTGTTACAGACCGTTCTACGAAGACTCAGTTTTTGGTCGACACCGGTAGCGACCTCTGCGTCTTCCCCCGGTCTCAACTGCGTGAGCGACGAGCGCCGACAACGTACCAACTCGCGGCTGCCAACGGATCCACAATAGCGACGTACGGTTACGTGCACCTTAACCTCGACCTGGGACTTCGACGTAGCTATCCATGGCAATTTGTAGTTGCTGATGTCACAAAATGTATCATAGGTGTAGATTTTCTTTGCTTTTATAACTTAATAGTAGATTGTAAACATAGAAAACTAATAGACGATACTACTACTCTGTCAACTCCAGCTTCCCTGGCTATTAGTTGTGATAATGTACTTTCTGTGAAGGTTCTGACCGGTAGCTCGCGTTATCATTTATTATTATCGCGTGAATTTAGTGAAATAACTCGACCATCCGGTACACAACGCACTACACCTCACAATACACAACACCACATACGCACAACACCAGGCCCACCCATATCATGCGCCCCTAGGCGTCTTGCCCCCGATAAATTACAGGTGGCGAAGCGGGAGTTTGAAGCCATGTTGTCTAATGGCACAGCCAGGCCTTCGGAGAGCGCGTGGTCATCACCGTTACACCTCGCACCGAAAAAGGACAACGGTTGGCGACCCTGCGGGGATTACAGGCAACTAAATGCGCGCACTATCCCTGACAGGTATCCGATACGACACATCCATGATTTTTCACACAACATCTCTGGTTGTAAAATTTTCAGTACCCTCGATCTTGTCAAAGCGTACAACCAAATACCAGTCTGCGCTGAGGATATACCGAAGACCGCCATAACAACGCCATTCGGTATGTTCGAATTCCCTTTTATGACGTTCGGTTTGAGGAATGCTGGTCAAACGTTTCAACGTTTTGTCGACGAGATGATGCGTGGACTGGACTTCGTATACCCTTATCTCGACGATTTCCTGATCTTCAGCAGAAGTGAGGCTCAGCACGAGGATCACCTTCGTCAGGTTTTCACCAGACTCCGGGACTATGGCATGGTCATTAACGTAGCGAAGTGCGTTTTTGGTGCTCCTGAGGTAACCTTTTTAGGTTATCAGATTTCAGAGAGCGGAACCAAACCACTTCATGACAAAGTACAAGCCATACGCGACTTCCCCCCACCCAAGGACGTAAGATCGTTGAGAAGGTTCCTAGGCATGGCAAATTTTTATAGAAGATTTTTGCCTAACGCTGCCAGGATCCAAGCACCTCTCAACTCATTGCTCATGGGCTCGGTAAAAGGCTCCACACCAGTTACTCTATCCGACGACGCTCTAAAAGCTTTCAATGAAACAAAGGAAAGTTTATCCAACGCGACTCTCCTGGCACATCCAAATTGCCAAACCAAGCTCGCGTTGGTGACAGATGCGTCAGACACGGCTATTGGAGCAGTCCTACAACAATGGCAGGATGATGTGTGGCAGCCTTTAGGGTTCTTTTCCCGGAAATTAAGCCCTTCCCAAACGAAGTACTCACCATATGACCGTGAACTTCTCGCGATCTATGAGGCCATCAAATATTTTCGTCATATGGTTGTAGCCAGACATTTCATTATTTACACTGACCATAAGCCGATCACGTTTGCCTTCCAACAAAGGAAGCAAAATTGTTCGCCTAGGCAGTTTAGGCATTTGGATTACATATCCCAGTTCACAACCGATATAAGGCATATTTCCGGCAAAAATAATCTAGTTGCCGACACCCTATCTCGAGTTGAGGAACTGGGACCTTCAATCTGTTTGGATGACCTCGCGCAAGCCCAAGCTAATGATACAGAATTGTTACAATACCTAGCTAGTACCGACACAGCTCTTCGTATCAAAAAAGTAGAATACCCTGGTAGCCGTACCCCCTTGTACTGCGACGTCAGTACAACGGCTATCAGGCCATTCGTCACGAAGCAATACAGGAAGCAGGTATTCGACAACCTACACAATCTGAGCCATCCTGGTGCTGCAGCATCCGCCAGATTAGTAGCTGAGCGATTCGTGTGGCCTGGCGTCAGGAAAGACTGCCGGGAATGGGCCCAAAATTGCTTATCTTGTCAACGTGCAAAGGTAAGTCGACACGTGTCCGCACCACTAGGCACTTTCGACTTACCACGCTCCCGGTTCAAGTTTATTCATATCGACTTGATCGGACCCCTACCGGTGTCCCAAGGTAATAGATATTGCCTTACTGCTATCGACCGGTTTACGAGATGGCCAGAGGTCATCCCAATTCCCGACATTACGGCTGAGACAGTGGCAAAGGCGTTAATCTCCGGCTGGATAGCAAGGTTCGGCTGTCCAACCGATATTGTCACAGACCAAGGCCGACAATTTGAGTCTGCCTTGTTTCAATATTTGGCAAAAACTATCGGCTTTCGTCATAGGAGAACAACCGCCTACCATCCAGCGTGTAATGGAATAATAGAACGCTTCCATAGGCATCTCAAGGCTTCCATAACATGTCACGCTGATCCAAATTGGACAGAAGTTTTGCCATTCGTTTTATTAGGTATCCGCAGCGCTTTCAAAGAAGACCTACAAACCTCTTCGGCGGAGCTCGTTTATGGTGAAGCTTTAAGACTTCCCGGGGAATTTTTTGATCCCAGCACACCCTGTACCACCGACGTTTCAGATTTTACGGCGCGCTTGCGATCCATATCCGAGAAGGTAAAACCAGTTCCAACCTCGCGACATTGTAAGCCTAAAATATTTATTTATAAAAATCTCACCACGGCCGAGTATGTTTTCTTGCGTGAAGATGCTTCTCGTTCGCCATTTCAACCTGCTTACACGGGGCCACACAAGGTACTGGAGAGAGGTACCAAGAACTTCAAGTTACAGGTCAAAGGAAAATCCGTGACTGTATCAGTCGATCGGTTAAAACCAGCCTACATTCTCAAAGATGAGAGCGACTCTAACGAAGTTCCACCTACACCTTACCTTAACACACAAAACACACACCATAACACAGAACAGTCACAACATAACACAACTCAAGACACGGCATTACCCAAAATTACACGATCCGGACGTCGCGTCCGTTTCCCTGATTATTATCGCCCCTAACCAGGTCTCTGGGAGGGGAGTGATGTGGGCTACTCCCCACATTCAATAAAAATATTTATATATATACAACATAAATATTTATATACTATATACATTTTTATATACAACAAAAATATTTACATACAACATATATTTACATACGATGTAAATCACACAATTATTATTTTATATTTATTATCATTATTTTATAATAATAACATTCATAATAATCATCCCAACACATTTATTTAATTTATTTAATATTATTTGAACACACGACATTTTAGTTACGGCATTCTACGACTTACCGTATGGTCAGTTAGTATTATGCAAACGTACGTGCGCAGTGACGTTGTACAGCGTCACTAGCCGATCGGGTCGCCTCGGGTTGGCTCGGGCCGACTCGGTCGGCATGACAGCCGTTCGTTCGTTCATTCAGTCGTTCGGGCGACAAACTAATCTATGGACTCGGTCAGAATCTATTCTCTCGACTCGTACGCATATCTCGCTTGCATTAATTTATCTGCTTTTATTTATGTCGTGTATTGTTCAATTTCATATCTATCACTGTCCTATCTTTCATCTTACTCCTTCGCTATAAACTGTGTGCTGTGCTGTGTATCTATAAACTAGTGTGCTTGTGAAATAAACTGTTATTGTGCTATCTATCTGGACTGCCACTTCATTTATACCACCTGCTAATAACAAGGTACAAGTACCATATAATACCTAAAAGGAGTCGTACACCACACACTCACATCTAACCCCAAAAAAGTTTACCTAATTTATATGTTAATAGCGGCGCACGTAGTTCCCGTTCCCGTAAGAATATGGGGATAAAATTGCTAAAAACCTTCCCACTGAATCAGTCTATGTATTAAAACAAACCGCATCAAAATCCGTTGCGTAGTTTTAAAGACCTAAGCATACATAGCGACATAGAGACAGAGAAAGCGACTTTGTTTTATACTACACTAGCGGCCCGCCCCGGCTTTTTTGCTAATTTTCCCGTTGATTTTCCAGTTTTTTTTACATAAGATCTTTCTACAGAGTATTAGAAAACTACAAAAGAAAAAAATAGCCAAATCGGTCTAGCCGTTCTCAAGTTATAGCGTCAGGAAGGAAAACCCGACTTATTTTTATATAGATACTAGCTGCGCCCCGCGGTTTCACATGCGTAGTTCCCGTTCCCGTTCCCGTAGGAATTTCGGGATGAAAAATAGATGTTGGCCGATTCTCAGACCTACTGAATATGCTCACAAAATTTCATGAGAATCGGTCAAGCCGTTTCGGAGGAGTATGGCAACGAAAACTGTGACACGAGAATTTTATATATTAGACTAGCTGCGCCCCGCGGTTTCACATGCGTAGTTCCCGTTCCCGTTCCCGTAGGAATTTCGGGATGAAAAATAGATGTTGGCCGATTCTCAGACCTACTGAATATGCTCACAAAATTTCATGAGAATCGGTCAAGCCGTTTCGGAGGAGTATGGCAACGAAAACTGTGACACGAGAATTTTATATATAAGATGTAGTGATAACGAATAATATAGACGTGTTTATTGTTTAATTTTAATCTCGACTGCCAGACCCACATATTGATTAAAGTTATTTTATTACATCGATATTTAGCGTTAGCCCAAAATAACTATTCATCGCGTACGAAGTCGCGGGGCAGAAGCTAGTCAAGTTATAATGAAATACAATAAGTTTAACAAACGCATTACTTTTTTCGTGTAAATTTTGATGTTTTGGACTGTTTGCTTGTAACAATAGTGACTGTTGCAACACCTACATCACAGACCCGGGTCCAGGTCGGGTCCGGGTCGGGTCCGGGCCGGGTCCGGGGCGGGCGCGGCGCGTGCCGCCACTCACGTCCGCCTCACAACAATGCGGATACGATGCTCCCGTAATGTTCGCGTGCCTCCACCACACCTGCCCTTCGACGTTATTGATATCATATACTATACAATTAGTATACACGCAACAATATGACAAGTTGCTTAAATAATGAAAATACAGTCGGCGGAGGGAGGAAACGGTACGTGTCTTCGGCCGCGCGGGGTCCCGAAGTGGACGGTACACTGGTATGATTATTGACAAGAGAGAGCCCGTTAGTTAGTAAACATATTGAAAGGTACGCCATGTACCTCGAAGTAAGTTCATTAAACGTTCCACAGGAGACGTGCGCCACTCCTCAACGCGGTACATTGTGTACGAACATTCATCGTGGAAACAAACCACGTTATTTCTATTAATTAGAGGCAGAAGGCGACACTTAATTTCGCTGTAAGACAGTAGACCGCCGCCGGGGCCGTGCCGGGGGCCGCCCGAGATTAATGTACCACACAACACAACACTTTATTAATGCACTCGGGCTCTAATTAGCGCCAATGAATGTTCGCGTCACCCTCACACCTCGCGAGTGAGAGAGCGCGACACACACACGGAGAAGGAACATTTCAACAATTTTTGAGTTCCAGACAAAAGGAGGATGTGGGACCAACTTTATAAAATGGTTAACTTTATAATTAACTACCAAGTAATTTAACTTTCGCTGCGCCAGTAAGTATGCGATGTCTTCTGGCCGTAATACAATCACAACATAATATTATACATATCTTCCTTACATTTCTTAATGTGAGGTCTCTTTTTGATATGGTTATTATAGGTATACACAATGATAGTCATTTTCAATTTGTGTTCTCGCTGTTATACTTCAATACTACGGCGTAGCGCTACGTCTTTCGTAGTGCTACTTAATAAGTACTATTTTCAAGTTGTACTAAATGCTAAAAATGTTATTTTTCTGAGTTTCACAATATGGAAACATGAAATATTGGTAAAGGTCACAAATAGGAAATCCCAGTGAACAGTTTATGAATAAAATATTGAAGGTGACATCGAAGGTCACAATCTATGTTCCCGATCAGATTTGAATAAATCACCGATCGGTACAACACGGTGTCAGTATGGGACATTGGCATAAAGGCGGCGTGTCGGAGTGTCAGTGTGTCGGTGTGACGGTGTGACGGTGTGACGGCGTCCCGCGCCTCACACGCGACACCGACCCCCGCCGAGCGCACCTTCATATGCCTCTCCACTATCACGTTCGGACGGATCTATCTCGAACAATTGCAACATTTCACACGAATTATACACGCGCAATGTGTCTATTAGGCGGGAAGATAAAATATACTAATGGGAAAGACGTAGAAGTGTTTCGAATGTATTTTTTTATTTTACTAGAGTTTATATTATGATTGCGGTAAGCGACAGGTTATCTGTTTGTAAGAAGCGATCTGTAGTAGTTGTGGTCCAGGGTCGGCGCTGCACCGGGGGCGTAAGGCGAGTGGCGGGGGCGCGAGCCGGGCAGGGGGGATGTGCGGGAGGGGGCGGGCCGACAGCTGACTGTGCGCTCAATGTTAGGGCTCATACATACGGCCTCTGTATTTTTGTCAATTTCAGGTTTTGTGTTACTGCCAAATGGGCGTTACAGCCGAATTTACTATGCCATTATAAGATTTGCCTCGGAATAGTTACTGCCCAGCCAAGTATTAGCCAATATATAAAGTTATTTACATATTTATGTTTACTTTGTGTCGGAGTTGTAAAATAAATAAAACTACATTATTACATTATTTAACTAAGTAAGTGTTGAGACAACAGGCCGTATCTTTCATGTTATTTATGTAGATCTCTCCGAAATAGACATACAAAAAAGGTTGGTTTCGACTTATCTGTAAAGCAGCTGGTCCGATTTCATTGGGAGATTTCAGAAAGATTGTGTAATAAGTGGCATAGAACACCTTTGATCCCGGAATTATGTATTCAGGAACGAGAATAATGCCGACTAATTCCGGGCCATTGCTAGATTTTTTTTTAATAACCTGAATCGTCCCTCTTCTGGGCAAAGGTCTCCCCCAAATCCCTCCATCTGTCTCTATCGTGAGCCAGCTCTCTCTTATCTCCGTCAAAAACATCCAAGTCTCTCCTCCAGCGTGTGGGAGGGCGACCTGGACGTCTACGTTCGTTGATCTCCCACTCCGTGGTTAGCCTTGCCCACCTATTTGAGTCCATCCTACAAACGTGACCCGCCCAATCCCATTTTAACTTTGCAGCTTTAATTGCCACGTGTGTGATACCTGTTATTGAACGCAGCGTGGTGTTCCGAACGCGGTCTATTCTCTTAATGCCGAGAATGCTGCGTTCCATGGCTCTTTGGCAAACCTTGAGCCGGGTCTTCTGTGCCTTGGTGAGTGACCATGTTTGAGCACCGTAGGTTAGGATGGGCAAGATGCACATGTCAATGAGTCTTCGCTTCAGGGAAGTTGGTAGATCACCCTTCATTAGCGGTTTCATGGACCAGAATCTTTTCCAGGCATTATCAATTCGTCGATAGATTTAGATAGTTTAATTAGAATATTAGAAAAATACCTCCTGACCAATGAGATATGTATCTGAGTTGTGGTATTATAATCGCCCGCGCCCCGCCCTCGCGCCGTCCCCGCCTCGCGGCGCACACAGCGCGAGCGTCGAGCGGCGCGCACTTACTTTCGCCGCACTTTTTACACCTCATTCAATTCTTCTCACTCAGTGTAAGTAATAGCGGGTGTCGGCGAGTACACTCCGGTGAACAACAAGTAGCCAACTATAGTATTTCATTTATCCGACGCGGACAGTTCTTTGTCTTCCCAAATGTTAGGAATGACTTGTAGTACAAGTGGAGTGCGGAACTAGCGGGCGCGGGGTGTTACAGCGAGTCGAGAGTGACGCCTGATGGCGCGGGGATCAGGTGGAAGTTTTAAGTGCACGCGCGGAGACACCTTTACGGGAATTTTACGATACACAGCCAAGTTTCATATTAAGTAGAATTAATATTCAGAATGTGCACGAGTTTCGTCACACTTACTTATATATAATATAAGGAGGTTGCAAAGTATTTGTAACATTAGACGGCACCAGACGTCGGCATTTCGTATTCTGGATTGGCAAATTGTTTCAATGTTAAGCTTTGAATCATCAGCCGGCAAACAAACAAAGAAAAATATATTTCAGGGAAATAGAAATTTATTCAGCGAGCGTTTTTGTAATAAGTAAGTAATTCTCGGAGAGTACGCGGGCAGAGAGGGCGCGAGGCGGGGGCGCGGGGCGGGGGCGCGGGCGCGGGCCGCCGCGGGTTGGTTTATATGACAAAGCAGATTCCAGCTCGTTTGTCAACATTAAACCCGCGCCGTGCCTCGTTCCACTCCACGGAATTATTTCAATTCCACCGTCCCGTCTCACTTTCCCACCGTCAAACAAATTTAGGTATGATTTATGTCAGAAAACAACATTTATACGATACGCGTCGATAAAAATATCGCGCAGAGCAATAAACACTCGGCGACACCTCTCAGGTCACATTTCAAACCGATCTGACATCACTAAACTGAGATTTACAGCCCCCGCGCGTCCGACGCGCGTCAACGCCGAGCGCCGTGTAATTGGCTCACGTACACGCGCCGATGGATATCGTTGTAATCGACAAACAATATCTTGTCGTATTGTTTTACAACCTGGTACAATGTCCGTCGTACTCACTACCTCTGTTCTACCTTTGGCTCCCTTACCTACCTATAGACCTATAGACGGCAATAGACCATTGCGAATCGAATAGCCGAGCCTTTGCGGAACCTAAGATTTATCCATCTTTGGCATTTATTTTGAAACCACAGTCTCCAATTGAGATTTTGATGTACAATGAACGTACGTTGTTATGTGTGGGCTAGTTATTATTTACAGTAACAGTAGCCGATCAATTGACAAATCTGTCCTGCACTCAGTAACCGGACCGCAGCGCTTGCCTGCATTCTATTAACAATTATGTTTATGGTGGTAGATTCAGTGACGTTCATAAGTGCCTCATTGAGACCTTAAATGAATAAATATTTTTTGAATTTTGAATTTGAATTGTAACATCATTGAATGTATTTATTTTTATATATTTTTATATATTTTTATCATCCAGTCGATTTCGTCACGTGATAGGCACGGTTGGTCTGAGATAGAACACTCAGCACACTCTAGGTTGTAAGTAATTAATATAACAATCATTGTATGTAAGTACTCCGTATGTTTATTTCATACGGACTGTATCTGGTATCAAATGTTGGAACTGCCTTAAATGTAGAGCCGAGATTAGTAAAAACACTCTCTTCACAAACAATGTTCCCACGATTAATTAATTTCCGAAGTACGTACAATAAGTTGTGTTGCGATACGAACGCGTATCGCCCCGACTGCCCTTTGTGTGGCGGGTAAGTTAGTGCGCGCCATTTTGGATTCCGTGATATTGTTTTAACAAATTACAACAAGCGGGAAGCTGTACGCGAGTTCTCGTGGAGCATTCAGGAAAAGTACAAATCGTGTTAGCGAGGCATGTGGTGCGAGTGTGTCGTGTGTGGGCCGCGTCGGACCGCGGCGGACCGGGGCCGGGGCCGGACGCCCCTTCTGCTCTGTTATTATTTAATTAGGGTGCGGACCCGCTTCTGGGTAAACTACACTAATTCCATCACGTAATACAGCCGGAAAAATCGACAATTGCGCTACACTTCGGCCGGAGGTGATTCGATCGAGAATGAGTCGGAGGCTTTTAGCCAACGGTAATTATTGACAGAGCGGTAGTGTAGCAGTGGAGTGTCGCCCGCCAGCTCACACACCATCAGGTACACGCTTCAATACAAATGGGTTACAAATTCATTGGTACAAGTTCATCAGCCTTTGTGTGATGGATGACACTTTCAGTGGACAATAGCTCAATACAGGAGTGAAAGGGAGAACTTACAACGAGCTCGCTACAATAATTATTATATGGCGGCTTATTAGGTAGATATGTTATCGTGATATATCTTAAAGACGGGGCGAGGAGCAGTAGGGTTGTGGGGGGGTGTCTGCGGCGGAAGGGTTGGCGTTAATGAACGAATTAAAAAGTTAATTAAAACCACGAGCACACGCGACGACCGCAGATATCGCGCCTTTAATGCCGGGGACACACCGAGCGCCCTAATACCGTGAGGGGAGTGCAGCGGCTGGATGGCGATGGTTTACAACACGAGGTAGTGACGTGGGGCAGTACTGACTCGAATTAAACTATTAGTGTGTGAGGTGTGTGTGTGGAGGGGGGGGGGGGGGAGTGACCCGGCGGAGGAGCCAACACCAAGTAAATAATTAACAACTAGCGAGAAGGCGATGCATTAGCGCGAACTAACTTCCCTGCGAGTGCCTAACTTCACTGAATTTGTTGCTTCCCACACCAGTATTTTGTTGCTTATCCAAGCGTATGTGAGCACAGCGCGATCTATATTGTGTTCTCGATCCATACCGTTAAGGTGTAAGTTCCCGTGAGCGCCGCGCGCTGTGTCGTGTCGGTTTACGGCCGCCGTTGGCGATGCTTGGGACGCTATCGTCAACACTTAGCATATTTCAACGATAAACATGACCACACTAAATTATATTTGATGTGCAAATAAACCCTATTTGGCTAGTAACAGGGTTGAATTTCAAATGTTTTGACTCGAAGGCGATAGTGGTTGACCAAAGTCAAAGCTAATGCATTTAGTGTAAGTTGTTTGATGTACACACATCAAAAGTGTCTAGGGATCAAGCATTTTTATGCGGATTTCTTGAGATTGAGATGTGGCTTTGTAATAAATTTATGATTTTATAAATTTATATGGATCCTTTTTGGTGCATTTCATAATTTGAATCAGGAACTGTGAATCAAATTCGAGTAAAAGATGAAAATCAGCTGTCAATATTTTCCCTATAAAAACATACAACGCATTGAAGACATTATTAGTGCTACTGTTTCCCTACTACTGATTAAAACCAACGTTATTATGGAGCGGCGACGTCATTTAAGCAGGGAAGAAATGCTCAGAGCCGTGGGAATGATAGAAGCTGGTTCCCGGCAACGTACTGTGGCTTTAGCTCTGAATACAAGTCAGAGTGTTATCAGTCGACTTTGGACACGTTACCGAAGCACTGGTACCGTGGCTGAGCGCCATGGAGGACGGTATCGCTGCACCACACGGAGACAAGACCGATACATTCAAATCTTAACTCGAAGAGCTCCAACAATAACCGCCATGATGTTAGCCGTGCGGCTTCATCACTCTTCAGGGAACTTAATTAGCGACCAAACAGTCAGAAACCGCTTGCATGAAGTGAACCTTCATTCCCGAAGACCGCTACGGGTACCACCTATAGCAATGCACAATCGTAGGATTCGATATCAATGGGCTCTTGAACACAGAAATTGGGCAGAAGAACAATGGCGTTTCGTGTGCTTTTCTGATGAGTCTCGTTTTGGTATGAGACCGGATACAAGACGTATACGACACTGGAGAACCCCTGGACGCCAACAGCGATTAAAATCCTGCCAGGAAGTCCATCCTTATAGTGGTGGAACCATCATGGTATGGGCGGGTATTTGGATCGGCGGAAGAACTGAGTTGATTTGGATCAGAGGCAACCTCAACGCTCAAATTTATGCTGAGACGATTGTATCAGACGTCATCGTTCCTCTACAAGTGCAAATCGGTCCCTTATTTCAGTTAATGCATGATAATGCACGACCGCACACCGCAAGAGTTGTAAGACAGACTCTCGCCGCAGCTAACATCAATGTCCTGCCCTGGCCTGCTCAGTCGCCAGACTTGAACCCGATTGAGCATGCATGGGATATGCTACAGAGAAGAGCTCTGCCGAATATGGAGGGTATCCAGTCGCAAGAAGACCTTTTTTTGTTGTTGCAACGAACATGGGCGGCCATTCCACAGTGTGATTTGGATGAACTCATTTTGAGTATGCCAAACCGATGTTCTTGTGTTGTTAGTGTTCGCGGTAGAAACACGGATTATTAATTGTTTAAGTTACCCAATAAAATTTTAAAGAAAACTGTTATTTCAGTCTTTTTTTCGAACTTTAATGTTAGTGGTTCAAATGTCAAAAATCCCTTTATTAGGAAAATGGCAAATTTCTTTATTAATGCAAAGGTGACTTGGTTTATCGTTACTGTGACAAACGAAAACACTTTATTTGATGAATCCTTAAAGAAAATTTTAATTAATATCAATCAGGAGAAAAGTTATTGCAAAAATATATGTTGATCCCTAGACACTTTTGATGTGTGTATTATACACATCATATCAGTTTCTTTAGGGTTTTTGGGTTCTACCACTTTTTATTATCATTTTGTATCGAGGATATTGTGTGGTGACCGTTTAAAGCAGAGTGCTGTCGCAGATGAAAACCTTTATTTGTACAATGTTAGTATCTTGTGACAAGGGCGCGGCGCGATACCGGCGACCCGTCGTCGGCCGGAGGAGCGGTGCACTTACAGATTACACATCACACCACATCTACATAATCAGATTACAAAATAGGAATCTAGGTGTCGACCCGATCTCAGACTAGCTTAATCGTTGAATGATGATCTTCTTTGCGTGACGACACATATATTTGAGGACCAGAACTCGGTAAGTGATGATGATATTATTTTATTTCGTATTATTTCTATATCTTAGTTAAATCGGAATCTTACACACAATTTCACGTTGGTGCCAGTGAAAACAAACAACTGTGTTATACAAACAATATTGTTTCACAATTACAAATCCGCAACATCACCCAACTTTTTATTAGTATTTATTTAGTGAACAGAAAGCGGAGCAATTCCTTGGTGTAATACCTATTTAATTAAAATAACAAGCGGTCAGTTGGTAACTTTAAACAATAATCTGTAGCGGCCAACATTCTTGAGGAGTGCTTCCTCGCGGATCGGAGCGGCGCGGGACGCGTCTACACGTCACACGACGAGTTACTGCGACCCGCCGCGCGCCGCCGCTAATTAACACGAAAACACTACTTTATTGCCCTCGCTATAAAACTTGAATCTGTCGGATTATCACCGAATAAAAAGCGGTTATATTATGTTATCCGTCGACAAAGGTGTGTGTGGCACGTGACGCGTTCGACGCTCGCTCAATTGTAACTAACATTTGTGTGGCGCGCTCGGCAACCCGAAACGATGCAATTTATAGTTATGTGTTGGTGTTATGATAAAGCGGAGGAGACTCCGAGCGTCGCGCGTATAATTTAAAGTTTAATATAGTGAGATGGCCGCGGGGGTCGCGTGTATCATCCCCGCGATATTGCACACGGCCGTGAGAGCGCGCCGCGCCGCCTCCTCCCGCCGCACACGGCACCGCACCGCTATACTTATACACCTTCAACCTTCAACGTGTACCACCAGTACAGAACCCAAGTTGAACGGTCCCTTTTCACGCAGGGAATACTCGAAATGACCGGCTGTTGATTAATTACACACAAAGAGGCAATTGCAGGTTATTTCATATGAAATATCAAATCGGTCGATTAATTTCACCTTCGTATAAATGTACTCGTATTATTAATCCTTAGATAGAAACTGGAATTGAGTTGTGTGGAGGTGCCAAATGGCCGCGTCCTCGTGGTGTGAGTGTAATTAGGCGGAGAGTGGCGCGGGCCAGTCCGGTTGTAAAGTGACGTCGGCGACGCGATGGTTATGGACGAGGCCTGCGACATGTCGCCAGTCGCCCACACAATACTCAACTTAATAAACACATTGAACTAATGTTCTTAACAATCTGAAAATCAGAAATGAGATAATACACATTATGTAGGTATTATAACGTGGAGCGGAGCGTGGGATGGGAGGCGGGGAGGCTCTGACGAGACCCGCAGACGACGACACTCTCGTACAGTTTTTGTCCCCAATTATCTCGAACCGGTTGAACCGATTACCGGGCGCCTCCACCGTATGTTAATTAAATTATTTTCAGGTGTTTTTGCTTTCCAGTTGACAGAGCCGGTGTTAGTCACCGATGTGAACTATTTGCTATTTTGATACTCAATTAGAAAGTAAGTGAACGAGTTTTTATAACTTAAATTCCAGTGTTTTGAATTACATTAGTATTTTACTTGTTATAGTCTTCGCAGTAAGGTGCACATAGAATCCAATCGCATGATCACTTCACCTCGATTCCTTCCAGTGTATTCGTAGGATCACATAAAACGCCGCGTGTATTTACTTTACAATAAAATCGCACCAATTCATTACCCATAATATATGGTTCCAAATAAAAGCCGAGTGTTACATCGCCGCATAAGTATAGCGGGGGTAGGACGCGGTGTGTGTGTAGCGTGCAATGTATCTGTAACCGGGCTAATGTCTCACCATATTTCAGCCGGCCGCCGCCGCGGAGGCGATTTTTCCGACAATTTACATACCATTACCGAGAGACACGCCCCGCGGACTGGCGCTGGCCGCGTTAATACACCGATATACTAACATACTATTAGTTCGAGGGTGTATCGATAAAATGTAAATAAATAGAGAGATCCATAATACAGTCAAATAGTAAGTACGTCAGTTGTAACATTATATCAAAAGTATATGAGTACATTCTTTGTCCGTGGACATTAATTAAATGGTCGTGGATCAGAAAGCAATCGCTGGTTAGGACCGTTTGTTACACCGTGAAGTAAACGTCAATAAAACATACAAGGTCGAACAATGTCGGCCTTTACAAAACACAAATCAGTAATTTCCATCGTCGGAATATGAAGTAAACAATTTGTTCTTGAACAGAGCTAGTAAATTCTTCCATGCCACCGCTGGGTGCCTCGAATTCGAACCGCAATCCATCTTGTGGAAGCACGACTTTGTGCTCATAAATTCATGAATTCTTGATATTAGTAGCGCGGTACAAGTATTTTAATTTTACATTGGAATGAGCAACAACTAAATGTAGGTGGAATTGTTCACGCTCTTTCGTGAACCGCTTTCAAAGGGGAGAGTACGTCACATTAAAACTTTTTGCAGAATTAACATTTCGTTGTATAATTGAGTTAGTACTAGGGGCGTGTACACACCTACCCTGAGGTGTGATGTGTGGAGGGTGTCGCGCGCCTGGAAGTGCACACACAGCGCGTCGGGTGACGTCACTGACGCGCGTTTATCATCCTCACGCACTCAACGCCTGACACGCTGACACGCTCACATCTCATACACCCGCATGTTAATACTGCTCATATTTTATAGAGTCAGCTCCGATATGCGTAACTAACTTTGGATTCCAATCCAATGTCGCTAAATATTAAAGTACCCGGAAGTATATCTGATGCGGTTATCATTCTCTATAATAATGTGATCGCCCTGATGAATAGTTTACCGGTGTACCGGTGGCATTTAGATCACGTTCATGAGTGTTGCATGACGAGTGATCATTTCGGGATTGTTGGCCTGAATAGTTAATGGTCGCCGATCATTGTCTCCGGTTTTGTCATTATCGTATTAGCGAGGCCATATTAATACCTTCATACTAATTAGACGCACAAACTCCCGCTTCGTATGGTATAAATTGGAGAGTATTATGAACAGTAAATGTACCGGAGTGGAGTGATCGTTATCGGTGAGGAGGCGTCGCGTTTAGTGTCGCGCGTTTCCGGCGCGCCGCACGTCCACGCCGGGCGACCTCCGCGCGCGATACCGCCCCAAGATTAACGTACAGTCTGCGCATTGCTTTAGTTTACTTACAACAGATTTATTGCTTGGACTATGTGCAACGTATGAGGGATGTGGGTTAATATACTGACTGCCGTTACACCTGATTTGGGTTTCGACTTACAGATTATGTATTCCAAAAAAAATTGTTATCTAAGTTTATAAAAAAATAATCCCGCATTATGTTATGGTGTAAAGCGATAGCGTGAATCCGTGATCGTCGACAGGATTACACGTTAATATGTTAAGTAAGTAACCGTTTAAGTCCCCTCCGGTCGGCATCTCTAACTTCGTCGACTATCGTTTCAGTTATGTTGATAAAGGGCAGTCTTAGATAATTTATTAATTAGATATTGTGTATTATTAATTGTATTCCTTCCATATGACGTGTTAGAGTACCAGTTTAGCGATAAAGTATGAAGAAGGAGGAGGTGTGTGAAAAATAACATTTGCATAGAGAGCGAGCGGAGGAGCGGGTCCGGGCGCCGCCTCTACATTCAATTACCGGTAATTGGTGAACATCTGGCCATGTTTAATTAACCCTAACGGCTTATTGCACCCTGTTACACGGTGGTCAAAACCAATTTAAACTTTTAAATCGTTCCAATCCGAATTATAGTCAAAATATTGGGAGTGCCCGCCCCGATGGCCCGATGGCCCGGTGGCCCGGCCGGTCGGTCAGCGGCGGTGGTCGCTGGTCGCAGGACGCGCTCCTTTATTTATTTATTCTCTTCGTTCGGTACTATTTCGTAACGGACGTGAGGACAAAGAGGAGAGATTGCGGAGTTTCCGTTTTGCCAAACTTTGGGAAATCACATCTAAGAATTTAAAACAAAAGAATTCCTAAATATTAAAAGTTTTGAGAGTTGCTTTGGCGAGGGTTCAATTTGCAGTGCGAGTGAGTCCGCGGGGCGAGGGGGTCCGCGCCCCGCTCCGAGCGGAACTCGGTGATAAAGTTTTTATTTGACACAGGGCGTGACGCGGTGCGTGGGGAGGGGGGGGGGGCTGGGACTAAAAGAACATCACCGAGAATGAAGATCAAAAGATTTACGTTTGGGTCAGGGGACGCGATTACACCGGTCGGCGCACACCGGCCCTCCTCTCGTACACTCAGTGTCTCACTCCGACCTCAAACCTGTCACCTTCGATACCTATCAGGTACAGCTCGCGGTAGCAGTCAACGACTTGAACGTTATCAAATTTCCACCACTCGTATAAATTACAGGGAATACAAAGTTTTGTACCTAATTTTTGGGCGCCGCTTATAAAACTGAAAAAACTTTGCAAATTTATATCGGCGCGATAACTTATAGGTACACGTTATTAGTTTCAGTTTTGATTGTTTGACGGAGGGCGCGCGGCCGCGGCGGGGCGACGACCGGGACGGGGCGATATCCGGAACGGGTTTTTATTAATGTTCATACAATTATTGTTGAATAGTAGTAGAGGTATGAGACCGAGCGGGCGCCGCGAAATGCCTCACGGGGCGATCGTAAAGGTACCGTATGAAGAGCGTCGCGCCCGCCGGCGATAAACAACAACCGACATAAACCGACGCCGCAGACAAAGAGTTTGTTTAACGGTGTTTAATTGTAATCATAACTTGGTTAGATTAACGGCGGGAAGTTTGTATCTGTGAGTGGCGGACGGGGCGCGGGCGGCGCGGGGGAGCGGCGCACATACGCGGATATTATTTTTCATGTCGTGTGTGAGTACGAACATAACAGGTATGTTATTTAAAGAGGATTCGTGTAAAGTAAACCGTTTGATGGCGCGCCCGTCGACGTTTACACGATCGTGATTATAATGCGACTGAATGCAATATCACAAGATAAATAATAACAGCCGGGGATTTGGTGAGTGCGTAAAGTGAAGGAATTGAATGAGTGCTCAGTATGAGCTATCGATCACACGACGCAATGAGCTGCATTATAAAAATAAATACACCTCGACCATTAATGATTCAACGTAGGAACGCGCGCGGTAGTCAGTGAATTATTATACGATACATTTAGTGATGATCCACAAGAATTATGTTTCCCTATTTTACTGTAAGGAGGGAAAATAATATACCTATAAATAAAATATCAGACATAAAGATTGCACTTGAAATATTGAATTAAAACAGTTGTCTGTGTGTGTAAGTGTGTGTCACACTTGGTCAGAATGCTCCGCGCGCCGCCACACTCCACTCCACACTTTGCAATACTTCTCTGCGGAAACGATACCTACTGACTTATTGTAACGTCTTTATTCAATAACTTTCAACGTTCATTCGGCCAGTTAAATGTAATTAAAAAATAAGACCAAAACATTTCAATTTTTTTGTACGAGTACGTGATAAATAATGTCTGAACTAAACAATATGTAGGTACCTAGTTATTATGAGTTGTTACCTATCTACATGTATAATGGAGTTCTGACGTTATATTGTTCAGACCATGTTATGTATGCGGACCACAACGAATGCGGTGCAATGCAATACTCTCGTGAGGTGATTATTGACAAGCGATAATAAATATCGCATGTCGGTGACCGCACCGCGAGAGGCGCGCGACACGCACTACTCGCGGTGTAATGAGACGGTCAGTGATGCGAATCTGAGATGATTTGTAGTCGCACTCGGGCGCACTCACATGTAGGCCATTGCATAGCATACATATAACTTTGCATTCCATAAGTACACAAAATCGATTATTGTATTATCTTTTTATAGTGAGTGACCCCTGAATGGTTAGTGCTGTATCCAGGGCAGTAACTACACAGAAACACCCGAGTACACTCCGAGGTAAACATTTGTAGAGCGATACATAATTGACGCGTTCCATGCCGCCATCGCCCCAGGTCTTGTAAATACTTAAAACATAAGACTCCGATTGCTAATTCGAAGTCATTCAACCTTTTGTAAAAGTACAAAATATTAGCTAATTACTCAGCAATTATGTGCTTATTGAAAGCACCGTCGAGTCGAGGGCACGAAATGTTACGACCGCTTCAGAAGTTCAATAAGTACGCGAACACGAACAATTGTAACGGTTTGGTTTGTTGTAGTTCCGATGTCACGGAATCACTTTCGGTTGTGTCGTGGTGTCGCGGTGTCGCGGTGAGGACGTCATTGTTTCAGTAAGAATGTCCTCCGGGCGAGGTCTCGTGGTGGCGCTCTACAAAGAGTCCTTTGATTAAAGTGTACACAGCGCGGAATTTATAGTGTAATGTCGACCGAGACAGAAATAACTGGAGACGTTCACAAATTAAATTTATAGTTGTAGTTAGTGAGACGAAACTTTAAAAGCGCTTCGTCCTCGTGATTTTGTTTACCGCCACTTTGTACAGTGTACGTACAGTTTGTGCAGGTGAGTGTGTGCCACGAGACGCGCTACTTCCAACTTTTCATTGTATACCCATTAAAACTTGTTTTATGGTTCTCACGACAAATTCGCGAATAAATTGCGAATATTCACAAAGATTGATGTTTGGAGGAGCATTTAAATATTCATTAAAACTAGCGTCGTTCGAGTTGGGCGAGTGGCGGCGCGCGGCGAGAGTGCCGCGCGCTACGCACCGCACTACGGCGTAGTATAGTGTAGCGGTCGTAGAGTACGTACTACATCAATGTATAAATGTTCTATTAACGTTTAGTGGTCACAATTAGAAACAAAACATCGAAACTCTTTACGGATAATATTTTTATTAAAATTGGGAAAAAAATGTAACATTACGTACGAGTATAGGAACTAGTAGAGGTGACTGTTGGTTGTTCCACAATGTACAGACGATTACGCCACTCATTGTCTACTACAACTACTGTATTAGTGAACCAGAATGTGCACTCGAAACGCACTCGCATAATGTTTGTAATAGTGGAGTGTGAGCGCACGCTCATCATTGTGGACAAAGTTGTAACATTTTGACAATGTGTTTAATGGTTGTTCCACAATTACGAGTTGGTTTGTGTTCGCGTGTCTAGTGTATGTAGTGTGTGTGTATGTGTAAGTGTGTGTGTGTAGGCTGACCTTTAATGAGGTGTGCGGCGAGCACGAGCACGGCGGTGAAGACGTGGAGGCGCCACGCGCAGCCGCACATGGTGCGGGCGCGCCCCGCACGCGCACGCCCGCGCGCGCTCCCTGCAACACACCACACGCGCCTTACTACACGATCAACATGGTAAAGTTTGCAACATGTCACATGTCACCGACAAATTAAACAGTTAAACAAAGTCTGGTTTTAAATGCTAAAACTGGTAAATTAATTCTCAGCGAGTTACATAAACTTCATAACTATGATAGACGTCGGCCGCTCATAAAAAAATAAGTGCAACTTAAAACTTCGTTGTATAAATGTAGTCTGTGTATCAGTTGGCGACAGCGGCTGCACTTCACAATTAGGCACGCGCTCGCCGCCCGTCGCCGCCCGCCGGCCGCACTACCTCACAAACATCTCGACAAACGCGAGGTGCTCGAACCTCTCCATCGGCGCTCGCATTTCTAAGGTTTCCTAATATCGAGTGGTCCCGAAATAACACCGCCTCTCCCCTGCCGTGATTAAGGGCAATAAAAACGAGATTAATATCGAAATACCCACAAAACGTCTACACTATAGAGCGGCACAATAAACAACGGCGAAGGGGCTACGTTAATAGCTAATTTGGGTATATCTAATTGCCAAACTAAAGCACTGTATGAAATATTCAAACGCTCATTCCGGTAATGGCGGTGCTCCAAATAATACTTCAAGGGCGGTGTAATGGACCCTCGACACATTACACAAATGATAGTTGCCGATTAGTTGCCGCTCGCGCCGACCGCCTCCCGATATCAAACACACACACACACACTCACAACCACACAAGTCATCAGTCAATCGTAACCCGTCTGCATGTCGACATCAGAATATCCCTTATACCCAAGTAGCAGTGGTCTGGCCTCGGTGCCAGTGGAACCCACCGCTCACCGAGCGACTCGCTCCGCGTGAGTCGGGCCCGCGCCCGCTCCATTGCCCTATAATTTAGGAACAGTAACCGATTTATATTTATTTTGTTTTTCCTTGTTCTAGCTCATTGTTATCGTGGACCCCGACGGCCGGCCTCGAACTGCGCATGATTTATTGTTCCAAGATAATAAACTCTACTTGCTCAATAACCACTCAAAATATTCAGGATACACTGGGCAGTTAGTGTAACAACATTAATATTGAGATATAAAGTATATCTAAATGTGGCGTTCCGAAGTGTGCGCCCACTCCGTTAGTCGTGGGATGCCGTTCAAGTTTCATTATCTCGAAGTATTCTGTCCAACAATTGGAATTTATTCACAATCTAGAGCTCGTTAAGTGAGCGGCGAGTGTCCGCGCGGTGCGGTGCGGTGCGGGCGCGGGCCGCTCGCAGTAAACCTAGTTAATTGCGGCGGCTCCGCCCGCCCACCACTAACGCCGCCTTTACGACTCCGACGCGACCTCTCAAATTTTATATGATGCCCTTTTTGAGGACGCAATAAACGGAATTAAATTGAAGCGAACAAACGACGATTATAATCGCGCGCTCGTTCTACAAGCACATTACTGCACGGGATAACAGCCTCCGAGTACACTACCGCCCCCCTCCCGCCTCCCGCGTCCCGCACCCCGCGCCCCGCGGCCGATCGGACTGGACCGGACCCCGCGCTCGATCCCGTATTTACACCAGGACTGTCTTTATTTAGCATTCTATTTATCACTTCAATGATTATTATTTTTACGCTTTTATGACTCACAGTTTCAATTTCCTTGAGAAGATCTTTAATTTTAATTGTTTCATATTTTTTATGTTGTTAATACAATTCTTTTCGTTTGTTACACTTTACACATGGAAATAATGTTGAAAATCCTCGATTCTAAATAAACCGATATGTCACATGCAGATGTTCAGATGTTCAAAGCCGAAGTCGTACAAGTCGAGTGTTAGAATATGCACAGAATAAATAGCGAGAAATCGCACGAGATTGAAAGTTTAGATACGGAGAATGAAATGGGCGGTGGCGGCGCGATCGGAGCCGCTCAGCCGAGAGGGTAGCTGGGGGCGGACGTAGGTATACGGTACGGTGCAGCGCTAGTGAGGAACAGAGTGCTAGTGGCGTGAACACGACAATACATACGCAAACGGTGAGCGAGTCGCGCGACTCCACACACACACAAATAATATCTTAAACGAAATACGTGACATTTCACAATTTATAGGACGATATTATATAAATGGTGCCGTTTGTGGGGAATTGGCGAAATCTCTTATAAAGATTATATCAAGTGTATTACAGTCGAAGATCACCAGATTCCGATGTGGGTTGATCCGGAGCCGCCGGAGGCCACGCAGATCACGACTCATCGATTGTATTAAGCTGCATTTTTTCCATTCATTAGTGTTTTTTGAGTTCGAGGGAAGTTAAAGTCGGTTCCAGTTGTGATCATTATTAGTCGGTCGTTAAGCCAAGTCAGAGACCATCGACGGACAGCTTCGAGCACAAACACGTCACGCGGAGCGGTCACGACGGGGACACTCATTATCTCAACAATATAATATTTAAGTTGGTATTAGTCGTACACTTCTTATCTTTAGTTAACTTTAAATGGTAAGATTGTCTCATAGTTCATTTTAGTAGACTAACAAGTTAGTGTGCACTTCGTATTCTGTACCCGGGTCCTCCGTCACATCAAACTTCTCATATTTTCTAACGGTACGCCCTGATTGCGCACAATAGACATTAGTCATTTAGTCTGTAATTTTCCGGGGTAATATCTTGTGTTGTTGAAAAAAACCATCCTTACAGTGCGCGATCCCTTCAATGATTTCATTTGCATGTCGATTGATCAGTCAGTTAATTCTACATACACAGATGGTCAGAAATAGAACTTTAGCAACTCTCGTGTGTAGATGCACGAGAGATGCAGAGGGCGGTCCACCCTTGACCCGCCGCGCGCCGCTAGGTGGCGCTGGCGGCGCGCGGGAAACTGTGTCATCTCCGGCACTACCGGCCCCTCACTGTGTCTCTATACACGTAAAGACGTTTATAAATATCTGTTAAAACTATCTTTGGTTTGGAAAAACAAAACAAAGTATGTCATTGTAGGTACCTGAATTAAATTATTTTGCCAAAATTAATTAAGTAAATAACATGTTAAGAGGACTTTAAAGCAGAAAAACGCCGTCTAGGTCGTCTCTTATATAGGTAAACACTTTATGAATCTCCCACCGGCGAGACAAATCGGCAAGCGACTCGAGATAGAGATGGGAATTATTTAGAAAATCGTAACAAAATGGCAGGCAGATAAAAACATATTTAACAAAATAATTAGCTGTGCGAGTGTTTTTGAAAAAGTTGATCTATCATTCATAAATAGTATTTTGTTTTAAATACAGCTGAGAGTTTAGTAAACACCGTTCAAGAGCTCTGACCTCTGATAAAGTTTTTCTGTTACTTAAAAAGAGATCCCATTCAAAAACCTATAATATTGCTTATTTGTGAGTGCTTTATTTATCGTCGAATGGATTTTTGGTGGCTGTAATACATCTAGGATTGAGACATCTCACAAGTTTTCATAATATCTTAATAGATATTCTATATGCCTTAAGTGTTTCTAAGAAGCAAAAGTGAATATTTTAATAGTTTGCATTTTGCAATTTACTTGGCTAACTAAATAAGTATAGCTTTCATTATATATTTTCTATCATGCGATAACAGCCATTGTTGGATGAAATTAATTTGTAGTTAATAATAGGACTATTTACCGTGAACTAATGTTTCTGCTAGTAGATACATAGTGAGGTCGATCCGAAGGCTTTCATTCGACTATAATTCGGTTATTATCAGGTATAAGCTATTTACGATAAATACTTCCAATAGGTATAAACGTTCTCGTAATTTAACGTTCCGGACCAATTCGTCGTGATTTCAGTTTACTTTAACTCTTCATAAATGATTCAAAAAGTTTAATTTAACATTTTTCTCGGTGAATTTTTATTATTTTTGTATATTTTAAAGATAAAATAAATGTCAGAGAATTACCGAAATATTGTTGAAAAGGCAAAGAGCATGAACTAAGTGGAGTGTAGTGATTGTCCGCCGTAGAGCGGCCCGCGCCCGCCGCACACAGCTCGCTGCACGCGCCGCCCGCGCCCGACACAACCGATGTACTGTGAAAGCTCGCACGCCTTTGACTAGTCGTGCGTGCTCCTTCCATTTGCACGACAAATAAATAACTGTTAAAGTTCAATTCTACAATAAAATTTTGGAATAAAAAACATTTGCTATTTGTGTGTCGCATGTGGCGGGCGGGACACGACACTGATTGTTTTATCAACGGTGTTGTATCAGTGAGCACAATGCGAAATATCAGTTAAATAGGGAGGCAGTGCACTCGTTATCATTAGCGTGAGGAGTGAGAGCCGGAGCGTGTTGGCGCGCGGCCAGAGGGACTCGCGCGAGGCCTCCTTGGGCCCGCATCTGGGACACATACCGCACACCGCTAACACTACCACACATGTCATTTGGACACTAGATTTATGGTTGATTTATGTTAATATAAAAACAAAGTTAGACGACGTTGTTATTTCGAGTACACTCCTACGACTTAATAAAACTTTAATAAAACAAGTTTGAAATATTTCATATTCAAAATTAGTCAGAGAACGTTTATTAGTTTAACAATTGAATTATGTCAGAAGTCTTCAAACTCTGTTAATGGGCGATTCGTTGAAGGTCACACTCCAAGTAAACAAGTTCGGTGACGAAAGTCACATTTATTATTGAATGAGGAAACGGTGATCACGAACGTCCGCGCGCCGCGGCGTCATTAGACAACGACAGATTATGTATTTGATACACATGAGTCGTAGGAAAGCAAAGTGGTTGTATGTTTGTGTCCGTCACCGTCGATCAATATTCACGTACTACTTGTATAGATTGTAATTATTGTTCTAGTGTTTATTTGGGTGACGGAGCCGGGCGGCCGGCGGCGAGGCGGCGCGCGGACCAATCTTCTCTCAGACTCCAGGCGCAGAACGATGTCAAAAATAGGGGAAGGGGGGCGTCGCTCGCAATTCACTGCTCATTAATAAACTGGATGATGTAAAAACTAATAAATCTCTAGATTTATCACAAATAATCTCCTCGGAGCCGCTTTCACTTGATTAATTACAGCTATATCTGTGGAACAAGGTTAACTACACTTTATTCCTTGTTATTGTTCCAACCCTCCTTATTCAAATGACTTATTGTTTTTGGGGATAAATACTATTAATTGACTCGAGTTTAGGAGCCCATTTTTTGTCGTTTCATAAATCCGCCGGATGGTGGCCGGTCAGCGTCAGCTCGTTTACTTTGCGATTAGGACTCGGAGCTGAGGTGTATCGCTCCAATCGTTTGCAGGTTTTTATTCGCGTCGAACGATAGTTTAGTTCGGATCTTGCAAATCGATTCTGACCTACTTCGCATTCGATTCAGTAGATTTTGCATACACGTGTTGTGTAGTGTAGTGCCGGTGGTGATACAGGTCGCGGCGGCTTCGCTCCCCGCTCATATTGACCGCCGATGGAAGGAACGTGTTCCCTCGAACCTCCACTGTTTCGAGTGGGTACATTTGTTGCGAGTTCTTTGCTCGGTTCTAAATTTAATTCTGAAGTAGTTGTGGAGGTGCGCGGCGGGCACGGGCGCGGGCGGCGGTCGCCGGTGTGTGCCTTCTAGAATATTCCTCACGTACGAGCACACAACAACTTTCCTCTGTAGTACGTGCTCTGGCCCCGACACCCGCTGCACTCGAATACAGACTCTATTCCGTAGCCGGTTTAGCATAATGTTCCAGCGCAAGCCATTGTCTACGATGTAAATACAGTGAGGCGAACCAGCAATTTTTCTACGTAGAGAAAATGTGCGCTCGGAACATACAAAGCGCTTCAAATATTAGGCGGAGGGAAAAACAAGGCGGTTCGGCTCCGAGCTCCGCGGCGCTCCACTAACTGTTTATACAATACTGGCTCTAGTTATTGAATAGGAACATGTTCTGATTCGATTTGTACTCTTCAACTACACTTACTGCCGCAGTACAATGAGGTGGCGCTCTGTTAATGGTACACTACGGACACCATATTCTCGAAGTTTTGGGCTTAATCAATTTCATAGTATTATTATCGTGACATTAACTTCTGTATATTAGTTAATTCGTTTGGATACAATGTACAGATTACGGTGTGACAGTAAAAGGTGTTTAACACGCAGCGTCACAAGCAAAGTTAGTTCATAACATATCTAATATTAACAAGCTCACGCACGCGCTCGCCGCACGCACTACGCCGGCCCCAGCGGCGACACACACCGGCAATACATTGCGATACAATCCGGGGGATTGTTACCAATCGTGGGGGAATCTCGTTACGTCATGCTTGTCTACTCAGATGGAGTTCCAAAGGAGATAACGCAAGGAGTGTTTGTTGGAGCGGTAAAATTAAATCGTCGTACGAATGAGCATCAATCAATCAATTTGCGTACATCTCCGTATCCGCGTGTACGTCCGGACGAACGTCTCGAGAGAGAGACGCACCGCAATCGAACACAAAGTGGATCCAACAGATATACATACTCGATATGAAATTTAATCCATTTGGATAAAAATTTTTGTTCCCTCATAAACTAATAATGTTTACGAGAGATTCTATACAATACTATCCGACATATTGGAAACAAATATTTTTTGCCAGGCTTTGTTTTATTCGTATAAAAGTTTATTATAAATTATGTCTTTATTTTCCCAGCAGTGGGACAATATAGGTTAACAAAAAAAAAAAAAAAAAATGTCTTTAATTAAACTTTACCTAAGATAGATCTAATTAACGTGAGATATTATGATTGTACTTAATGTGTGATATAAAGTTCTCTAGGTTGTGTGGTGGAGGCGAGGTGTTGTCCGTCAATACGTGCCCGTGACGTCACCGTCCTCCATGTTACGTCGCGCTCTCCTCGGGCGCGTCACGTATTCACTTCGCACAGATTTCATCAACTACCCGCGCAAATATAACGCAGTTTTTTGGAACACAAAATGTATTGGATTGTTTCGGATTCTTGTTTTAATATACATTGTTTGCCTTTTTATAATAATATACTATGAATGAATATGATAAAGTACATTCGTTACAAGTTACAATAAATACTAGTTAGGATAGTCAATAAATACTTAGGACATTTATCGGAGACAATACAGTATATAGATAGATCAATTACATAAGTTAGTATAATTGTGATTATTATCTGATGTCTTGCGGTTTATCAAGTTAATGGCTAACAATTCAAGAGTAATATACCGGATAACTCTGAACAGTAGTAAACCCTGGCGTGGCTGTAAATCGGTTGTAAGGAGCGGGGCGCGGCCAACTGTCACCAAGCGGCGCACCGCAGTGGATGGCGGTCCGCAGTACAGATACATCTGGGCGATACAATTCATCTAGATTATAGCGGCAGTTAAGCGGTGGAGTCGTGCCACCTGATTCCTTATCGCGACGTTATCACAGTTATAGAGTTGACGGATAGCGCCGCGCCGCCAAGTCAACCGACTTACACAGTTACAACTTTGGAACATCGCCTCATCACAACCGCTAGGTATTTGTAGCCATCGCAAAACTAAATACAAATGAAACAGTTGAAAAGTAAAACATCATTAGTCGATCGGCAACAGAACATTTGTATTGTTTGTTCGGGATATCGAGGATGGAAAAGTTAGAGAGTCGATAATGTAATGTGTGAACGGAGGGCTCGGAGCGGCCGGCGCGCGCGGGAGGATGGACGGGCCGAGTTTAGGGTTCCTTTGTTAAATTATGCCAGATAAATAGATGCGTGTTGTGAACTGGTGCGTGAACTATTGATTTGCGAGCGGCACATTCCCGGGCGCCGTTTGTTTCAGTTGCCAGTGTGTTCGGGACGCGCCATAAAACGCACATAAATCGGGAGGCGCGCTCCCCGCGACACTGTACTGTACACAATTAGAGCGATGGCGGGCGAATCTTCACGACTTGTTAACACGCACTCGCTCAGCTCGCTGACGGTTATTTTCCACTCGTTATTTCCAACCGCCGTTATTTTGTTTCGCATTCATTTCGGTTAACGGCGCACCGCACTAGTTTGGGCCGTTATTTGTATACCAGTTTATTTGACAAGCGTAAAGCGGACCCACTGAAAAGAATTTGAATTGGGAGCCATTAATTGTGGAAGCCTAGTTCGGGATGAAATATTGTGGCTATAGATCGTGCGGCGGGCGGCGGCGAGCGATGGCGGCGGGCGGCGCGGTGGGCTCCTAATGCCACTGGAAACAATACATCGCGCTGTAAATTGCCGTCACGCGTGCTTCCGGCTCCACCTCGGGGCTCGGGGCCCTCACCGCGACACACACCACCACACTCTATCTACAAATTGAAAAAAAAAACCTGAGATTGTCATTAAAATATCTATAAATATTAATAGAACGTCAGAAAGTAGCGCGATGTATAATTTAAAGCTTTTTTTAAATTATCTCTGTACTAAAATGTCGGCTAAAAAAATAAGCGTAGACCTGCCTGCGCTCTGTGTAACTTTATGAATTTAAAATTTTCCATTTTCCCCTCCACGAGGCTCGATTACCTTTGTTATAAGTAAAATAGCAAGTGTTACTGTAGTACGCGGTGCGTTAGGTACGTGCGGTGTGGTGGAAGTGTCCCCCGGTGCCGGTCGGCGAGGGACTGTGGGTGGTTGTCAGCGTGATTTAGGGGCGCGTCTCGTCGCAATCGCGGCGCGTTCGAAAAAAGAAATAATTGCACTATATTTCAAGGAGTGCGGAGCTGCTATTTCACGGTTCATTACAGTAATAGGGCGGCGGACGGACGAGCCGCGTCGCGGACAATAACCGCCCGCGGACCGCGCGGCGGACGCCCGGGGCGGGGAGGGGGCGCGGGTGTGTGGGGGGAGACGGTGTGGTATTTGTCCTATTGTTGCACCACTTTACTACCTCGACGTCTTCAAGAATTGATATTACAGATTGAAGTGGAATAGTTTCGCTTACGAAAACTTCTTTCTGTATTATTACCCAAGAATGCAAGTTTAAACTTTTACTTTCACTGAAATACTTTGACAATCGCACACTATTTATACACTACACTGTTTTTTGTCATAATATTTCCACAAAACCACTGTAACCGACCTGAAAATTCCCGCAAAAGAATTGTATAATTAAAATAGTGGCCTCCGTTCAACACCAGTGTACTTTGTAAAAGTTAAATACGCTACAAAATACTTAAAAACTGATTAAAAAGAAGAATTTGTAAAACATTAAAATATTACCACGTCGGCACTTCTCGTTAACAATAATTCCCCGGTACAAACAATCGCCGCGTGACTACACCGGGCGGTGCATTACATCGAATCGTTCATAAAACTGTTGTTTCATTAACAAAAGACGAGGGAAAATATGTATTGAAAGTCGACCACTCGGACAAATGTACACATTTCATTGTATTCGTTAATATTACAACTCGCGCCGGCGACCTTTGGTTTCATAAATGAGAATATAATGTGGACTGTGGACCGCACTCGCTTCCCTCGGCCACCAATAACTTATTTATTCCCATTGGCCCGGTTAATATTCGCATTGTTCTGGGAACTATTCTTATTAGAGTGAAGCGTTAGGAGGCCGATATCATTCATGACATTTCCAAGTATAACAAGTACTTACGTTATGTAATTAGACCACTTTTTGTTTCGACACCGAATCACAATTTTCCGACGTATAAAAAGAACTTTGAAATCATCGAATTCCAGGAAATAATAAAATAAATCCTCTCTTGTTGGATTGTAGTCGGAGAGACAAAGTATCGGGTGCCAAATTACGGGCCGGATGCCGACACATAATGTTTTTATTCCTTCCTTTTGTAACGAGCGGCGGCGGGACGCGCGGGAGACGCGCGGCTGTCGGGCATGAAGCAGAGATCACATCTGACCCCGCGGCTCACGTTGCGACTCAAACGACATCGATATTAAAGTAATTTTTATTCGGTGCTAACGAGAAATCTCTCCGATCAGTATTTTGGAGCCGAATCCCGTTTCAAAGCACACCGGCCGCGCCCGGCCGCTGTCGACGTGAATTTCAGATTTGCGAAAAAAGTTCAGCTTTAAATCGGAACGTGAAATAAAATATGACCGAAGTGACCAATAGCAAACATCGGAGTACGGAAACTGAAACCCATCATTATTAAAGTGGTATTCAGTTGGGACACGAGTCTACTTTTATTTGGATTGTGTCCTTTATTTATTGAACTGATATAATTATATTTGAGTGGAGTGTGTAGTCATAGTATGACACATTTGTCGTAATATGTCACCACGCGATACGAACGCCATAAAATGTAACAGATATGAATAGTTAATGAAGCGCTACGGAAGTAGACTCGCAATCAGTTTCAATATCGATGGTAAAATTAAATCAGAATATAATTTAGATGTTTTGTCATTGATAACAATGAGCGACTTCATGATGACGTTCAGCGGGCGCCCACACACAGATTACAAATGATTGATGACAGTGTTGACCTGAGAGTTGTTTTACCATAATTATTTATCGAGATCGATTAGTACTTATGTAAAAATGTCGTATAGCCCTCTGGGTTGTAAAGGTCTGATGGCAGTCGCTTCACGTAAAATACTGACACTCCGCCAAATCTGGTTAAACTGAAAACCGACCCCAAATAGACATGGGATAAAGGTTCGGAAAAGAGAGAGTTCAGTACTTATGTAACTTGATTACCGACGGACATCGAGTCGTTCGGAAGCTTCTGTAACACCTAAATAATGTAGTGCATAGCAACCACAAGTGTATGTCACAATGACATTATAGTTGAATGTGTCATATTCATCCAATGGTCATTGGTAGTCAGTGTGTAGTGGCGCCGGTGAACACATAAATATTTCCCAAAATATATTAGTGCATGTCTGTCGTGTCGGTGTACCCGTCTCCAAACTGTGGGGCAGGACGTCTGTCTGTCTGACAGTGTGACGTGACGGGTGTCACTTCTCCCGCGGCATCCACACTCACACAATACTATTTTAGAATATTCGCAATTAGTCCACATTACTACCACTTCCAGGTCGTTGATATCTCTTATAAGCATACATACCATTTGTTTCTCAATAAGTAAATGAAACAAATCAAACCAGAAATAAAACGTCCGGCGAGTTTACTGCCAATAACATTAGCACGACATTATACTTACTAACGTATACATCTACATTCTATTACACTGTATGTATAATAAATATACGACATGTCATCACCGGGATTCGAACCCACAACGTTATGATTTACAGTTTCTCTCTGTCTGTAGCAGAGAGACTCATAAATATTTATCTTGTCGCCGAATGATTTATATTTATAAACCAAACCAAAGAGAACGTTACCTCCCGTTTTTATGTTCGGAAAGTTGGATAATGTCGACGGAACTTGGAAACACTACATTTTGTCGACAAAAAGTTTACTCATGAAAAAGGAGCAAGTCTAAATAATTAGCA
Organism: Timandra comae; assembly: GCA_958496195.1. NCBI lineage: Eukaryota > Metazoa > Arthropoda > Insecta > Lepidoptera > Geometridae > Timandra > Timandra comae. Next base: position 10,513,721 of record OY292371.1, on the reverse strand, counting down.
TTCAAATTGAAGTGATTAGAGTCTAGTTAGAGTCAGCGGTAAACAAAGTAGTGTATTTGTTAGTTGGCGCGGCGCACGCGATGGTCGCGCGTTACTCGCCGCCCGCGGCCGCGTCGCGTGCCACAGACGTTTTGTCGCGCCCTTATCTGCCAGTTTGCGCACGCCCTAATCACACTGATCCGGTCTTGCATTCCCAAATTATGTGTACAGAATACAGTTGTGGTTGTGTTTATTGATTTAATCTATTTGCTCAACGCTATAAGGTGCAAAGTATACACAATAAATTGAGTGAAATAGTTGTGAGGTCTTAAATAATATTGTAAACAGATTATGAAACTTGAGTCCAGAATGTAGTTGTTAAGTAGGAGGAGACGGCGCGGGCGGCGTGTTGAACCCGACTGTACTCGGTAATAGTTTCGACCTTTATTGTACCATCCAGTCCAGTTTGTTCAAAGCAAGTTCGGTGGCGACATTGAGGTATTAAGCGACTTTACGACGACGATCCAATGAATTCGACCGAAATTACTTAGAAATTTCGAATTTTGTTTGAGAATTTAATACTTGAAGTATTAAAATAGTGAACATCGGACTTAATTATTATGTACGGATGACCTCACATACTTACTGAACTAAAAGTACCTAGTATTCGAAGAGATAGAGCACGTATAGTAGACGTTTTAAGCCATGTATTGTTTTATGTTCGTCAGTAACGTTTCTCTCTTTAAATAAGCACGAAATCACAACACAATACTCGTTTATTATTACAATTATTGCGATGCCAGCTCTGATATTACGAATCTCAATATGGATGTTATTATTCAAAACGAGGGAATTAGGTAGAGACGCCATATTTAAATAAATAAATAAACAGTAAATATGAAGCGGGCAGGTGCGGGAAGTGTATTGAATTAAGCCGAGAGGTGTTCCTTAAATAGACAAACAAACGTCTCGGGGAGGACGTAAAAATAAACAGCGCAGTGAAATAAGTTAAAAGGAGGGAATCGGGCGCGGAGCGGTTCGTTCAAACACACGATTATTACAATTTGTTGGCTATTCATTGTGTTTCGCTCGTTCCCCCACTGCCGGGCGTCGTGGGCACCCACACACCCACGCGTGGGAACCTCCTCGTGACTACATTTCACGTCCCGTCTGTGATTGAGTTCATAATGTCGCCAATTGGAGCAATGTTCGCGCGCAGATGTCTCGCAACTCACTATAAGTAAATTAAGGTGAAATTAACAAACCCGCCGAACTGAGGACTCGAACAATAAAGCACAATACACCCGCAAGGGATTAAGTGCTGAATAAAAGTATTAACCGGCGGGATGCGAGCGTCGGGCCCGCGTACGCGCCCTGAAACACGAGACGTATTATGTAAGTTGTCCGGGTTGTAATCACAATGGCCTTTGTGCGATTATGCTAAAGTTGTTATGAATTGGGTGCGTGTTTGTGCGGTGCGCCACACGCCACACGACACGCGTCACTCGCCACTCGCCCGGGGCCGGGGGCGGCGACTCGCGATACTGACTGATCGAAACGAGTGCTCCTGATGCCTCATTTAATATCAAACATTACTTTAATTGCATGTCTATTAGTTTAAACAAATTGCTGTGTCACTAAAACGGAGATAAGTTGAAATTATGAATGTACAAGACTTAATTAAAACACTTACTGAATATTGTTTAAACAAAACTAAAACATATTGATATCTTTGATTTACACGAACACTACACATTGAAATAAAACACTTAAACGGATTTTTGTCGTGGTTATATTTTGTTTTACATTTTCTGACGTTTCGGATTCTTTACAGAACCCGTGATCACAGAAGACTAAGATGGAAGACGTCTGTACAAAGTAATGTAAAAAGATTACTTACTACCTTCAATATTTTGAATATAATTTTAAATACATTGTGAATTTACCACAGATTCGGAAATACATCAGCCGAGAAGAATCTGCAAGAAACTCGGTCTGGAATTATTTTTTTATATCATTTTTTAAATAAAATAAATTACAATGCACTTTAAAATCAATACAAAAAAAATTTCTTCAATTTGAAACGTTCCTATTCACGCATACAGAACTGACAGTATCTTGCGGTCTTGCAGTTGTTGGACGTGCTTTGGGTTTTAATTTGTTGATGATAGGATCCCAAGCAGGTGGTAGCTTCCAACCCTCTTCCCTATTGAAATTAGGATGTTTTTTAATTTCAATGGCCTCGCGTATCATCCTGGGTAGATATCTGTTTTCCTTAGCAAGGATTTGGGGTTCATCAAACCTTAGGTAATGGTTGGGTTTGTCCAGAGTGTGCTCTTCTCTTTCTGCTCTGCTCTAACTTCAACATGTCAAGAGAGTACTGAGGGACAACAAACTACCAGTACCATGCCCCCGTCACAGATGCCGCAACAAACCAGCGACAGTCGAGCGACAACCTGCTGTCTTACCATACCTGAAAGGAGTCACGGACAAAATTGGGAACATCCTGAGGCGAGCGTCCATCAAGACCTACTTCAAACCGCCAAGGAAGATAAACCAATTTCTAAGACCTGTCAAGTGCCACATACCCCTTCAAGAAGCAGGTGTTTACAAACTTGATTGTGACTGCGGGCTCTCCTATATAGGTCAAACTAAAAGAAGTATCGGAACGCGGATCAAGGAACACATAGCTGATGTCAAGAATAGACGGGACTACAATTCTGCTGTCTGCGAGCACACTCTGGACAAACCCAACCATTACCTAAGGTTTGATGAACCCCAAATCCTTGCTAAGGAAAACAGATATCTACCCAGGATGATACGCGAGGCCATTGAAATTAAAAAACATCCTAATTTCAATAGGGAAGAGGGTTGGAAGCTACCACCTGCTTGGGATCCTATCATCAACAAATTAAAACCCAAAGCACGTCCAACAACTGCAAGACCGCAAGATACTGTCAGTTCTGTATGCGTGAATAGGGACGTTTCAAATTGAAGAAAATTTTTTTGTATTGATTTTAAAGTGCATTGTAATTTATTTTATTTAAAAAATGATATAAAAAAATAATTCCAGACCGAGTTTCTTGCAGATTCTTCTCGGCTGATGTATTTCCGAATCTGTGGTAAATTCACAATGTATTTAAAATTATATTCAAAATATTGAAGGTAGTAAGTAATCTTTTTACATTACTTTGTACAGACGTCTTCCATCTTAGTCTTCTGTGATCACGGGTTCTGTAAAGAATCCGAAACGTCAGAAAATGTAAAACAAAATATAACCACGACAAAAATCCGTTTAAGTGTTTTATTTCAAAACTAAAACATTTTTTTAACAAAATTATTCCTACGAATACCTCTTCTATGAGGGATGATGAGGGTGTCTACTTCATCGTATATTTATTACATACTAGCAGCGCCCCGCGGTTTCACCCGCGTAGTTCCCGTTCCCGTGGGAATTTCGGGATAACAAGTATCCTATGTTCTTTCCCGGACCATAAGCTACCCCTGTACCAAATTTCAAGTCAATTGGTTCAGTAGTTTAGCCGTGAAAAGGTAACAGACAGACAGACAGACAGACAGACAGAGTTACTTTCACATTTATAATATTATAAAATATAAAATAAAATAAAATTATAAAATGTTAGGACGTTAGGATTAGGTTTAGGATTTACATACGTAACATATTAGTGAGTATCAATACATTGGCCATGTGTCACGTACCTATACTACCTACCGAGTCTCCGCGCGTCCCCGCTACTGACTGATTTATTGGACTCAAACTATTGTCACGACAAAGAATAGATTCGAACAATTCTTTGTACAATTTATAGCCAACATACCGCTAGTGACGTCACGACACGTAATACATACTGAATTTATTTATTATTTATTACAACTGTGATATGAATGTCACTGATAAAATACATCGTATAAAACTACTGTAAGGTGCGTGACACTCTACAACTAAACTAAAAACGAGCTGAAATGTACTATTTATATACATACTTATATCAACACATATTTTACTTTTCAGCTCGTTTTTAACAGTTTGAAACTTTCAGTTAATGTGTAAGTATGTTCAAAGCAAAATGGAAGTTTCAGTTCTGTGACTAAAATTAAATTGTCATTGCAAGCGAGGGCCTGTTTTGTGGACGTGGTGAATTTTTTTTCTAAACAACCTTGACTACACATTCTAGGACAGTCGTGTGAAATCCCAAAGATTGGTAGAGATGCATATATTTTATTACTCTTCCATTCCAAAACCACTAATTCTATTTGGATCTTTGGCAGCTTTGGTACTAATGACCCTTAATCAGGGAGAGCACTTAGTTATTTATCCCGAAAATGTCTGGATCTTTAAAATTGGGATGGTGTGTGTGACCCTGATGACGTACAGATAATTTTAATAGTTGAGGAACGCACGACCCTTGAACGGCTCTGATCTTTCACAATGATTTGGTTTTCCATACATAATTGGAATAAAATAAAACATTTTGTTCTTGTTAACTGACTCACAAAATGTATGTAGATATGAACCTGTGACCTCAATATAATTAATTGATTGGTCGGAACACGAAATGTTATATAAAGATCAAACAAATAATGTGTGTGTAGTATTCATCGGTTGTAACGTCCATTGTACAGTATTATGTTTGTTTTTCATTTATTTTATGGAGGTTGTGTAACGAGGAGGCGCGGACTACTGCACTGCACTCGGACCTTTACAATTAACGTGAAATCGACACACGCCACGCGCCACGCGCCACACAACAATACACTACGCACTTTTATTTAAAGGTTTATTAGAAAATGCATTTTAATACTTTATTATTTACTAACAACGCCGCGCAGTTTCATTCGCAGATATCGCAGATAAGAGGAACATGGCCATAGCAGGTCCTTTGTCCATTTCTACTCTAAATGCATTATCCAGGGAGGCAACACAGGACTACGTTTGTATGGAAAGCTCCAGCCCGACACCCCTCTTAAGTTATTACACTTTTAGTTATAACCAAAAGTAAAATGACAGACTAAAAGGGGAATAATTCAATTCACAAATACACGCAGTACGCGTCTTACTTTAAAAGAGCAAATATAAACTACTCAAACTAAATTTTGGCGTGTAACAGACGAGTAAGAATACACAGTTTAGAGGTAAGGCCAGAATTCACGAGGTCCAATTGTAAAGGCGTAGGTGGGACCTAGCAGTCAAATACAATTTCAACCAATGTTTCGTCACTAAAATGTTTTCACAATGTATTATAATAAAATAAAATAAATAAATATTGTCATATAATATTCCTTTGCAGGAGAAAGGCCTTTCTCTGCAATGATATTACAGCAAAACGGAACAAGTATCGTCACCACATTACGAAGGATAAAATTAAATGACAATATAAAAATATGTGTGAGTATTATAAATAGGTGTATGAACATTGAACACGCACGGCCTCTCTCACTGAGTGCGACGCGGTGTGACGCGCTCACTCACCCGGTGGCAATATAATCACATCAAAAGGGGCACTCGCGCAACAACACACCGACAAGATTCATCTCATTTGAATTGCAGTCACATGTAGCGAATACTTATGTATAAAAAAATATGGATTTTTAAACTATGAAACAAATATGAACAGTTAGCTTTTGATTGCTTTAAATTGTGTAAGTAAACATTTCGTGTAAATTATTGTATGAACAGAAACACTGTTGTAAAAAAACGTTTATTTTCACCAAGCTTATAATAAGCAGTTACTTAACGTCTTTGTGCAGTGTATGTGTTGTGTGCACGGCGCACGGTGCACCGTCTCGAGGTATATTTGAGGAAGGCTGTTTGCACCGCGCCGGCTCGTGTGGACCGCTCGTTAGCTTTTTGTTCAATTTTCGCCGGCAGTTGCTCACACGAAGTCTTAATAACAAGCCTGTTTTCGTTTACAGTGCAATTTGATGGAGGAACATAGACCGGTTCATTACTCGGGCCTTCGTGCTCGCTGAACAAACACACGTCCATTTAAACACAGTTTAAGTTACGGATCGAATTAGGTTCACCTGGAGAAGACGTCAGCGCTTACTACTTCGTAACGGTACACGATTACTTGTGTAACTTTAGTTGGTTATCAACGAAATATAAACATTGTTAAGGCACTTATTGTTCTTCAGAACCTTTATGCGTGTCTTATTTATCAAAAAGTTCAAGCAGATTTGGTGGAAAAGTATTGTACGTGGAGTGACAGCCAACACTGTTACGGAACTAATTTTAGAAACTAAATTATCCTAAAATTAACCGTTGTTGTCGTCAATTATCAATCACAATTTAATAATCAGTTAAAAATTAAACTAACAAAACAGGAGTAGGTAAGTGGGCGTCGTTGAATAACAGCGTGGGTGAAGGGTTGACAATCGCGAGACGTAACGAATGTGTTCGTAATGTGAAGGGAGGCGGCACAACAACACCGGTGTGTTCCATCAGTAATTTGAGTTCACCACATGCAATACAATACATATTTTCTCTCCTTCACCGATTATATCAGAGCAGTGCCGAGGAATAGGCGTAATGACCATGTTTCTCTAATGCTCATTGGTGTTCTCGAACCCAATATATTCAGAAAAAGCAAACAATAAATAGACATTGACTAAACGAGTGATACACGCTGAAAATTCACATTTACATTACGTAACGTCTTGTGTAAATCTATTGAGACTATCATCATCCAAAACGGCAATATAAAGCTAGTTGAGCCCTTTATGGTTGTTACAATAAGATGAGATGTAAATGTTGTGTAATATAACAAAGGTGTATCGCGGACGGCGGCGGCGCGCGCCCTCGACCTACATTACAAAAGGTATCTGTTTGGCGGTTGAAGCGGGCGCCGCAGTGGCCGGTGAACACAGACATTAAACAAATCGAGGAATAACACCAGTCGCGCCCTCTGCCGGCCGCCGCCGACTGATACCGATCGAGATTGATCCCTCTCGATACAAGATGAGCCCACGGATCGCATTAAAGATTTGAATAATCCGCAAATATTGAAACAACACAGATCGAGATTGTTTCGGGGATTCGAACATGACATCAGATAACACGCGGGATCGACTGTACGAGTAGACATGAATGTGAATGTTAGAATGATGATTTGACAAAACTACGGGGGTGATGATCATAATGACCAGATATGATCAAATAGGGGAAAATACTTTTCCATGACAATAATTTGATAATTGCATTTTACTAAACTTCTTTCCGCACAGATGAGTGTTATAATATATAAAGTTTTATCTGTATACTATTGGTGTGTCAGTAAATAAATAAACTTTCACAATTGTTGAAGTATAAAATTAATACAATAATAATAGTGTAGTACAACTTTCCAGTGTAATAGTAAGTATATGACATTTATACAGTTATCACGTTTCTAGGTTCTTTGAAGTTCATCTGTAGAAAATGATACTGTAATAAAAATAAAGTTTCCACGTAAAGCTGACAGTAAAATAATACAATATTATAACGGGGTAAGTGCGACGGGATTTTTCCAAGAACAGACGCGGTCTGGAGACAGCGCGCACTCGACACCGCGCGCGCGAGACTCGGGGGGTGAGCGATATTACACTCACAAGGAGAGGTGGAGCGAGAGCGCGATTACACTTTATTAAATACATGTTCATAACGATCTCGTTTTAAGTTATGCAAAAAGTTGTTATTTATCTTTCACACCTCGGACGGTTATTCTGTTTAAAATATTAGTTAAAGAGAATAAAAATTTTCCTCAAGCTCCGCACAATGAAAACATATAAAACATAATTAGCGGGAGTCGGGCCTCGGCCAACAAATACCAATTTGAAGAAGGACCTTTTTTCATTAAAAACTTATTTATCCTCGTCGGAGGTTCCTCAGCGATGTCGCGAGAGGAGTTTGTCAAAGTTGTCGGCGGCGGGCGGCGCGGGACAAAGTGGTCCGACGTGACTCCGATAACACGTCCTCGGCCGAGCGGCCCGCGGCGCACGCCATAATCACCCTTATGGCCATGGGGACAAGATGTTATTATGGAACTTCTTGAGCGGCGCACATTCACAGCACACGTTCACGCAGTTTACGCGTCGGGACGACTAATTAATTGCGGACGCATCGCTTCCGCAGATTCTTTGTGCGGGACTACATCGTGTACAGTGTAGAGATTGGAGGCGCGTCGTGACGGGGCGAGTTCCCGCGACTCGTTACATTCGATTGTCAATCAATGCGACATTAACATACACAATGCGGGAGACAATCAGGGAATGAGTCGTGCGAGCCCTTGTCACAGGAGTTTTGTCGTCATATCGGCAGAATTACCTCTTCACAATAACACGGTACGTGTCGGAGCTCCGCCCACAATGTACGAATTACCTCCTGTCTCACTGTACACGAACAAATAAAAATACATGTCAGGAAAAAGATGAAAGGAACAAAGTAATGAGATTATTAACGGATTGTGCGCTCTGTCTGATACGTCTCGAGATGATTGAAATACGTTGAGATGTTTGCATTGTACGGCGCGCTCTCCTCGCGCGTTAATGTGATCATGGGCGCTCGATTTCAGTCGCCAGCTTGGGTAAAAAAACTAAGAGACGATTCGATTTAATACCATGCGTATAGGTAAGAGAAGAAAATAATCTAGTCTTATATATTATTATAAAAAGAGTAAAGCTGATACACTAATTACACAGTATAAAAGTTCATCACAGAATGTCGATAACTAAGTTATTATGATAAAAAAAACATGTCACTCGTAAGTTTAATTTATTTAAAACATGTACAACACAGAGCTACTAGTCGATAACGACTAAAACCACGTGTCCGAGAGCTGAATAAAAAAAGGAATACACTGAAAATATACAAAACGTGTATAAACAATGGCGGGACCAATTAAACAACAATTAGTGATAAGTTGGAGCGACAGTGAACGAGCGGCCCATTACGATGGAGAGATAACTTAAATAACTGCGATATCGAACCGGGTACTGTTACATCGCTGGCGACGGCCCCGGCCGGGCGGGAAACACTCACAATAGTGTGCTTCAATATACATAACTAGCTAACTACTGTCACTAGGCGTCTTCGTTTGTTAATCGATTAATTTAAAGCAGATCGTAACACTGATTGTCATAATTTGTCATGAATCGCGTATTAATCCGTCAGTTCCGATTGAAATATTCGTTCCAAGTAGGGGTGAACAGTGCCTCCTGTCGATACAATTATTGTAATGTTCTGTCGGGGCTGTCTCCGCGAGTCAAGGTTGGTATCGGATCGATGGCGACGTGCGACGGCTGATGGCCGCCTCTCACGCACCCACGTGCCTCAGTACTCCTCATGACTCCTTCCAAGGGATCCACCAATACGACTCACGAACAGGTGATATTACGAGTAATCCGATAGAAAAGACACCGAAGCTGACTGACCACAATGTTTTTTCAACCATTCTGTTGTTTGTTTTATTTCAATTTTGTTAGAATGGGTCCCGTACGTTGTAGCGAATGACGTTGTAGCGAATGGTCGCTGTGGCGAAATTTTTTTGGCGTGGTACGTTGGAGCGAAAGTACGTTGAAGCGAATGTCACCAGAGCGAATGACACTGGAGCGACGAACGTTGTAGCGAATGACGTTGTTGTAGTGACAGGTCGCTGTGGCGAAAACTTTGAGCGTGGTACGTTGGAGCGAAAGGTCGTTGAAGCGAATGTCACCAGGGCGAATGACACTGGAGCGACGAACGTTGTGGCGAAAATGTTTGGAATTACATAATATGCTACTTTACAACTATAAAGGTGAAATAAAGGACAGAAAGTAAAAGTTTTAGTTTAATCAACAAAGAACAAAAAAATATACTTACAATATGAAATTGTTATTAAATTAAACAAAATTCTTACTGCTTTTTATTTCTATGTAACATTACGCTAAAACCTATAAAATACGAAATCGGGGATTTTTGAAAAATCCGTTTTTAAGTAGTTTTATTTCAAAACCAATTAAAAAATAATTTAACTAAAAACGTATAATCAAATACATCATCCGTATCTACTCATATTTAACTGTTGCTTTATTTATTTTTCATTCATTTACATCTACCATTACAGGTTAAAAACCTAATGCGATTTTAATTATACTTTCTGTCCTTTATTTCACCTTTATAGTTGTAAAGTAGCATATTATGTAATTCCAAACATTTTCGCTACAACGTTCGTCGCTCCAGTGTCATTCGCTCTGGTGACATTCGCTTCAACGTACTTTCGCTCCAACGTACCACGCCAAAAAATTTTCGCCACAGCGACCATTCGCTACAACGTCATTCGCTACAACGTACGGGACCCCTAACCTCCTACTGCACTTTATACTGATAAAGAGCAGCAGCGACTACTAGTGCCTGTTAGAGAGAAGACGGGTGGCGCTTTTGTGTGGGTCCCTTTATCAGTATAAAGTGCAGTAGGATAGCAGTAACTTTATTAAATACCTAAACCGAAGTGATCAATCCGCTATAACCTACTGAACTCGTCGATTACTTACTGGTAAAGCGGTATCGATATTATGTAAAGATCGCAAGCTGCACGGGCCGCGATCGAGCGCTGCATCGCTTTACGCTGTAAGCAGCGATCCATCACGCGGGCATCCAGCGGGACAACCCAATATGTGCGGGGTCGGGGAGAGGACATTATCCCCATATGACGGCTCAGGGAGATTTATTTATACGTCATCGGTTATTAAACGGGTGTATCAATACTGCTCTGACGATATTTTATTATGGGTGCGGATTATTTCTTACTTTTAATGAAAATATTTTTTAAAAAATGTTGCATAGCTTGCTCTACTATCATCAATAATTTTTGGGAACCTTTACGCAAACACGTAAAACCTAACTGGAGTCAGCAGTGTTTGGTCCTTTATTAGATGTTTTATAATTATCATTGTAGTTACTAAAGTGAATAAAATAAAGCATACAAATCGTTTGAACAAGCAAAATTATCGAACACCAATAAAATATTGTTAAAAATTCAATCTGTAGAGTTGAAATACGAGTCAAAACATGGGTAAATTCTGTACAAAATACAGACGTATGTCCGTATGTCCGTTGACGTATCTTCAAGAAAGACAAGACCAAATATGGTGGATGATTGTGTCGGTGCCCAGTGTACGGTGTGTGCGACTCGCTGCGCCCTGTTGTTCAAACTAACGAACAGGGTACACCTCGCGGCGAGAGAATGTACCCCAACTGTGACGTAGGCTCATCGAGCAGCCTCACATGTACTGTGTTGTACTCACAGACTAACTACGGTCTAGAAAGTGCGTACTTACGGACTGTACGCAGTCTGTACTTATATATAAATACTTTGACGACTTTGGTAATGTTGTGTTATTGATTTCTTAGATTTACACGAACACTACGCATTGAAATAAAACACAAACGGTTTTTTTTCGTAGTTATATTTAGTTTTACATTTTCAGTCTACTGTGATCACGGGTTCTGTAAAGAATCCGAAAATGTAAAACAAAATATAACCACGACAAAAATCCGTTTAAGTATTAAACGAAACGTACGACATCATATATAATTATTAAGCAACGGGATGTTTGTACGTAGTTACGTACAAACATCCCGTTGCTTAATAATTATATCCGTTTAAGTGTTTTATTTCAATATTAACAATATTTTGTAAGTAAATTCATAGAAGTTTGGATAGTTATTATTTTATTTGGGTGGCTTACAGCTATTCTTAGAAATTAGAAAATAACATAAATTTGCAAAAGCCATTTACAAGCCTCCACATGTAGTTATTAATCATTCTATATTCTAAGACCTGAAGATACTTTGAAATTATTTATTTTTCAAATGGCATTCAAGAGCGTATTAAAGTTCAACTGTTAAATAAGGGTTCAATTGGTATCTACAAATGATTATCTCAGTGTGGTTGATTGGCTCATAAAACAGATTAAACACTTAGATAAATGTGACAAATGTGTTTAAGATTATGCTTCAAGTTACGTTGTGTATTTCCATAACTAACGCTGCCTCAAAGCAACTTAAACACTTTACAACTTGTATGCGCGACAACTTTGTAAGCGATGATATAAACGGTTGTAGAGCCAAACGTAAAGTGTACATAAAGTGATGCCATAATGCGGCGCCATACCAAATGATATCAGAGACACCTCAGGCTGTACAGAGTACCGTAGAGATAGCTTTTGTTGAGAGAGCGATGGTCTGAGTAGATGGCCGACTTCTACTATTTAGTATATGAAAGAGACTTGATAGAGATAAATTACATAGAGATTCAAACATGTACAACACTTAAACCTCACGTTTTTATCTAAACCGAAGAGTTTGTTTGGTTCACCGCGCTAGTCTCAGAAACTGCAGGTTCAAAAATTGTTTTAGCGTTGGATAGCCCAATTATTGATGAAGGCTATAGACGCTAAAATATTACGGAATGAGCCATAGGAGCGCAGATAAGCCATACGATTTATCGTTATAAGCCGCATTGCTTAATTCCGGAGTAGTTAGTATAGTTTTATGTAACTGACTATGGCCAAGTGTCTGCCACATTACCTAGTCGGCTAGAAATGGTTAAACTCCGCATTATTTTAACATATAACAGTCAAATTTGAAAATGAGTACTTCGCTCCCTCACTATAAAGCTATTCAAATGTAAACTTTAGTAAGTGCGAGTAGGTTCCTTATTACAGTGGAGGCTCAATTTTACAACAGGGAGAAATTAAGGGAGTCCTAAAGACCATTGAAGTTTATATGAGTGTTCTATGTTTAGATCTAGGGTTAGAAATGTGTAGACGGATAATTTGAGGATTACATTTTAGCGTTTTACACTTAGATACTTTGTAGGTTTTATATATTCAGAATAACAAGGAATTAAGCTGCTGGAGCAGGTTAGACCACGGCTCGACATTTGAATCCATACATTACCAGGGTAATTTTTGGTTCAAAATTCAGGAAGAATCACGGAAATTAAATTTATGCGCATAATTCAGCCGGACACAATTAGAATGTAAGGTTATGAAATGTTAATACCGTGATCACAAGTCGAGTAACGTTAGAGCCGTAATTCAACAATTTTCTAATGAAAATACTCGGGCACAGATTATATTAATAATGTAAATGATTCAGTTCAGTGACGATCTGTGTCGGGCTGAACTGGGACACTTCCACGACCGAGTTAACATCTTCGTTATTTAATTTATATTGAATATCAAAAAGTGATTCAATTATCAACTTTAGTTTTCATTAAGATTTACTTAAACTGAAATGATTTTGAATTTGGAATTCAAAAACAGTTTTACGAATGTATAACTGAACGGTAACATTAAATGTTTTCATTATTTTTATCCCGGATTTTTATACTTTGCTAAATAGAATGGAATCAATTTATTTTCAATACAACTATGTACTATACACTTTTTTAAAACTTTAATAGAATGTCCAACGAAATGTAGCCAATAACTGTGTTCAGGTCTCACCGGAACGCGGCGAACAAACGCTAACGGACTGTGAATGGAAATTCGATTAAAAGAATCAATTGTTAGTTTGGTACAAAAACTAAATTAAACGATGTAATAACACGTTTCTATTTCAATCGCATTCGACGCAAGAATCGATAAGTGGTCTCCGTCCGATTGTAATGTCGTATTACAGAACCGAAGGGGAAAGTAACTTTAATTAATTAGACTTTCAAATAATTGTAAAAGTACATTGAGAAAGGACTTGGCACCGTAAATAGTGTGAAATTTTAATGTGTTTGTACAGTAACGTAACCCGAACACTTTCGATGAAATAGCTATTACTTAAACGAGATTCGACGACGGAGCTCACATCTCTCTCACCAAATATGTATTAAATTTTATAGAAGACACTAAAAGCTTCACACATTACTGGAATTTGAAAAGATTTTTGATATATTGGAAAGCCAAAGTTAGTTTTTCTCATTATATTAATAAGCGAGTGAACTGTATTAAACTTACTTAAGTTTGAGGTGCAGATACACGTCACTAGTCACTAGTATGTCTGAACGCGCACAAAGGATGATGGACACTTGAAACGAACTCCGCAGGCAGACGCGACTCACAACATACCTTTACCGTGAGTAATGCGCTTTCAATGTTTCGTAAATAACATTTAACATTTAAAATACATTCAAATTAAATATAATTCAGTCTTCTGCGAAATCTTTTCATCTTGTTTAGATATGTCACAGATAAAACAAATAAATTTATTTGACAATGTTTTTACAAAGTTTTGTTGGAAATTAAACGCGATGTCAAACTTAAATCATTTTGTTTGAAGCCGACTTTGATCGAATTTGTGACAAAGTTGAACGTGGATTTGAACTAAACAAATTCAATTAATGAATCGTCCGGAGAGATAGTGGGCCTTATTGAGTTACATCCACTGAATCACAGTTTGTAAAAAATATAAGAGAACAACTCGAAACGTAAACATTGTGTTTGCCGTTATTATTAGATATGAGTGTTCGAGTACTTATGGATCTCCGGTTTCAAAGGAATTCCCGCGTTTTATGTATCATTGTAATCTCACAACTCATATTTTGATTGTTACACGTATTACTACGTCAGCAGACGAACGCGCTGACAAAGCTCCCACTGACAAATATGGGAAACGATGAGACATATGATATATTTTTATATTCGCAATATATCATTTGGCAAAAACTGGAGCCGATAAGAAAATAAAGTGGCGAAAACAAAGTGCGTTATCTAAAACGGTATGTGGGTGTAGAATGTCGTCATAAAATAGTGCGGAGGGGGCGCGGGAGGGGCGGGGCGGCGGTCCCGCGGGAGCGACCCGCGCCGCCGGCACTATCACTGATAGCATCACTATCACCGCGCCACCTCGCACTATCACATAACGATATAATAACGATATCACATCCAACTACACAAGCATTACGATATGATTTTCCACTCGATTGCGATATAAAAGACTTTATTTGTAAATAGCTATTTGAAGTTGTGCCGCGGTGAGCGCTGGAACGGATTCAAACACACTCCACAATGTAAAGGTTATAGGATATTATAGAGAAAACTTGACATTTACAATCAAAAGTGTATTATAAGTAGTTCACTGTCTTTTATCTATTGTACTAGAAGGCAGTCAAACCTCGATTTAGGTTTATTTTACTACAAATGAACTTTATGAAGTAATACTTTTTAAACTTTCGCGAACTAAATTCATAGTTTATTATACAAGTCTATTACGAACGTTTGAAGTATTTATAAACTTTTTATATTTCTTTGATAGAATAAGCTTTTACGACAGACTCGTTCATTCTTTGATTGACAGGTCTATTGTATGTTATGTACGTACGAGCACATACACATAAGTAGTAATTTTTCGCAATCAGACTTCTCAAATTTGGATCTTTTGTGCGTACAGCGGTAGAATATTTTGTTAGATATATTTTTGTCGAGTTCGTTTTGTTGCGTTCTTATATCCCATAACTGTCAATGATGCTGTGTGACTCTTAAAATGCACATGAAAGCCACTAAAGTATCAGAAACGTATCACTGTTATGACACTGTTATGTTATGACGTACCAAACGTCTTTTAACCTAATACGTATATCACAAGGAATCTGCGGTTAGCATTGAGGTTTAGGCGCTTCTGACGTTTACGTTACAAAAGCCTTATCTTATCTGAATTTTAGTTAGTCCGTATAGTTGGTGTAAAAGGAGAAAATACTTCAGGTATCAGCGAGAAACATCCCATTGCGGTACATACATAGACAATCTCACTCACTCATCATATTAAACTAACCATCACACAATGTAGGTAATAACCGTAAATTATTAAGATTACATTGAAATTAATTTTAAGTACTTTAAAGAGCTCTATAATAATTATTTTAATACCATTTTATTGGCCTAATGTATGTGTACTTTGTTTTTATATTGAATAGGCTTGCACTTGACTGTAAATCGCCTGATGGAAAGCGATAATACAGCCTAAATATGGGCATGCTTTCTACTCTTGTACTATGTAAAGTTAGCATAAATCAGTCAGAGATAACGATTCCTTTTAATTAGTGTAACAAATAATTTAAATTTTCCCAATATTCCAAGGTACGAATCGTTAACGTTTCGCGGTACAACTAAACCAAATCTGGCAATAATGGTAGAATCGTGGATGGTGTGAGCGATGTGGTTTCCATGAGAGTGCGGTGAGTGCGCGTCGCGCAGCCTCGGCTACCGCGTTGGTAATCACAACACTACACGTTGCTTTATATTACCCAGAAATCACTATATAGTATAAAACAAAGTCACTTTCTCTGTCCCTATGTCCCTATATCCTTATGTCTTTTTGTCCTTATGTCCCTATGTCCCTATGTATGCTTAGATCTTTAAAACTATGCAACGGATTTTGATGCGGTTTGTTTTAATAGATAGAGTGATTCAATGGGAAGGTTTTTAGTATAAATTTATCCAAATATTCCTACGGGAACTACGCGGGTGAAACCGTTACATTATAGAACAATGTTTCTAGTTCTAAGGTTTCATATTTCATATAGTCCGTTCATTGAAATAAACCCACTTAAACGGACTTTTGTCGTGGTTATATTTTGTTTTACATTTTCTGACGTTTCGGATTCTTTACAGAACCCGTGATCACAGAAGACTAACAGTGTAGTGTTCGTATAAATCAAAGAAACCAAAGAGTTTGTTGATTTTGTATAGTTTGAAATGTAGGTATAATTTAAAAAATCACTTTAACTTGTTTCTCAGTTTCTATTTGGCACGGGAAGTAAAGTCTCGATTATAGAATCATATCTAAGTAGTAATTTATTGTAAGAAGTTCAGTTTGCTTTGTATTGTTTAAAATGTATAATTTGATAGAGCATGTTACCGTTTAAAAGAGTTTCTCACTAGCACGGGCGGTAGTCACGATAATTGCGTCAAGTGAAATTTATTGTAACAAATAAATAAATAAATTGATTTTGATAGAATTATTAATTTGTATAAGTAATTTGTAATTCAAGAGTAATTAAAAAACTATTTTAGAAAACGGCAAAAGCCTACAATCGCTATTTCTACAATTATATGTATTTTAATAAGAAAACCTATTAAAATAAATGACTTATTTATTAGCCATTCATTCTAAATGTATTAACAACATGATTTTATTTAGTGGAATTTATTTAAGGCGTTCTTTATGACGTTCGAAACACGATTAAACATTTTTATTTTACTTTGTTCCAAACTCTAACAATGTTTTAATAACATGTAGTTAAAACAACTAACTAGTGAAGTTGTTTGTAATTAGTAGTAAGTTTCATCAATTAAGCGAAGTCTTCGTTTACAGAACTATCAATAAAAACAATTAAGTACTATTTTGAGATCGAGGCGCGCTAATGAGCTCTACTTGTACAACTACAATTTGTTGGGGTTTTTGTTGAGAGCTCGTTAAATGATAGCTCTTTGAGACACACTCGCAGCGATAATTGTTTTTACAACTTAGTGATCATTACAAAGACGAATATTCGCTACTTTTTACTTTTCATTGTGTTTGATGACTGTGTTTCAATCTAATCCAATAAGGTGGTATACACCTTAGACATGATCGTGACTTGTAATATAGATTTAGTTATTTATCAGTTGATTGGTTGAAAGTTGAAGGTTCTTTTTTCACCAGTATCTATAATTAAGCTGTATTCGTTTTAATATGAAATAGTTTAGTCATAAACGGTTATCGAACGAAAATATCCAATTTCCCATTTAATCTGTTTGTCCGTCCGATCATATTTAAAATTCCATAAATAATATCAATCGATTGAGTGGTACCAGGTGATGTGTCATCAGCCGCGTATCGCACAATAGTGTGGTCACCGATCGTGACCCCCATACACGATGACGTCCCCGGTCCGAGGTGGGTCCGGGCCGGTTCCGGGCGCGATGCGGTCAGCGGCGGCCGCGCGACAAATAGGGTTATTCGAAGCCAATTCTCGTCCACATATTAGTTTATCGCGTTCCCTCAAAAGGGCTAATCCCATTCGACCCTCGGTAAAGCGATTCGGGCAGCGAGCGGTCGTGTGCCCAGCAATAAGGTAAGAAGTGTCTCGGAGCAGGCCCGCAACCCGGACTCCTCCCGGATTAGCGGGCTCGTGCGGGCTGCGGTGCTCGCTGCGGTTATCGCTTCACTTTTTGTGCGTTACGCGATAATAGAGCGGCCGCCTCCTCCGCCGACTATATGAGTAATTACGGCGGTAATCAAGTAGAGTGCTCTCTCACAAGATTGAATGTTTTATTCAGCGGCCGCGCGCGGTCCGACACCGCGGTTAATGTGTCCTTTAAACTGGTACTAAAGTTTTACGCCGATTGCGATGGCAGAGCGACCACTGGCCGCGCGCCTCCGCGCGTTTATTGTCAAACAGTTTGACTCTATTAAAATGGCAATCAGCTTACAGGTACTAAGTAAGGAGCTTAACTAGGTGAACTCACCGAAAGGTCCGCCGCACCGTAACTGATACGGTTTTAATATTTAACGAGCCGGAAACATATACAATGCTCCCACTTTATACAACTTTAGACCCACTTCATAATTTATTACACTTTGAAACTTTGGTGCAAAAAGTTAGTGGCGTTGTTATTGTGCGTGTAGTGGTGTGTGTTGTGGCGGCGCACTGTATGCACTGCACTAGGTCACTGGTCACTGCGCTGGTACCGAGTGCGGAACAGGTGCGCGGCTGTGGTGCGAGTCATGCCGGCGGCGGGCGGTAGTGCGTGAGGGCGCGCGACACGTGCGCTCGCCGCGGCGGCCCGGGACACTGCCGGCGGCGCCGCGCGCATCGCGCACCCCCCCCTCCCCGCCCGCGCCCTCCGCGCCCCCCGCGGCGCGCGCACCGCACTCCAACGATCGCCCCGACACCCTCCGATTTTTACATCTGCACTGTTGTGACATTGAAATTCAATTTTCGATTTCGGCGAGTTCCGAATCGGTTCCGGAGTCGTGTACCTATTTGAATAACGAGAAAGAGAATTTTTTGTCGGTCGAGTGTATGAAAATTGTTCGAGTCGTATGCCGCTCTTTGTTGATATAACTCGTAATTGCTCGGATTTCAGTAAATTAATGTGTGGAAGCGTTGATTGTTCGAAACCAATTATCTTTATAAAACATTAAGGTTGATTTATGGGGAAGTAGAGTGGATTGTATAACAATTTCGTGCAAAAACAAATGGGAAACTTGTATATTGGTTATATGCATGAACTTCTCTTTCTACTCATATAGTTGAAACACTAAAGTTAAATTCAGAACTTATTCAACTTTCAGCGTTTACCTTTGAAGTTCCGATGGAAATATCGTAGCACGACTACGATTGGTACGACTACAGCCTCGTAGAGGTCTGTACTACGAGTGCTCGTAGCGCTACGCACTACGCTCGGCGCGTAGTCGCAGCGGGTATTGTAGTGAGATTGTATGGGGCCGGTAACAATGGACACTGTAACGAATAATATAACACGGTCACGAGTCTTTATAATTACAGAAAAATTATAACAGGAAAAGTGAAATTATAATGAAGGATCCTTCAACCAACATTGTATAATATTAGTATTAGGCCCGGCGTGCTGGTGAATAAGCGACATTCTTTTGTTAATTTTAAGCTTACTTTTATGTGTTTGACGAATCTCTTTTTTAACCCACTTCAAAAAAAGGAGGAGGTTTTCAATTCGATGCGATATTTTGTTTTCATTTTAAACATTATCAGATGAATAACTAATAATATTTTTGTGATAAAAATGCACTAAAATAATATTAATCATTTTATAGGTTTGAAATATTGTTACTTTATTATTTTTAACATCAAATGTTTACTTTGTAAATAACAAAACGCATTGGTCCCGGGATCCAAAGTTTGCATCCGATATTTGACGTGTATTACGATCCGCCGCCGCACCTCGCGTCGATACCGAGAGATGCACGGTAGTAAGTGCACACAAATCTCAGGTTAAACATACATTGTATTATAATAACTTTCACAAAATTCTGTTGGTATATTCTGTATGTACTGCGGTCGAGGGGGGGGGACCCATTCCAACGGAGCGGGAGGGATGTCGGTTCTCGAGCGCTTTTCAATTGGACTCCATTGTTACGTAATTGCGGGTACAATGAGAGCCATACATTTCAACCGGTATTTTTACTGTTCGCCCGAGTTGTTGGTAAATACGAAACAATGACGCTCTTCGCGATCGCGGCCGCCGTATTAACACTATTCGCTTTGAACCGGCGCAGGTGAAACCCACATGTATCTCTTATACGAGTACTATTGATAGATAGACCAACTCGTTTGGTTATGGACTGCCGACTGTGCAGTTAGTGGAGTTGGTGCACCTTTTAACTGATGCCGGACAGTTGTTACTTTGAAGTTCATTTGTTTAATACATATTGTATTAAATAAATAATGTAACACATATTGATATCTTTGATTTACACGAACACTATACATTGAAATAAAACACTTAAACGGATTTTTGTCGTGGTTGTATTTTGTTTTACATACGAGTATTCTGACCTTTCGGATTCTTTACAGAACCCGTGATCACAGAAGACTAAGATGGAAGACGTCTTTATAAAGTAAAAAATAATTCCAGACCGAGTTTCTTGCAGATTCTTCTTGGCTGATGTATTTCCGAATCTGTGGTAAATTTACAATGTATTTAAAATTATATTCAAAATATTGAAGGTAGTAAACTTTTTACATTACTTTGTACAGATGTCTTCCATCTTAGTCTTTTGTGATCACGGGTTCTGTAAAGAATCCGAAACGTCAGAGTATGTAAAACAAAATACAACCACGCCAAAAATCCGTTTGAGTGTTTTATTTTAATGTAACACATGCTTGCCACTGACAGTGCTACCTTCTTCTTTGGATTTGAAGTTACTTTATGACAGAGTTTCTGCTACTTTGAAAAGACTTTAAAGAAGAGTTACTACGTTTCGATGGTCACCCTTTAGATACTTGTTCTCAAGGTCTCCAGTTAATAAACTCACTGTGAACAATACATATTCTTATTCTATTTGAACAACTTCATCTATTTTCATTAGTAAACCTACATCTGTATCATTTAAATATAGCTTTTTGTATAATCACAGTTTGGTTAGGTACTGCTCGTACATGAACATCAAACTATGTTGACAATGTCTGTTGATAGTCTCGCTTTTCGGAATATATAATATGAATAGTTGCGCGGGGGTGAGGGGGGGGGGGGGGGTACTTGGGGGGGGGGGCATGCTTCAATAACCAACACTGATTTGCATCATATTGTTATAATACGTGGAAGTACATCGTGCTCATAACTCGGGCTCAATATACACCGACTAATGAATTAGAGAACATACATCACTAGTCAATGATTTATTGTTAGAACTCGCAATGAGTGACAATTGTAATATAAAGTTGAATATGACACGGGTGTAGAGCGTCGAGCACTCGGCCGGTACTCTGTAGCCACTCCCTCTCACGTGTGATACACCTCGGATCGTATTCAAACAAACCTTGATACCGCACCGCTCCGTTGGTCATTTCGCTGCCAACTACGATTGATCTCTATTAAGGCAATATTTCACCGAAACAATAGCCGCCACAACAAACCTTGTAATTCTTTTAATGACAGGCGAGGGGTCGATTAATGAGTTTTCAATTTAACAAACAGCGGCCGGTCTTCAATAATTACACCGCATTAATTACTCATTATGCGTCTAGTATTGAAATTGTAATGGCCGCCGCCGCGCGCCGCCGCGCGCCGCCCGTGCCGTATTGATAACATGTAAATAAAAAAGCGGTTCTGTTGTTTGGTTTCAATAAAACTTTATGAATATTCACGAGCTAAGTTATCTCTCAATATGGAAATTTGAATTTAATCTGTATTTTTATTATAACGTCTGCGCGGCGACCGGATCCGAATATAACACAAATGAAACGTTTATTAATTATACTTCACAAATAACTGTTCGCAGTACAACACTCTTTGTTACTCTCTATTGTACTATAATCCATCTATATGTATGTTATTGTATTCATGTAATGTTCTCTACACTGTACTGTGGTACTGTGGTACACTCAAACTGGTATAACAAATAGGTAACGAAGAAGAATGACACGGTGTTCCGACTACTTTGTAAAAAGTGTGTCAATCGAACGGTGTTATTTGTTAAACTTATCAACATCTTATGTCAACAATTTTTACATATAAAAATGCACAAACCTCTCGCAAATGTCTCTATTTTACAGTAGATATATCAACAAACGTTCTACCTAGAAATAAAGCCTTGGACATCCAGCTTTCCAAGCGCATGACAGTAGACCCTGTGGAGTCAACAACGTAAGTGGGTATATTTCACAAAGTTATCCGATCGGACGGCTGAGCGGTGAGCGGTGTCGAGGTATTGTATTTGAAAAGTTTTAAATCAAAACGTCGGAACATCACGAACGCAAACCGCGACACACGACCAGCGACCGACGACACGCGACCAGTCGCCGCGACCGGCCGCCGCGACCCACTGCCGACCACAACACCAACTTCCAATAGGATTTTACACAAGTTTCAGGACTCTTTCAGGTTTAGGAGCTTACGAGAGGTTCAATATAAAACTGAGTCCAGTAAACTAATATCGAACTTCTACACTGGAACTAGGGAGCCGCCTAAATCCGGGAAATGGTTAGTAAATAACTATAACTGTGTTATTGTATAACTAATGGCAGTTCCTGAAAATGACGATAAGTTTTCAGAATCATTCCTTAAAATAAAATGATATTCGTTTGTATATTTTGAGCAAATTGTTACGTTGATTTAGATTCGTATCAAAAATTGTGCAAAACCAGGATGATGGCACGTTGAATTTGTGTTGTGCGTGTATGTCGGCCGCCACTCACGGCTCGACTGTAAGGTGCTTATGTTTAATTATTCAAACCATACCTTGGATATGTTTCTCTTTATTTTTCTTTACTCAAAGTTGAATAACTGGAAGGTATTCAAGCGACTTATTATTTCGTTTATTTCACCTTTAAAATAAGCAACAGGCAGGTCACTTCACAAACACGGACGGTGTCGGCGAACATGTTCATTAACCTTCTTCACACCTCACGAAGAATTTGGTAAATGATAGTTTGTGGAAACAAGCAAATGAATTACATCATGAACTCCTTGCTCGTTATTACTTAGATGCACCTTACTATAACCAGACAATCTCTAGTATTTTTAAGTATACAAAATTGTGCAGCGATTAATATAATTGGTATATACAAGTCGTAACAGTATACATGTAATCACCGCGTCATACTGCACACAATTAAGAGTGCAGTGAGTGTGTCTCTCTCAGGGTGAGTGAAGAAGCGTCAGCCGGCGGTTGTTTCAAACTGTTGGCGCGGTGCGACCGGATCGATCCGGGTAATTGAAGTTCCGCGCCCTTCTCTAATTGGTACAACTGTTCCATTCACATGGTGCTCCTTCTGGAGACGAGATCCTTCAAACTTTGATTAACGTGCGGAATTTATTCATTTAATATTTACTTATACTTTTGTGATCATTTGTATTCAATATGAATAAAGTTTTGTGAAGCATTGTGTGATGTTACTCAAGTTGTTTTTTAATAAACAAATGGGGAATTATTTTCAGTAAATCCAAGATTGATCTCGTAGTTCTGAAACTACTCTTTACCTGAGTATAGGAAGGCTAGAACTAGCTATTAAGTTCTATGTATATACTATCTAAGTTTATAAAAAATAAAATACACTCAGCAGGTGGGAAATAAGTCTTTAAAAGTTTAGTATACAATTTCAATAAATTACAATTTCAAGCTATATTATACAAATAAAATAAAAGTTGGAACTCGGATTACGGTACGTGTGCCGTAAAACTATTTCTATATTTGTTGGTGCCCACTTATTTCAAATTCTCCGTAACTTTTACACGTAGCTTTTTGTAAAGTTACTCTCGCAGCGCCTTGTGCACTGGTTTTAAAAAATGTTCTCCTAGATTCATCTCTAGGGACGCCGTGGGGGCGAGCGGGGGGCGGGAGGGGGTTAGAGGGGTAGGGGAGAGGGGGCGATATCTTCGTATTGAAATGAATCGTAACAGATGGCGAACTAATTTTGGTCTATATTAGTAAAAAGTTGAACTGTAGCGGAGAGTTATCGAATAGTTGGAGCTGACTTTAAAATTAAGGATATTTTAAATTGTGATCGGTCGTGTTTCCGGAGTCAGCGCTCGTCGGCACTCTCTCTGTAAACGTTGTTTCGTGTACACTGGACGATCAGTTGAGGTGTCCGTTTTGTATAATGATAAAGTAAATACATTTTAAATACGAGTATATTACTTTCGCAGTTTTGTGTGGATACCAAGTACTTAAATATACAAAATATACTCAATGACTTTGTTATGTATTTCAAGAACGTATACAATAATTTTTATAGTTATATTTTATTATTTTGCGTACAAAGAAACAGTTACTTCACTTATACATATAATATTTTGGAAGACTTCGCAGAAATGAGTTCAGCCCAACAGGCAGTGGTAGTATATACTCGTATAAGAAATGACGATTAGGATGCAAAACTCGAACCATGGATCTTCGGCCTACCTAGGAATAATTAATTCAGTTAGTGATTGATAAAATATTAATTAAATCTCATCCATAGTGATCTTGGTCCATTTTGGTGGCGTGTCGTCCGAGCTGTGTCCGTGTGCGTTCCGGGCCCGCACCGGACATACCACGTGCTCGCCCGATTGGCTCTCGCATTCTCAACTATCAGGTACCTGTACGATCGAGGAATGAGGAACGAACTATGCAATGTGTTTTTGTTAAACGATTGTATGAAAATAAAATATTCAAGTTTTATATGCTTGAAATATTTGAAAGTGCAGGGGTGAAAGTTTGCAAGTCTGTAACATGAAAAGTACTGGAATAATTTCGGTGAAATGTAGAGATGTTTAATAAAATCAAGAACTAACTTCTAACTTTCGTCCAATAAATCTCACGGAATTAACCAAATCGTAGAAAAACAAACAATTATATAATTTCTAAGATTACACTTGTAATCTCCATTTGTCTTATTGCAATAAATAACTACATAAGAGTACATCAACGCATTTAGTTTTATCCCGAATCACCAGTTATTATAGTGAACCCCTGCCGCATGCCATAATGTGCCATAATCACATCTACAAGGTTGTATCGACACTGTTGACCCCATCCAGTGTAATTTGATTGATAATACGAGTATAATAGATCAATGGATTTGATGACCGACTGGTATAGTTGGCAGTGACCCTGTATCATATGATAAAGGTTACGGGTTTAATTCACGACAAATAATATGTGCATGAGTAATTGAACATGTCTTTCATGTTTGTCTTTTTCTTTTATTCATAGTGAAGGCTTTGCTAAGTTTGGGACTAGGGCGATGTGTGATATGTGTCCGACTTACCCGGGATCGACGACTCAAAATCTACTATGGTAACGGCAACCCATCACTTTTATGATGTTGCCTCACGTTGCTTAACCGAACAGATCACAAATAACCTGGAGTCAGCAGTAAACTAAGAGCTTTACACATACATAATTTGTATTCTCAAACTTTCTCATAAGATTCTTATGAACACATCATTACGGATGTCTGACCGGGTCTGTGTGTCGCTCGACATTCATTACTCTCAGACACTAATCGATACCAACTCCTCACATGTTCCGAGACACATTCCAACTCCGCCGACACTACAATCTTAATTCATTGAAACATTTATATTAACATGCTCCGAATATTTGTCCAGAAATAATTGTCCACTTTAGGACACAAATAGTTTTATGTACAATTATACACAAAACAAGTTAAAAATTGGTAAAAGTTGGTGTAAAAATAGTTAAGACGTAATAAAAATCGGGTTTTAAATTTTATTTTACGTTTCTCACATCGTCACTGAAAACTGAGGTGTAATGCGTAGGTTTACGAGTACATATACATTTTTTTCCTTTATTCACGTGTTCGATGACAGTATTTAAGTTCTTCTGGAATCGACTTGAATGATAATATTTTGGAGTGATAAAGGGCACGTATCCTTGGATTCCCGTGAAAATATAAATATTAGGAACGTAATTTCGAAAGTAACGAGCATACCCTAGTATGTCTATAACCAATATCCACTCGTATAATATACATTGAGTCGTGCTACCTGCGCGTACTCGTATACAGTGTGAGTGCCCGGATTCGTCCATCGACTCGGTGTCGAATGTTCTCGAAGCAGTCGTTGAACGAGCCCTCGAACGGTTCCGTTTTATTAATTTCCAAGGAGCACTTGTTAATTAATAATTTGCTTTGTTTTTTTCCCGGTAAAAGGCTGCGAAGGTATTCCACTCGAGGGCGTCTGTTTTTATTTGCTGACGCGCTCAAACGGATACTTAGCATTTTATTTTGCTTCAAGGAAATTTGGGTTTTGAGGAATCGAATTATTTGAGGCTCAATTTGTTTAATTCGCCGAAAATGAAAAAAATGAGAGACTTGTGAAGTGACTTTTGTGTTCCCGAATAAAATAACGAAAACAAAATATTTAGCGAACGAGATTATTTTTGTATATAACGTTTTGTTTATCATGTTTAAATATTTAACCTTTGATTATATAATATTTCCTCTTCGTTAATTATTGCAAGAGCCATTATCACTAACTGTTCGTACATATTTAATAATGTAATGTCTGAATATTAATATAATATAATTAATAATCACCAGAACACAAAGACATTGCTAGATACATAATATCGTAGTAAACTTGGTTTAAGACACAATGTAAATTAGACTCTAGAGTCCTAATAATAGAGTCTGTTTGTGATGAGGGGTGGTGTCCGGTGGGCCCGTATCTCCGGACTGACCGTAAGCGCGATTTACCTAAAGAACAAGTTTTTGTCGCGGACGGAGACCGTTTGTTTTTAGAACTTTACAAAACGAGATGTATTCCAATTAACTTGGACGGTCCAAGTTCTATTATGAGTGTTTCATTCAGTTTCATTTTAGTTGGCGAAGTTCTTTCTGCAGTTCAACACCTATTATAAGTTCGATGATAGTTCCGAGTGAAAGTGTCCGTGTCCGGGATGTGTCAGTGTAGTGACCGCGCACTGTCAGCTAGTATTCTGGTGCCAAATTGTAGTGAGGACGGCCGGTGTTCCACTTACAAAGGGAATGCGCTATTGGTGGAATTACTACTCGTGTCAAATAAAAAGAGTAGCTGCAAAATACGACACACAAATGGTCACTTTTCAACTAGGTACCCGCGCTGTATTCACGTGAATGTAATTAAATTATATTATTATATACCGTCATAGTATGTATTACCAAGCATCAGTAATTCAGTCGCCATCAATTCAAACAATAAGCATTTAATAAGAAAACTTTGTTGATTCTCCAAACTCCGCTCCGATACATTACAGTTATTAATTACGTTTCATTCATCTCTGACGTCACACCGACCGCCGTACTTTAAGGTAATTTTAAACAACACCCGCGCCCAACAACTTGTACATTAAACAATAACTCGACAAACTTCTCGATTGTGGAACTTTTTACAGATTATAGATAATAATAAGTCTTATTACACCGACACGGCGAGCGCCAAGTTATTCGGGAGGTACTGACGGAGTGATTTTACATAATTTGTGAGTCATTGTAATGTCGAACTGGGTCGCGTTCCACTCGTTTGAATAAATATTTGATTATAATTAACTGTATCTATTTCAAATACATATTTACACGTTAATAAATATCTAGCAATTGTCGTATAACTACGGTTAAACAAATATGAAATAGAAACAAACTGGGACGTTTCCTCTCGTTCGGATCATTTCACAAAAATAATATATCGTAAAGCGTTTGTGAAACTACAAATACGGCACTAAGTAAATATGTGCGAGGTCGTCGCAAACAATCAGGTGCTCCGACATATAATTAAATTACTTGTAGAACAATCCGCGCGAGACCTCCTTACGGCGTATTGGGGGGACCTGGCGGACCGGGATCGAGGACCTACACAGTACACCTGGTCATTATATCGGAGTATATGGCGCGTGAACAGTTGGCACTACTGAAACACAGGCACAGACATGAGAGCCCTATTGCTCCGATTGTCACAGATATTAATATCGGAGTTATTAAGTATTGACGCGCGCGGTTTTGTTCAAATAGCTTTATTAATATGTACGTGAATATCTGAGTGCTAATGCTTAACTTTGTAACCGACTAATTAAGAAACTTTTGAAGTAAGAGCTTGTGTTATTTTATTTACTCGCATAATATATTATTTATCGAATGAAATCATTGTATGTATGTATTATAACAGTACACTGATGTACTCTCACCTGGGAATAGTTTGTAAACTATTCAAGTTAAATTTGGAAACAAAATGTAACGTACCCGATGGTGGCGGGTGCTAAACCCGAGTCCTCTTATCCCTAAGGTAGGCGAGGGAATCGCTCGGCTCAGAAAGTTTACCATGTGGAAGAAATATGCTTATAAATACTGTTAATATTTTTAATCTTATGCATATTGCATAACATCACTACTCTATAGCGATTCATTTCTTTATTATGTCGTCAGTTGGAGCCCTGCGAAGGCAAGGATGATTTTTACCAAAATTGTCGTATCGGCTTCTGGGTTGTAAAGGCCTGATGACAAAAGCTCCATGAAAATATGTACTGACATTCCATCAAACTTGATTAGGAAAACTAAAAAGTCAAACCCAATTGGCGAAACGTGCAAAAAGGTCAGAAAGAAAAAGATTATTCCAGTAAACGTTGAAAGAAACACTGAATTTATCTTTATATCTCACTCACACGTACGTAGGTACATCACATACACAGGCACACAGTGATCAGTGTCCCCACAGCTCCGCTAAACGATGCTATCAATCAGTTTGACGAGCGATAGGAGTCTTTCTCTTATCACCGGAGAATGTGTCCGGATAAATGTTATGAGGCTTTACCGAGCCGTATACGTCTTCCAACCTATCTGCTCTACATACGTACGTACGTGATGACGTCACCAGAGTGTACCTACGTAGGTGAAGTCAGTACATATAGATGAGTATGTACAGCTTCTAAATGAACGTCCAGGTATGCACGCTTCAAACAAGAATTTCTAAAACAATAATAGTTAGAATAAAATGTAGTGCTTTCTCATGTAAATATTGAATTGATTTTTAATGAATATGCAGTTTTTATGTCACCTGTTATACGGTGTTTATTTAAGGTATATTTTGTATTCATATTGTATTTTATTTTCCGATTCATTGGTAAAAAAAAATGTTACTAAAAATAGTAACATAGGATGAATCAGTACCCATGAATTAATTGGTGTCATATAATGAACTGTGAGGGCACATTGATATCTTCTGTATTTTAACGATTTGCCAACAACATAATAAAGAAATCTATACCAATATATCTAACATCTATCATTATGTCTGTGATCAATCCCTCTCAAATAACAGCGACAGACAACACAATTTAAATAAACAAAAAGCTATAACAACACGCGAGTAACGGTGTTCCAGTAAAGCCAATATTCCGTTAAATCAGTGGATGCCCGATGCCCAGTGGCTGGTGGCCGGAGCCCGAGCCGTGTAGTGATTCTAGAAATAAAAGCAGTTTCTCTTAACAAAATCGGAGCTCGTACTCGGACCAAACGAGATTAGCGTGCAACCTCCTCCCGAGGGCCCTGAGGGGGGAGATACGCGGGGAGGGGGCGCGGGGCCGGGACGGGGGGCGGCGGTAGTTTTATTGGACATGAAATTAAATCAGGCCTCGGTGAGACCACGGAATATTCTTTTACTAACGAAGCGAATAATGTAGTGAAACGCGGATGTAAAATAATACCGTTTGCTTACTTTGCTCTACGCGCCAGCGACAATCACGTGGCGATGTTGTAATATGATAACGGTCAAGTTCAGATTTAGTTTTAGTACGATTACAAAACTCATAGTTAGTACGTTTTCTGTCTCAAAATACACGTTACATACTCGTACATTACGTATCGTACGTAGCACACACATTACACGTATTAAGTTTCAAATCACACAACATTAGCATGAACAACCTCACTCAGAGCTTCACAAACAAACAAACACAATGTGCTTACATTGCACGACGTGACTGAGCGCATCCCTTCAAACCACAACTCGAATATAAACGTCCCTCGTTTAATGAATTAATATCGTAATGTAACCAAATTGTAGTTTGTCAACACGGGAGCGGGCGCCCGGGGCGCGGGCCGCCCTCGGCCGCCCAGGGCGCGCGCCCACCACCGGCGACGGCCGGAAAAGTGCAAGACTTTAATTAAGACGAGCTCGGAATAAATTAGAACCGCAAGTCGATGTCGACAATGTTCCGATTTGCATTCGCTGCGTCATCGCGAGACCCACCGCGGACGCGGCGCGGGGCGCGGGGCGCGGGGCGGGCGGCGACGGGGCACTCACTGTTACAATTGTTTACTTTTTACTTATCGAACTGATACTGGTATCGAAACTTTTAATTCAATACTAATTAAACAAAAAATATAAAGTGAAGTACGTGTAGTACACTGTACTGCGGCACAGAGCATGAACTTTCTAAACTCTAGCAAAGCAAATATTGTAAAGTTTGTTAAATACATAAACATGAGCAACCGCGAGTAGACTCGGCTGAGTTTAATTGTTTCGGTACATTATATCACCCAGTTTCTCTTTCCTAATGCAAGTTAGAATAATGTCAATAAATGTTTTGTTTTGTTTGCATGTCTTTTTTACATCCCTCTCGTGATGAAGACCAACTACAAAACATTACCCGTATACAATAATTAAACAGTTTACGTCGAACGTACGTTTCATTTATTCATAACATTTTCCAATATATTGCTTTTCATTGAACTCGCGCCATATTGAAATTTAAAGATTAATACTTTAAAATATAAATATCCAATTTTGACCGTAAGATAATTTTATTCGGATATATGAATTTTAAGTAAATTTATAGGGATTATATTTGTACAATCTTTAATATCCAATTCCGATGCCTCGATCACTTACGATGATTTATTGATATAACTACATTATGTAGTAAATAATACAAAGTCGCTTTCTACTGTCTGTCACTATGTGTGCTTATATTTACAAAACCTTAGTTTTGTTTTTTTCAACGGATTTCGATGTGGTTTCTTTAAATAGAAAAAGTGATTTAAGGGAAAGGTTTTTAGCATAATTTTATCCCTGCATTCTCACAGGCGTGGGTACTATGCGAGTTAAGCCGCGGGGCAGAGCTAGTATTAATTATATTATATATAATATAAATCTCTCGCACAATCCTACATTATGATACTAGTGTGCGGTTAGTGCGTGTAATCACCAGATTGAGGGCGGCTCCTACATATTACAACATTAGTTCGCCGCGAGATCGACGACACGCTGTTATGGA
This sequence comes from Timandra comae, assembly GCA_958496195.1. Classification (NCBI taxonomy): domain Eukaryota; kingdom Metazoa; phylum Arthropoda; class Insecta; order Lepidoptera; family Geometridae; genus Timandra; species Timandra comae. Next base: position 10,482,277 of record OY292371.1, on the reverse strand, counting down.
ACTAATTACTATTCGGACATGTTTCAATTATAACTGAGGGGAATCAGATTAGTTTTTATAATGTACATAATAAGAAATAAACGGGGTTTAATTAGGAATAAAAGGGTCCTGGTAATCATGATGAAGGATACTATTTGTATCCTAATATTCATTTAAACGATATACTTGTAATTGAATACAGTCTATCTTTAGACTTGAAGCTGTTAACAACACAGGACAAGAATTATTATTATTGTATCATAGTTCATCCAAATTATAATTTAAATGTTTGTGTATAAAATTCTAATGCATCTCTAAGCGCACAATAAAGTAATGTACTCTACAATCACGTAAAAATAGCGTTTATGTAAACTTATAACTGAAAAACTACGAGTATTAAATTAATAATGTATGAAGTAAAACTAACACACGATGGAGAGTGGAGCCGTGTGCTGATGTAGGAACGTGACACGAGTTATTATTGGCCACGAAAATAAGTTCAAAACATAATTATAGATTAATTTTTAATTACGTCAACACACGCGACCCTTACCATGTTCAATTTAAATATTATAAAATTCAGGAAAATTCCAAAGAATTTTTTCCGTGTTTTCTTGGAAATTATAAAATGATACGACGAACTTTATTTGACGACTTATTTATGTATTTAAAAGTAATGTCGACGTTAAATAGGTTTTGATTTCAAATTATGTTTACGATAAAACTTTTTGCCGAAGCCGCCCCGAACAATTTCCTTGAATTCCAAACAGAAAACGGTCTCTATCATGTCACATTTTCTACGAACAAAAACTAAATCAAATTGTCAAAAATGCCTTTGGGAGGTGTGATACCTTAAATAGACAAATATATTTACAAACACACCGACCCACAGGTGAAAACTTCTAATACCCTCTCTCTGCGTCCGGGATTAAAAATAAATACTTCCTAAACTTCGCAACGTAATTGATCGAACTAACAAACTTCTAAAGACTTATAGAGGTCAATTTTAGACAAAAATACAGCTATCTTTATCGCACGTTGTAGAAATGAAAGGCAGAGCAACATCGCACGTGTATATTGGGTATAGTTTCTAAGGTCCGTAATTAGGTCTAAAAAGTCAAAGGTAAGATATAATTGGGGTATGTGTGTGAGTTTGTTTGTGTGTGTGGGCCCAGTGTAATGTAATTATGTGCGGGATCGCGGCCGGTCCCGCGGGACTAGCCGCTGATTATAACACAAAACGGTAAATATTACTCGGCTCACAGCCCGCCCAGTATCGATCACATCGCACACAATTATACACGATTTTTCATTTATAACTTGTATTGTTTACTTAAAAAACTATTATAAATCGATAACCAAGCACAACTGCAATAGGGTTACGATTCAATAGATGAATATTTGTGTGAATCAACATGGTTGTGTGTATCAATGAGTGTGTGCTAAGTTTCTGATGAAACTTTATATTATTTTAAATATTGTCCCATAAATATGACCATGGTTGTATAAACCCAGGCTGTACATATAATATAAAGAGCTACTCCAATGTAAGAAATAACGTCTGAGGACCAATTGTCGGAATTTCAACATTTCCAACTACATTGAAATCGCTCGCAATCGCTCAAGTTTTGTTACGAAATCAGACCTTTGAACCAATTCTGAAAATCTTTAAGTACGCGCTTACCGCGGTTTAATTTTGTATAAATTGTTCGACATTTCGTTTCAATCAAAGAAATCAATAGGCGCGCCTAACAAACCTTCATTAATCTAGATACGATCTGCTTAATGCAAATTACACTACATTATGTAACGAGGAGTATAATTATTGCACGTTACATAAATATTAGCATATAACGTGTGTGTAGGTGTGCGTGTGTGTGTGTGTATCTGTCGGTACACACGAATGAGATTAATAAGCTTTACGCATCCCGTAAATTGGATTCGAGTATTTCAATAGGTATTTCACGGCGGCTTCGTCTCGCGCCGCGCTCACATATTACATGTGTTTGTTTAGATTATTATTATCTTAACGGGATTTGTGAGTTGTTAACGTAATAACGTTCATGTTCCGGTTGTCAACCCGAAATAGCTCCGCAAACGAGCACTGGGGCGGTCTGACTTGTAGTCTATTGGTGAGAGTAACTCATGATGCTATAACAGTAGCATCTTTACAATGTAATACCAAATGATATAAACAATTCTCAATTGAACAGAAAATTGAAGTCACGCCTCATATTAAAATAATATATAAATATAACGTGACAGTTTGATCAGAGTCGAAACAAAATTTCAATAGATAATTCACGTTAAATAACAATGTCTATGAATATCTGTAAGCGGGCGGGCGCGGGCGGCGGGCGAACCTGAATGAGATGTATAGCGATATTTATGAAACAAATCTGTGTCTGAGCGAGCATCAATTCTGAACGGTTATGAATAACAATATAAGATAAAAAGCGGAGATATCGGAGGAATATGAGTGTTCGTGGCACTTGGAAATTTATAAAACACGGACGAATGACTCCGCCGTATTTATTGCATCGACGGCTTATGTATAACGGAGCGCTAATGGACACAGCGCATCGCACGCGGTAGGGTAACAACGAGCAACTTGAAGGTGATCTGAGGTTTACGATTTTATTTCACTTACAGTACTTACTTACTGTGTCGAACATACTGGAAACTTATCTAACAATATAGTATGTGTAACCTATTAGGGATTACGTTAACAGCTATCAACCGCAAATGAAAATGATGAGACAATTGAATGTGCGCGGCGCTATCGACGGGTGAGATCTATCAGTAGACTCCGGGAGTTAGTGAACTGTGGCAGTTGCCGATGTTCGCTCGCAAAGGGAATGCGAATAAGACAATATTGGTAGCATTTGACCCGCGATAAATATCGCATTCACACGTCCCGCTCGCACGCACTCGCACCGCAAACCGTTATCTCTCTCCGACTCTATACAGTGGCTAATGGAAAAGAATGTAGTGTTCCCGACTTACTTAAGAGGAGTAAACAAGTGTTGACAGGGAGTCCCGTAGGTTTCACTGGGAATCTTTTCATTCTATCCTTTTTATTTGGTCTCCATAGTATTCATTGAAATGTCGGATTTTAACAATTGTTTACTGAAACTGGAGATATACCTGTTCCAGATATAGGTACTAAATGTATTTAATAATACAATGGAGATGGAATTCTGAAAGTAAACGTGAAGTATATTGTAGTTAATTCATCACTCGGCGTGCGTCGCGCGAGTGGAGCCGACTCGTCACGTGCGACGACATATTGCTCTCGTTACATTTTACGTGGTTCTATTATCATATCATCTTATAATTAATTAGCATTGTTTCGCGAATGTATAAGTTTCAGAATCATAAACAAAGAAAGCTTTACCAAAATACACATCAAACAAATATGTTTGTAAAATATAAAAAATCAGTTCGCACGGCTCACCGGGTACAGCACACTACAATACAAAATAGGTGGTTTAACAAAATAGGGTAACTGTACCTGTTAGTGACGTGTGACGGGAGCACAAAGCGTCCGGTGCGCGTCCGGGCCCCGTCCGGGCCTCGTCCGGTCGTAGGACGGGTCTCCCCACTGATGTAGTACGAGCCGGGATTGTGGTCACACTTGTGCGGAAATATTTCACTACATCGCTATGAGTTTATTGTTTCGTTCACAAATGAGGTTTTGTATAATTGTGATTTGGAACCGCGCGCGGACCCGCCCCGGCCCCGGCCGCCCCGTCAACTAGAATGACGCCGCTCTCCACGCTCCACGCTCTCACGGATTTATTTAGCTCCTCTAATTATTAATGTTAAATATATTTAAGAGAATTTCCTTTTAAATAATTACCATTTTTATACTGTTATTTAGTGCTAATTAATTAGTTATCTCCTGTAACTTTAGTATAATTTTAATGAATTAGAACAAGAGATTCCTGTATAATAATCTCTTATGAATCTTATGATGTATTGATATGAATCTCATCAATATATTAAACAATACTTCCCCCTACAGTATACAATAACCCACCGGTCACTAACTGTGAAATGTAACAAAACTCAATTAATCAGTGCCTGTCCATTACCGCTCGTAGAATAAAGCGTGAAGCGCGTGTCACGTGCGCGGCTGTCATCTCATCACATTATCTACAATATTAATGTCTAAATAAACTCCCCTCGTCCAAAGCACAACTTTAATAAATTACAGTGTAAAAGGTCTATTTACGTTCACGAGGTAACATCGAATTACTGATCCATCATGTTCCCCCAATGTTCGGCCGCGCCTTTAAAATAGCAACACATATCACACACAATACTGGACATTTATTATTCAGGGGTCGGTAATCGGGAGCCGCTTACCCCGCTTCTTTACTGCGACACAATTTATATCTCCTCATTTACGAGCGAATTTGAAGTTTATGCTCAATAGTTTAGAGTGGGAATTTAAATGGAGTCAATTATGAGGGTGAGGTTATCAATTGATGACGTGTTAAGGTGCGTTCAGTTCAACGCATCGCGTCCTCCATATGTGTGGGACGCGTGCATCTGTCCCCGATATAGGCTCGGTGACACATCGCCGCGTGTAAACACCCCTTGTACAAATCTCGTTAAAAAACAAGAGAAGAGGGTCGAAATTTTGAACGAGATAATTGGAATATTTTATTTGGCACGTTTGTTTGGTTTGATTGTGATTTGTGAGAGCTAATTCAGAGTAAACCAATTGTACTGGAAATTGATTCGGCGCGAGGCGAGGCGGGCGCGAGGCGGGCGCGAGGACGGCGCCGACAGACAGCGCGATATTACGACCAGTTGTTTGTTTTATTTAACTTTCAAAGTAAACAAAGTTAAACTAAATCCAATGAATTAAGATTTTATTCCCTTACTTAGTACCAGTATAAAATAACTTTAATTGTTAATAGACGGACTGTTGGCGTCCGCGCTCGAGTAAACAACATTTTGTATAATAATGTCGCTCAATAAGTATCACAGAATACAATGTAACGATATTATGTATAATATGAAGTCGCGTTATGGAGTTCGAGTGTTCCATTCAAGATGGCGCGTATAATTTTAAATTCATAGTTGATTGTCTATCGTAAATAATTCCGGGACATAAAGCGCACTCCATTGAGAACTATAAACTTGGTATCAGTACTTTATCGCCACTTTCCTTCACTATTTAGATGTCTACTTTAATCTACCTATCATTGTCTGTTATGGGGTTTTAATGCTACTTTTATAAATCAGTATAAAATGTTTTAGGGATGAATAAATAAGTCAAATATTTTGAAAAATAGGTGCCTATTTGAAAATTTTATAACTATGTGTCTGTTGCGCCCGATTATTTATCATGGATCGGTAAGGATCAGGGATCAGGGATCAGGGATTAGGGATCGAGGGTCGGGCGTCGAGGGATCTAATACTATGAAATAGAAAATTTTGCTCTGGAGGCATTATCCAGGGAGGAAACACGGGAAGAAATGAGAGTCGACTCCCATCTTAAAAACAATCCATTAGGCCATTGCACTGCACACGTTTCTATAAAACAATATTATTTCATACTAAATCCACGCAACTTAGAAATAAATAAAACATACGATACGATATTTAAATTGAATCCAACACTTTGTAAATATTATTTAGTTATCAGTGAATGTGATTCAGGAGTGCAAACTGGCATTCCGCCGTCCTCACGCCATATTGAATTATCTTTCCAACATCTGTCGACGTGGCTCCGCGGGGAGTCGCGTGCTACTAGTACAGACATTACTACTCATCTTTAGATTTACACTGAGAAGTGAGAGCGTTAGTCGCTCTTCACAACAAACATACAGGAGTTTTTAGGAACTTCATGTTTGAGTTGTGTTGGTGTGTGTGGACTAAAATATAGTATGTCTAGTCGGAAAGTAGTGAAAAATGTTGCTTTATGCCTTTGAAATTAAGAGCTGTTATACGGTTTACCCTTTGTCTTGGATTCGGAGAAATTTTAGGAAAGCATATTTGTCTGTATCATAACAATCTGTCTGAATGTCTAATTTTAAACGCAATATTAGCAGAAATTATTTTTTCTTACGTTCAAGGTTCATAATGTTAAAACGTAACAAAAACGTAGAGATCACGGATTCAGCATGTCTAAAAATCTTATTCCTGTAGGATGAAGACTGACCGTTAAGGTAGAGCTAGCCTTTACTTTTGTTCCTGTATATTTGGTAAAGTAAATTGTATTCATGATTATCTCGTGTCGTACATAATGTATATTGAAGTATGTACTCGCGTGTGTGTGTAGTGTGTCTGTAGAGTGTGTGTTCACAAGCCGCCCTCTAACCACGTCGAGTCTGTTCGTTATATCGAGTGGTTCTTATTTGAATGTGCTCCATTATATCGAGAATTCGGCTATTATCCGTCGGCTGAGTCCTAATGACGTCACTCTCAACCTTATGAGATGTGTGCGGGCAGTGGCACGCATTCTATCAGACACACTTGTAGTAGTCACTGTGAAATAGGGGGTAGACGGTTCGGTTTCCGTAAAGGGACTGCCAAAAAGTACTAAACTGATCTTACTGCAAGGTCAAAGTTTCTCTCTCATTCATGATTAACGAGTGGTTCTAACTTTCAACCGACCTAAGTATTTCTTAATAAGCGTGTATGTACGGTATGTATTTTCTTTTAACTAAGACACAAATGTATCTAAAAAAATAAACACCAAGTCCGGTCCCTATATAAAGATGACAAAGTTTCTGACTATGTTATGTAGGTAGAGTCCAAGCAGTGACGTTAAAACCTGACCCCAAAACAAATCAAATACAAAAACTGTGATTCAAACTAGAATGTGTATTCAAACGTCTTTTTCGGTTCCATTTAATGGTATTATTTAAATTCACGCGAATGCATAAACATTTCGCAACTAAAAAATATTAGGTCTCAAAATGGTATTCCGCCGGCATTAGAGTAACATTAGACTTTCAAATCGAGTACTAACATCACGTGACTGTTACGTATTCTATTCCAATTTCACGTAACAACTTATAGTCGGAGAGACGACGGCAAAAACGTCGAAAACACGCGAATACACCTTGTTGAATACACACAGAGACAACTTGTAATGCACTAACAATACCATTGGCAATACTGCATACTGTTTTACTTTCATTACTTTAATAGATTATTCAATGTTAAATAATTGTTTCTCTTTGTTTGTTTAGTTTGTATTTAAATTGTTAACATTTCTCTTTTAAGGAAATACTGTTAAAAGTTTATTTAATAAAGGTAAATATGGCGTGCGTCGTGAGCTTTTTCGTTGAATTGATTAGGTTGATTTGAATGTTGTTAATATACTTTTGATACTAACTGTACCACTTTTATATTGTAATTCATGTCATGATACATTTAACGACTAATGTTCGTTCACTCTACGTAAACTGAATACAAAGAAACTCCACAAGGCCCTCGTAACACATACAAAGTTTAAAAAAACAACAAGTCTCGAATTTGGTTCAAAGTGAACTAAACCAGGTAATTATAAGCAAGTTTTCTTCTCACAAAACTTGTAACGATCAAGTTACATGCGTTAATTAACTAGCCATGTTTCAAGCCGGAGTGCCAGTAACTTATTCAAGTTACTAGAGACCCGTAGTTAAGGCGAAGTTAACGATCCTAGACCCCTTTCACAGTAAACACGTCCCAGCCAAAACGGCTCTTGTAATACGTAATAATAAGGTCGGTTTTCACGTGATCGTCGGGGGCGTATCACCGTGGGCCCTATCTGCCCTCGGCTGGACCTCCGCCCAAATTGGTCGAATTCCTTTGCTATTCTTAGCAAACTGCCCGTAACACGTAATTTAAGTTTAGGACCCAATTCCGCCGAGCGCCGGACACTCACAGTATCTTAACACTTGTGATATTAATGTTTATATTGCGAGAGATACCGAGGCTTAATATCGAGCTCGCTCTCAAAACGGAACGGTTTACTTTATGAAACATTCTCGGTCGGAGCCAGATTTCATATTTTAACATTCATTATGCTATATCAAACAAACTTCCCAGATTGATATCCCAAAAATCATATCGAATAAAAACATTCCCCAAAAAGAGCATCGTATTCCCTAAATTCAAATCCGAAATAGCAAAGTAAACATTTTGTTTTGTGGAGGCGGCGGCCCGGACCCGATCTGTCGGCCGATACTCGATCTCAGACGTCCAATTTCCTGCATTCGGCTCCGAGACGAGCATTCTGCAGAAAACCCCAGGATGAAAGGACTATTATGCTGTTTTATGATATCCTCCGCGTCGCGAGGGTAAACTTTATGATGGTTTACAAAAGTGATTTATTGTAACATATTTGCGGCCGTGTTTACTCCAACGTGCAGGGCGTGGCCCCCGTTGTGTACCGAAGTACAATCATTTATTACATAATATATGACGAGTAAATGGCTCTATTACCTCGGCTAGCCCAAATGTAACGTAACAATTTCCCAGGCTAGTTCGCCTACAAAAAGAAGTGCATTACCAATATTAAAAATTCAAACAAGCTATTGATACCATATGGCCGTACGTTATTTTTCGTCGATTTTCCTCAATCGGGTACTATCATTATCTATGTATTGGAGAGTGGGTCGGAGGAGCGACTGATAATCGTATAAATTGAATATATACGTACGTACTCGCACGAACATATCTCGAACATTGGCATACTTCCAATCATAATCATTAGACCCCGCACACTCTGGACTTGGACTATTATTTGATAGACATTATACTTTATTTTAGTGTTATGTTAATGTCGGCTGCAAACTTTGGACGTTCGTTACTCGATTGTGCACGTTATTATATCGATTTTATTGGTTTTATTTCACTGTTTGGTTTGCTTTTGTACTTTAACTTATGTAATTTCTTTTTTATATAAAATTACGGTGTATTTTTTACTATTAGTACTTTCACAAATTATATTTGATTTTATTTTCTAAATATTAACTAAGTTCATGATTAACTATAGAACAAAATACCCTTTAGTCCAAGTAAAATTGTGTGTTATTCTTCAGAACCCTACGTCAGTTTAGTTCGGTAACAAATAGCGGCGCGTCTGTAGAACAATTTGTTTGAATGCGCCCAAATTGATCCCAAGTTCGAAGTTACCAGGAGGTAATACAAAAGCATCGGTTGTAGTTTTAGAGCTCAGTGGGTTTTATCTGCGGCGCGGCAACTCGGCATTGTTTCCTTGGCCGGCCTCCGAGGCCATCAGCCCAATTGAATCCACCACCTCGATACCGCCGATACTTATTTATATTCCTACTCGTTGCTTTATTGGTATCGTTTCGGAGACTTCCACCAAATACGCTTTGGTATTTGTTCTGGTATCGGCAGTACGGCGCACGGCGACACCCGGTCTCTATCTGCGACTCGTGTTATTGGGGGTACAAATGTTACAATACGAAAGGTTGATTATTCACTTATGATAACGCTGGATATACTTAGGGCCTAGAATAAATACTCTGGAAAGTTATAGAGTTTAATTTTAGAGCAAGAGTTTATTTAGGCTTTGGGTTAGGCTAACTTTGATGTTGGAATGAATTTATTACTCGCAATATTCACCACGACAAAGAACAACTTTAAAATCATTAATATGCGTAGTGTAGCGGAGACTCTCCACACTTAATCGTCATCCCGGTACAGACCACAGCCTCCATAAGACTATCTTTTGAAGCATGAATGACTGACTCACATTGAAGTATACATACATATTAGTATTACTGACAAAGCCCATCGTCCGTCCGCCGTGGAATCAATACGAACTGGCCCAGGTTTATGAAACATGCATGCGCTCCTACATCACATTACCTCGGATTTTAATCTTCCCTACGTACGGTTTGACTTATAGTAAGTAATTGATGTATTAGTGCTGATTTTATTTAAGGTCAGTTTATTTACACAGCTTTGCAGTCTAGTGGCATTTGCACCTGATTGGTAATCCGAAGCTTCTGGGTTCGATTTCTAGGATGTGTGTATGTTAATTACGAAACATGGCTCAAGCCTGAAATCACCAATATTTTGGTAAGCGTGGTGATTATGCCTCTTACTCCGTAATATTACTACTCCGTTAGTTTACAGTCTTTGCTTAACAGTTTTAATATTAATCTTTATTTAGTATAAGTAGTACTAAATTTAATGAACAAATGTTTATGAACATTCAACTGTGTGTGTTGAGCCAGTTGTTATTTAACTTCAACTAAAAGGTACTCGCAGTTGTTTGAATCGTTTCAAAGTAAATTATAAACCAGAACTGTGATAACATTTTAAAGTAACATTTCAAACATAATTCAGGGTTCTTGCTTTACAATATCTGTCAGTCGCAGCGTGTTTAGGCAACTGACCGCAAACTGGGAAGCCCAACATTCACCAGATGTGACCCGGCCACCATTACAATACGACGGAGCGAGCCAAACTCAACCTTATCGTCATAGCAATAGGCGTTAAGTTTGCGGTAAATAAGTTCAAAATGTCACCAGATAAAATAATGTCCTCAGAAGATAGCCCTAGACGTTGAATACGGCCAGTTATTGTTACGTACGTAGGGTTAGACTTATGTTGTTATAGGACCCTAATCCTAATGTCTATGAACGGTTGATTCCCGGGATTAAACCGTTTAATTTATTGTTGGAGTTCTTTTACGGAGATTCCCTTTTTTAGGTTTAACTAATATCGGTTGGAGTTTAGGACGGTGACGTTTGGGCTTATTAACACGTTCGGAGGCGCCTCTTTATTGGGGTTGAAAGGAGATCGAATTAACAAAGTATACAGATTGATAAAGGTTTAATGTGGATAGTATTAGGTGAATTCTTCGTAAGTATTTTTGCAGTAATTTTTGCAGTGGTAGACTTGGGTTTGGGTAGTACCTATCCATACACTTGTGACTCTTCTGAGTTGTAGGTACCCTGGGTAAAGGAAGATACTGATGTCGTAAAATATCTAATTCATTAAGTCGTAGAGTGAATACAGCACAAAAATATAAATGCGTGTCGTACCTATAGGTATACTTACTTAAAACTTGTATCAGACGCTAAGCCCAGCCGAGGTATAAATCCTTAGTCACGGAGACGCTTTCGCCCCTACATTATAAACTCGCCGGATTAACCTTATGAAGGAACTTCTGCAAACATTTAATTCAATTAAAATTCAAAGTAAACCATAATTGTTTGGCTGTATAGGCAGACGAAGCCGCGGGACAGGTGTGCACGAAAGTGTTCCCGCGGTGGGAGGTTTATTGTCCAAGTTCCGCGATAAATCGACCGAGTGGAGTGTGACGGATCAGGGCGCGCGCTACAGGGACCCGGACTGTGGTCGACCCGCGTTTGGAAGACTTTTTGAGATATAAGTTTTTTCTTGGAAAATAATTTACTTAATATATCAATGAATGAATGAATCAATGCATTTTTCTAAATCATTGTTTTAACTGTAAATTATACAGCTACAATAACTAATAATTTCAGTAATTTTATCAGGCGCGCTTTTTATTTTTTGTAACGATTTTTTGGGGTAATATCCTCTTGAATTTCTATATCGGGACTACAAAAGTTATTGAAAATTATTGTCATTATTATCACAATATCGCTCTCTCAATTGATAGAGATCATAGCTTTTAAGGATCGTGCCGATAATTATTACCTTAGATTATTGTGCTAAATATTTTCGTATGTTGCACTTGTGTTGCCGAGTGTACATGGAGTGTTCGTGAGGATTTATTTCATACCTCAGTCGTGATGTTAACCCGCGCGCGCCGTGAACCCACTACCGCCTGAGTTGTTACCGACTTACACACCAACCCTTTGTGTGCTACTAATGGTTGTCACACACATACACACTTGTATAAGTACATAGTAGTTTGAGGTACACAACACCATTCTTTTGTAATAAAAATACTGCAAATGTTGTTCCAGCCAAAACTCATATTTCCTATAACAAAACAAAAGTATTAAATTGTGTGTTGGATTGCTTTCGTCCGTCAGCCCGCGGGCACACTTTGATACTCGAACCAGACACATGTTCTGTTACCATAGAATGAATCAGACAATAATTGTAACAACGTACCATCGATCAGACACACACACAGAAATGAATATATTTCTAACAAAATACACCAAAAACACGAAGTAAGCAAACTCCGAAACTAGAAGCACATCGCAATAAAACTTTACAACGCGGAATGTTGCGATAGTAAAAACCTTTTTTTATCAAAAACTTGTACATTTTTATATGAAAACCTTCACGTTTGGTCGTCACAACTGTACTTGTGTACCTTTGAAACACAGTCCAGTACAGCGAAACGTAATCAAGAGGTGGGCAGTTTGAAAAAAGTGACATTCAGATATGCTTTAATAACAACTTATGTATGTATTTATAGTTACATTAATACCTAGTATAGGCAAATGGTGGAGAGAGTAGCTTCGTTTAATATTAGATAACTAGTACTTAATCCTAGTAATCCGAGGTGGGTTCCTACTAGATTTGTTGGTTTTCGCATAAAACCTTCTGCGACACCACATATACTTTATTGAAGCACAGGTATTAATCGGATCTCAAAAGATTTTAAATTATAGTCTCGATATTTCGATCAAGTTACACTGACCGTAGATGATAGGGGACAAAATAAAGTATGAATCCGTTTTGCCAAGAGTAAGAAATCTATACGAAATGTTTCTGAGATGAACTCGACTGTCACAAACCTAGACTTTGACGATAATTTCCAAATATATAAACTTTGATAATAATTTACAGCTATGTACTCGTATAACCTACTATTTGATATCATCGTAGTGGTGTTATTTCCAATGGTAGTGGGTGTAAGTACTACTCCGTCTGTCGTAACTCAAAGGGTCACATTAAAATACCTCGTGAGCTATCTCCGATCTGCGCCCGCGATCGACTCCCTATTACCGCGGTATGTTTGCTAATGTCACTCTCTGATAAGGAGTTTACGGGAAAATGTACAGGAGTTTTTATTACATTTATTTTTTATTATAATTTTGCTATTTTTAGGTGTTTCTTTATAACCTGTAATGGTTTACTTGCGTTGGTGTTTATCCGGTAAGATATGTGGGATAAAATATTGTCTATGATATATAAGGATAATGATGCTTTTTATTATCGAAAACAATTGGAAATCAAATCAGTTTTTCCAAAGATAAGCGTAACAAATCAAAAGATCTATCTTTAGCTACAGGTGTGTTTTATTAAAATATTCTGTTCCTGTATTAATACTCGTATGAACCTGAGTAGATGCCTTATGTATACGCTATCAGAGCGAAGTTAATCCGGGAGTAGATCGGGCCGAGACGTCCTCTGACGCGAGATCCATTTCAGTACTCTGCCGTAGCTGTAACATTCCATTTCATATCATTAATATTTAAAAAGCAATTACCCACAAGATGAACGAGCTCTCATCCCTAAATCCAAGATCTCGATATGATGTAGCACTACCTACTCGTGACGTCCACAATATTAATGTGCCGCAATAAAAATACAAAAGTGAAACAGTTTTACAAACAACACACAAATATACGATGAAAAAGTGTACGCTCCATTTCACACCCCATCGACAATGGCTCAGCAGTAGTATTTGCAAAGTATGCGCTCACAATGGCCCTCTTTATTAACAAGAGATTAATGATATAAGTTACTGCTCCGAGACTTCCTCTCGAACAGGATAAACGCGCGATGTATGGACCGTAGGCCCGCACTCGGATATGGCAACACGCTAAATTATGGGCCCGATAACTTTAATAAAAATAATTCCCTGCCATCGGTAATAAAATAAAAATGGCTCTAATATTTTTTTATTTATGTGCACAGAACGCGATCTAGTGATACTGGCAATTTAATACGTTTAAATTTTTGATACTTTTTAGTGCCTTTAATAAAACTGGCGTTTTATGTAAATATTATATAATTCGGGCGCGAGAATAACGCGTCATCGGGTGGGATTTATATTTGAAATTAAAACTGTAAACATTTGTTGTGCGCGCTCTTTGTAAATATTAGTTAAATATATTTTTGTAGGTCGTTTCGTATGCACCGGATCTCATCCATATGTCCGCCATGACAGCTGTGACATGTAATTCCAGCGAGCGCCCTGATTGGTCCCCGGTCGCAATCAATTCGTTCTGATTGGTTGATGAATCGGGTTCCGCTGTCATGTGTAACATGCCAAATCGGTGCATTGATTGTCCGCCTGTGGATCATTTGGATCGATTCGAGATACAATCTCGATCTAAGACCTCCATTACAGGTTGATACCACATCTTGTATTGTTCTACTTTATCGTTAGCATACAAGTTAACGTACCTAACTGTGTGGAGGCTTGTCAATGTCAACTATTGTTAAATTTAGTTACTCATAAGGATAATTGTGATCCATTTGCTATTATTGCAAGCCTGTCTTAAAGAGTCTGTACACGCACACCCCTATCAAAACACGCTTTTGGTCTTACTGCAATTCTTACTCGTATATAAACTGTTTCGAAGCAAATCTATCGAAGGATAAGGTGTAAAGTGTTCCTATTCTGACCTAACGTCCTTTTTGTGACTGGTGTCACGTTCCCTTCCTCCATAACTTACTTTTATAGGACGGCCCTGAAACTCCTTTAACTTGTCTAGTCTTAGTCCATTTTCGGAAGTTTTACAAAACTACTACAAGTTTTATCTTTTGTTAGCAAATAATGTTTTTGTTCTACAACATATCTGTTCGAGTGTTATCGCTTGTCCCCGTGTCTACTATTTTGTAAGAACCATATTTGAACATTATTTTTACGTCACTTTTATTTGATACCTGTACTTTTACCGTGGTTTGTACAAAATCTATAGTTACACATCTTTTGACTGAGTTTGCGCAACATTTATTTAGTTATTATCTGCGAATGTGCCTATTAGTTAAACTAGTTATGTTTGCCGCACATGTGTCCATACAGAGGAGCATGAAGTTAGTTAATTATTAACGTCAATCAGGAACAGTAACTGTGTTATCGGTGCGCCGCCCGCGGTCCGCCGATATTCACCGCACCCGACACATAACTCATTCTGCCAGACATGACTTACTGCATCAAAGTTTTTTCATACAATTTGCTCAAATAGTTCGACTAACAAAATGGGAGAATGGAATGAGCCTCGTAAATTGTGCCTTGTACGGAGAGAGGGAGCTGCGGGGAGCGGCGGGGAGCAGACGGGAGGGGGGAGGGAAGGGGGCGCAGTGAGTGACGGCAGTAAGACAAGTCAGATTTTTGTCAAGCTTATACTGAGTGGATTGAATTAGACGCGCTTAACGGTGCTTATTTGGTGTTATATGGTGGCACATAGCTTACAGCGTACCGACTGATATGTGATATGCAACAGGGTTGGCAGGTTAAGAAAACAATTTGTTATAATAACAGTCATGACTTTGTCAGTTTTGCATGTTAACAATAATATGTAGAGTCGATATATTTTTCATAGTATTTTAGAATATCTTACCCTTTAAAAATACTCTGTAGTCACACAATCATCATATCACTTGCTGTTCCCAGTGAAGTCGAGATTATTTCGATCTAGAAATATGAAAACACTGGGCATTACTCAGCTAAACATTTACACGAAACTAGTTAGTACAAACCTTATTATAACACGTATATAGTACAGATATACACTGTAATTCAAGATCGTCGTACAAAACAGAGCATGTCTCGCCGTGAGTCCCCCCGAGCCATAAACCGCTCGCTCCTGGCCGAACTGACCTCATCGCGGGTACATACTGCCTCGCTATTTATTTATTTATTTATTTATTTATTAAGGTGACACAACAAGTTACAATCTAATTATTACATACAGAAGATACTTAATTTAGGTTTACAGTCTGGATCATAACTCTAAAACGTGTTCACACAGCATGAAAATTTGAGAGCATTAACATAAAATCTATATTTTTACTACAAAAATATTAGAATATGGCATGCAAATAAAAACAAAATAAAAGCTATTATTAAAACAATAAACTTTAACAGAAACAATGACGAAAGTGACATGCGAAAACCGAAATAATATATAAACAAATATTTATTATTACAATAATTATTACTACTTAATGATAATTTCATTCACATGGCTACTATAATATTTCATTGATGGCGTTTTTAACCTGACGTTTATAAGTAAAAAGAGAAGAATTATATACATCGAGGCTTGGCAAGTCATTAGAGGAAGGATCCCTGGCAGAGAGATCATTGTATAGTCGACACATACGTACAATAGGATTGTAGTAAGACGTATTGTTCTTATACACGTTTAGTCGAAATGGTCTATTTTTGCGATATCGATAATTAGTATTTATATTCATAGATTCAAGTAGAGATGAAGTGTCAAGTTTGGAGTGTATGATTTTATATAAATACAAGAGATCCTGTTGCTTACGACGAGATTCTAACGGTTCAACATTAAAAATCTTTAAGCGTTCCGAATATGTCGCAAGTTTTCGACCGTAACCGAACCTATATGTCATGATCTTAAGGCAGCGTTTTTGGATCTTTTCTATAGCTTGAGTATGAACTGCATAAAATGGGGACCATACGACGGACCCGTACTCAAGAACGCTTCTGACTAGACTGTAGAATAAAGTGAGAAAAGTGTAAGGTTTCTTAAATTGTTTTGTATTTCTTATGACAAATCCCAGTAATTGAAAACCTCTGTTCGATATATAATCGTAATGAGGCCTAAAACTCAGTTGAGAATCAAAGAGTATTCCTAGGTCCCTGATGACTTCTTTACGTTCCAAAGTATGATTATCTATAGCATAATTAAAAGTAATTTTGTTAATCTTCTTGGTAAAACTTATAACGAAACATTTATTTGTATTTAAGAACATTTTGTTGCGATTACACCAAACTACAATATTGTTAAGATCTCTCTGCAAATTATCACAGTCATGTATATTTTTTATGGGTCTAAAAATTTTTAAGTCATCAGCATATAAAAGGCAAGGACTTGAGAGGCTATTAATCAGGTCATCAATAAAAATAATAAAGAATATGGGCCCTAAATGGGAGCCTTGAGGCACGCCAGAAGTAATAGTAGATGACTTCGAAGTAAAGCCTTTTAATGCCACGAGTTGACTCCTATTTTCCAAATAAGATTTGATCCATCGTAAGAGGTTTCCATGGATTCCAAAGTTTGAAAGTTTTTGGATTAATATTGAATGATTAACTTTGTCGAAGGCCTTCTGAAAATCAGTATAAATTGCATCAATTTGACCATTCCGAGCGAAACTGTTGCATAAATGATTTTTATATTCTAATAGATTGGTGACTGTACTTCTACCGCGAACAAAGCCGTGTTGACTGTTAGATATGAGAGGCTTAATGTGATAATAGATGTGATCATAGATCACTGCCTCAAATATTTTGGCTAAACAAGAGAGAATACTTATCGGTCTATAATTCTCGCAACGTGAGTTGTCGCCAGATTTGTGTATCGGTACAATAAACGCAGACTTCCATAAAGAGGGAAACTTTCCAGAGTTTAAAGATTTATTAAATATAACTAAGAGTGGAGGTGTAAGTTCATTGACGCATGATTTAATTACTTTCGGAGGTATACCATCAGGGCCACATCCCTTATTGATGTCTAACTGCAGTATTTTGTCTTTAATTTCTGTGGCATTTAAGGTGATATGTGACAGTGTATTTGTGCAAATACTAGCCCTTTCTAACCAGGATATAGAGGATGAAGAACTGTCTTCGTATACGGAAGCAAAATATTTAGCAAAAAGTTCACAAACACCTTGCCCTCCGGAAGTCGACTGATCCCCGAGTTGCATATTTTGAGGAATAGAGTTAGATTGTTTCTTGTTTTTGATAAATGACCAAAATACTTTGACATTACCAGGAAGTGCTTGTTCAGTGGTCGAAATAAATGAATGATAACACGAATCTATTAACCTCTTAACTCTAGCCCGAAGAGTTTCGTAAGTATCTTCGTCGCGGGGATTTTGAAATATTTTGAATTTTTTGTGATACTTATTTTTTTCTTTGAGACTGCGAATTAAAGCTCGTGAGAACCAGAATGGATAATCACATGACTTTTTATGTACAAGCGGAGTATGTTTATTAAGTATTTTATTAACTTCCGAATAAAACTTTTCCAACATTAGGTCAACATCGATGTCGCAGAGTAAGTCTTGCCAGTTAGTAGATGCTAAATCTGATCTAATGCTAACAAAATCGGCCTTATGGAAGTTAAGGGTATCACCCTGACGTTTCTTTAAATTGGTATAATTATTGTCAGAGAGATCCATTTTAATATGTAAAGGTGGATGATGCTTGTCTATACGTATGACGCACTCGATTTCTTTAACTATAATACAGTTAGAAACAGACATAACTAGATCTAGTAGCCGGTCATTAACATTGCGTATATTATTAAATTGCTTTAAATTGCATAGAGACATAAATTCTATCAATTTTGTGGCTTTTGGATCTTTGGGCTCAGAAGGTAACATAGATCCATCAGAAAAGTTTGTCCAAGTAAGTTGTCTAGTATTGAAATCTCCAATAAGTAATGTTACACAGTTCGTATCAAATCCCAATATGGTCTTGTATGTATTGTCATAAAATTCGTCAATTAGGTGGTTGTCCATGTAAGGGGGTAGATAACAAAGGCATAGATTGATAACAATACCGGATGACTTGACACGAGGTAATATACTAATCCATACGTCCTCAAATCTACTTTGCCAGGAATACCTTCTTACAACGCAAAGATTTTTTTTTATTGCAATTAAAACGCCACCACCGTCAATCTTGATTGAGTAAGCACTATTTCTGTCTCTACGAAAGATATTGTACCTGTTATCTACAATTTCAGAATCATAAACACTTACATTAAAATTTGTTTCCGTAAGACATATCACATCATAATCATATTTTAGAAAACTTAAGTACATTTCGGATACCTTACTTCTATATCTATTCACATTTTGATAGTATATTGATAACATTAAAAACAGAGAAAATATCTAAAGAATTGAGCAAAATGGTTTTACAAAGAGAGATTAAAAGAATAAATACAGAATTATCGTACTAATTTGACCCTAAACGTTGAAGCGTATCCATATCCTTCAAATGAATTGCCGACGAGTTATCATCCTTTCTAAGATATATTCGACCGTTTCGAACCCATAAGTATTGATAAGAATTCAACTTTCTGAATTGGCGCGCAGCCGCATGTAACTCCTTCGCTTCCGGCGATAGGTGTTCCGACACGTAAATAAGTTTAGAACTTTCGCTATCTATATCAAGGTGTAAGGATGACAAAGGTGATGTAGAGTTGAGCTTATTGAACCGGCGTACTCCTGAAATGATTTCGTCGCGAGCTCGTTCAGATTGCAGGTTTAAGAGAATAGTGCGGGGGCGTTTGGACAATGGGTTAATCTTGGCAATTCGGCGAACAGAACATATCTCAATATTGGATAAATTCACTATTTCAAGTAATTTAGAAACAATATTGGGGAGATTTTCACTGCGTTTCTCGGGAACATTCTGTATCTCTAAGTTACGGCAGCGTGATATACTCTCCATAGTTGTTAGTTTTCTATTTATTTTTGTAAGTTCCGAGTGAAGACTGATCTTGTCTTGCTCCAAGATTTTAATACGTTCTTCCGCAGCCGTGAGAGAGTTTTTTAAATCCTCTTGTTCACTCTGCAAGAAGTCCGTGGTTTTGGTGAACTCTGTCTCAATTTTGGATATCGCTAAATTTATTTCTTTTTTAAATAAGGAGTTCATATCTTCCATAATAGATAGTTTCATAGAGCAAAACTTTCTGTCTAAGAGTTCCTCGAGCTTGTTTAATCCAATTGTAACACTAGCATTATTAGATTCCCCGCCCTGTATTTGACCTTTGCTAGTAGATTGACCTCGGGATGACGACGACAATTCATCTTCACATGACATATCCAAAGTATTTGATGCATTACAGATCTCGGCAGGAGATTGCAAAGTATTTACATTGAACTGACTTCTTCGGACCGGCGTGTTGTCGTTTCTGACCCGTTGAGTAACGTTGTAACAGCTATGACAACGCCAATGTAGTCGTTTCTGTATATAATTTTCCTTATAATTGTCGAGTGACAGGCCGCAACACTCATAGTGATAGGTTGCACCACAGGCAAAGCACTTCAATATTTGATCTTCTCTTATTGAGGTTTGACAAGCTATACATTCCATAATTACTAAAAATATTAGAAATATAAATAATTGATATGCACCTGAGTTAAGTAGTAGCAGTGTAAAATGGCATAAGGTGTGTAGTAAGCGGTTGACAATTTCGACTGCAGACGTCACTCTTGTTTGGCTCAACGGCTCCGGCGCTCGGCCGCGAGGCAGGCGCACCGCACTCAAATCCAGCCGAGCGCGGTCAAATTATTTTCAAGCTAATATCTTCCTGTGGCTCCCCCACCAACCGCAACTCATCGGCACCACCTCGCTCGCCGTCGCCGATCGTCGGGTCGATGAAACAGAGGTCCGACTCCAACCAAGATGGCCGCTAAGCCCAATGGACAGGTCCCCAAGAGTAAGCAGGAGGGGCCGAGAAATGCACAATTCACAGTAAATAAATAAATTAAAACAAACAGAGCACAACACGACACACGTCCGCTCTCAACTAAGTCTCGGGCGAAAAAAGTACTCTATACAAAGAACCTAGTATTCCTAGTACTCTATACAAAGAACTAAGCGATAAGAATCGGTTTATTATTCTCGAACGATCGAGCCTTCCTGGAAGAAAAATCTTAGATAAACACACAAGTTTTTTTCAAGGTACAGCCGTTTTTCATTATTTGTATCGGTTATATTTTTTATATAAGTACTTATGTATAAAATGATTTAAGTTATTTTATTACATACAATATTAAATGTAAGTAATATACATAATACTTAATGCAAACACATATCTTTCAATAGTAGCTAAGTACGTAGTCGTTAAATGGAAATATCTTATTCAAAATAATACATTTTTAATCGTTATAAAATGTTATAGCATAAGTAGATATTTCAAAATAGTTCAGTTTCCAAAATGGGATATTTCATGTTTCCAAGGTATCGAATGGGCGAAACATTTCACAATGACAGTATAAAACAAATGTCCCAATAAGAGCCCTCGATAGCGGACCGGGGGCTAGCACCCATCGCGCGCCGACCGCCACCGATTTGCCTTGCAAATTATAATTAACTCGACTTGTGACTAAACGCCGGAAAAGAACTTCGGATCACCTTTATTAATTACATTCTAAAGTATTTACACAATTCATTATGCTCCCTCCTTAATGTTCAGTGTTGTATAAGCATTGAAATGTGGTTATAATTTTCTTACATGTTGATGTTTCGGGTTCTTTACAGAATCCGTGATCACAGTAAGCTCAATCCGTTAAAGTAGTTTTATTGCAATGCTTTTTCTACTTGTACATAATAGTAATATATACTCATAGATCTATGGAGAAAACTATATAAGTACTTTAGACTCTACTTACAAAACATTACAAAAATTCACTCAAACAAAAAAATCATAATATTTACGTAGTGAAACTTCTACTGAATTGAGGTACAATACACAGCCTAAACTAACAGATTTAGAAGAAAATTGTAAGGAAAAGTCTTTGAAAATCCCCAAGCTATGTAGTGAAACAAAGTTTTTCCTGAACATTGAGAATATCTTTGAACATATTATTATAGTAATATGTAGTATAACGTAACTATACTAATAAAATAAGCCTAAATCTGTATTACAAACAGATTTAAGCTTAGATTGAATAAAACAAATACTGAAATAAAACCAATTTGACGATTTTTTATCGTGGTTATATTTTGTTTTACATTTTCTGACGTTTCGCATTCTTTACAGAACCCGTGATCACAGTAGACTAAGATGGAAGACGTCTATACAAAGTACATAATGTAAAAAGTACCGTCTATACTTTTTGAAGTCAATACAATTATATTTTGAAACTAACAACTTGAATTAAGCAATTCGTTTCAGTCGTCCGTTGGTTGTTTCTCTGTTTGACTTGATTTCAGTTTGTTTGTGCCGCCGCCGCCCACTATTTTTAGTGTAACGCCTAACTCGAGAACACTATTAGTTTGAATAACTAGGTAAACAACACTAGCTGTACACTTACCTACTGTAGGTAACTGTTTACAAATAAACTTTATAGTACACTACACAAATATGTGCTGAAGTTGTTACTCAATTTGGAAATAAATTTACAAGTATTTTATTTAGAACAATGAAAATAATAAATAACAATGGTATACCTTGGTGATCGTAATAACACATAGCTATGCTAGCTACTCCGGAGGTCCCGGATTCTATTCCTGTGTGTGTATGATTACCTACTTTTGTAAAATAGCTCAGTTTTTATAAAAACGCATTAAGTAAGAGTTATGATTCAACTTATTTCGTTTCGATGTACAATGTTATCAATGACTTATTATATAGATAATCGAATCTCATTTTTAAAGATAGACCTTATTAATTTTCTATAGTACATAATTTCGCGGCAACAATTTTCTTTTGCTAAAGTGCTGACGTAGCGTCTACGAGACTACGAGTGTGCTACGAGTTACGACGGCGCGGGCGAGGTTAATAAGATATTTGTGTTAGTTTTGATTTGTTCGTTGACATAATAGTTTAACTACAATTACGGAATATTTTTTGTGATAGACTAAATTAGGTTACTGATATTACAATTTTTTGTGAAGAGAGCTGAAGACCGAACTCGATGGCGTTTAATGAGAGAGGCATATGTCCAGTAGTGGACGATTACGGGCTGATGATGATGATGAATTATTTCTAAGATAAGAGTATTTTAAAAATAATTAGTAACTTATCATCATCATTTAAACATAGACTAGCTGAGGGGTCTTATGATTGTGACTAAATAACGTTGCCAATGGTGTACTGCAATTCAGAAGAGTCACAAGTAAGTTACCGGAGATATAAAGCGGAACAAGATGGAGAAAGGAGATAAGTGTAATACTATTGTAGATATCAAAAATATTTATTGCGCCCTAAAACATAATATTATCCAGTATGACTTAACAAACTGCAATTTTCCCACGGGAACCCTGTAACCAGGGGTAAAACTGCAGAGCACAGCTAGACTAAAATAACTTCCACGGGTAACAAATCCATATAGTAATAGTGCGGTGGTCGCGAGACGCCATAATTATTATCATTAATTAATAATTAATTTGAGCCGGCGGCGGGTGTTTTGTTTAGATAAGTGGCAGATACCGAGTTATGTTCCCAATTACTTGGTGGTATGTGTCCGTTATCACACGGGTTTTTTACCGGATTGCGGGTCGTTTAATAAAATCTCGTTTTTCTAACTTACTATACACGACATCTAGAAAAAGTATCCCACAAAGTCACTTACTTATACGTAATTATTAGATACTTAGTCCAGAGTCTAGGGTTCTTTTATCAATAAACTAGGAATAACCACAAAATAGTACACGTTTTCTCTGTTATATTATTAATTACAAAGGAAAGAGAGAAAACGTGGATTTGGTATACGTTGTTATTTCCTGTTTATTAAAAAGTCTTCAGAAAATTTCGTTAAAATATTTTCTATTTACATTGTTATCACAGTACCATTCCAAAATACAAACTTCAATACAGAAAATCACCAAGGATATTTTCAATAATATTTACTTTAGAATGTACATGTTATTTTTCAGTTTCTCGGACAATATAACCATTTTCCCGTACCGGTACATTCTTCGGTACCGTACCGTACCGTGTATACTCTGACGTCACATGTTGGTTCTCTTACGTCAGTTCCCTACGATGTGTTGTGTACTTTAGTTCCGCACTCGCTCATACTACAGTATTAGTTTATACTCACAATATTCATTATGTTCCGATAAATACTTATTACGAGAAAACTAACAACGATATCGTAATATTGCGTACTACATTCAATATAAAAAAAAAACAATTTTAATATGAAATTCACAGATCACATTCACGAATATTTCTTTCAAACTAAAATTATTCTGAAAAACTAAATAGGCGCACTCTCTTCTGAGAATAACTCAAGATCAGACAAGAAATATCAGTCAAGTTGTCTGCAACTAGTGAACACACTAAGTGAAAACAAATAAAAAACCTCATAAAATTTAAATTGGCTGTTAGATCTTAAAACCTTACTTAGCTTTCTTTCGAATAATGATAAAAGTTTCTTAGAAAATCGTTCCCATAAACCGATATCTCGTAATCAGCCATTTGCATCTTACGCATTACTCGTTTGACATCAATAATCGATTCCCGCGAGTGACGAATCAATCAATTAGTCGAATGGCTCACCCTCTCGTGAGTACGGCGCCACATTCACGACACATTTTTATGGAAAATCTTGGAAAAGTAATTGATTTTTAACGGTATTTTCTGGATGTAGGCCTCGTTTGATTCCGAAACCATTACCGTATGAGTCAAATAACTTTTACTCGGAAAACGCTCTTGTAATTGAAGTGATTTCGCTCAAAAAGTTAAACGAAAGTTATTAAAATGAAGTGTAAAGCCAACCGAACAAATTAAATGTTTGCTTTTAAAGAACATTATTGGTTAAATATTGTCACAGTTATTGAAATGGAGACGAAATATTAAGTGGACAAATATTGTGGAACTTTTAACTGGAGTCGGTAAATTGGTGTTTTATTGGAGTTGGAAGTATAATTAAATGGGAAAGGAGAAACGTAGATAGCAGTAGTATCGTCGGTGGCGGCGGTCGGCGGTCGGCGCTGGTCACTCGCCGCGCGACTTCCGACCGACACTTGCCAAACTTTGCCTCTTAGCTACTTACTTGTACTCGTATGTTACATTTGAACGGCTCTAACCTATAAAATTTAAGCATCCCTAACGGTGGTGGTCAACTGATCATTGGGTTAACTCAATTTCTTTTAACATTGTTTTTTATCTATTGACTTCTGCTACTTAATTCTGCATTTTGATCTTGTTTATGTTACACATGCTTCTTGAATTTAAATTCTTCTGCCACAAGAATTGTTGAAGCTGATAAATGGTGTCTAGACTCTACTTTTACAACGTAATCACAGTGTTTGATAAAATATAATTGAGTAATTTAAAAACACAACATCTTGAGTGTGTCTCTACAACGGTGTACATAGAGTACAAGTATATCCCCGAAGAAGCGGAGTCGGCAGGTGCATGCAATTACGATTCACAATACAAGCAGTCCCACGGACTACGGGATTTTATGCAAAAAATAACTAAAATAAAAACCTCCACTTCATTCCGTTACATGTGCCGTTAAATTAAATTTGTTTTTACACGAACGTTAAAAGAAAATGGAACGTTTACACGCGGACAGTTCACTGTTTGAATATCGTTTGTTGAATTTTAAATAAATTGAAATGCATTTGGAAATATATTTCCGTATCACAAACAAATCTGTTACGAACAAAAGCCTTCATAATCCTTTTGAATAGAATATATGTTGTACCTGAATACTGTTTTTATTTTATTACTGTACGTGATATCGTACACCTGGCACAGATCAGTCCTCTACTCGTATACCTAATTGCTTTTTACTTGTGCACCTCTGACACTTAAGACTAGTTCCTACGTTACAGCCGGCGAGGCCGCGCGGCGGGTCGCGACAGGCCGCCGGCACTACCCGGCTCCTCGCCTCCCTCGCACCTTCACGTTCCAACAAACATAATTTCCGCTCAAACACAACGTTATAGTAAAAACTTTATGAACTCGCGTCTCTGAACTGTAATTTGGTAGAAAATTCCTCAGTAACCGTTAATTCAGTTGAACCGTGTAAGTTCCGGTCCGGTGCACAGACCGGTAAATAAAACCGGGTGATTTCCACCCGGGTGAGCCGGAGAGTAACGTCTTAACTGCCGCGCGAGACCTCCGAATTATCTCTCTATTTGTTTTATATCAATTGCTTTATTTTGTTCTACTGCAATTGTTTAATCGATCCAGGGGCTGTCGGAACCGGTGCGAACAGTTGGCGAATAGCAAGACTCAGACTCCGTATTACGACAATATGATGGAAATATTTTGAACATGACACGAGGATAGTAATTTGATTCCGTAATTTCAAACGAGAAATGCGATGAACGTGGAGGTCCTCTTTCAACATGTTGTTCGCAGCTCGTATACATTGTTCGTGGAATTATTTTCCATCAAGATTTTTGTATAAAATGAAGTGTAAAATGTTGACACCATAAATTCCCTTGTGGTGACCACGGAGGCGAGTTATGAAGCCGGAGTCACGCCACGTGGCCGCCGGCCAACTATCACCGGCATAACTTGATAGTATCGATGGAAGTATTTCATACCATGGATAAGTGCGAGCGAGGCGCGCCTCCGCGGTTACCCACGTGTGTTTACATTATGGGTTGATGTTAGGTTGATTCCCATGCCCCTGTTTTCAAGTGATGTGGAAGTTCGATTACCAGTTGGCTCATTGGGTGCAGGTGTTTTTAAAATACAAATAAGTACACAAAAGCTCTATGACGTCCAGACCATATTCATTGACACGAAGTCCAAAAATTTTTAACAAACGCTTGATTTAGTTAAAGTTTATACTAAGACATCTACACCCAAGACGACAGTTACTATGACATTAAGACTGTGCTACTCCACAAAGCCCGTCCACACAAGTAACTTCTTACCCAGTAATATGATTTGCTTTGTGTTAGGAGCTGCGCAACAGTTGCTACATAATATTATTAGGGCATCCAATCGGTGGCATCACGACGAGTTATGGCCTGGTATCGAGTGGAGTGCACCCACAGACACACAACAGATAACAGATAACCTTTGTGTGAGTGGCAATCGTAATTGATACATTGTTCTTGAGTGCGCGCGACATTACTTCTGAGCGTACACTCTCAATGCATTATATGGAAATGGAAATAGAATCGTAATATGGATAAGGAGTTTGTTTGTGGCTTTATTCTATCTATTTATCCTTTAATGTTAAGGGTTATTTCTATACAATAAATGGGAATTCGTAAAACTTTTGATTTTAATAAACTATATGTGTTGCTTTACTTTACTTTACGTATCTTCATCAGACTGAATGTAATGTCCATTTGATCGAAATAATAAAACAATTTTATCTTATATCCAGATTCATTATTTATTGTTTGTTATAAGTTAACTTTTTATCTCTGAGATAAATAAAGTTAATAATAATGCCAAAACAAAATTTAGTGAGCGCATTTATCTTTGAAATATTAATATATTATGTACTTATATGAAAGTTTATAAGTTTTATAAAGTCAATACCTAAACTAATCACATCTATTTACGATGACAAGACAAATAACCATATTACAACAATCCCTCAGCATCTATTGGCAATCCGAATCAATAATCTCATTAAGACGATTACATGATTAAGCCCTCGCTAATCCGGTGACGTGCGTCACGTTAATATTCTAATGGTACTTTACACAATCTGAGGTTTTGTATAAAGGGAGTTATGTTCCAGTGCTGGCGGTGATTATTACACCACTTGACCTCGCCGACATTACCGCGGATTATGAGCCGTTATCACAGGTTTATGTCTCCGCTATTACCTTATTACGCCATTGTTAATACCCATATATTTGTTCGTGAATATCTGATTGTATCAAATCGAATTATGATGAGTCATTACGTATCGCAGACGTCATTACTTATTAATCGGATCTGATCTGAGTACAATGACAACAAAACAGAAAAAAAACCGTTTGAATCCATTTAAAAGCAACATTGTATCGTATTTCATTGGAACTAATCTCGGCCGGTAATAAAACCAATGGCCCGGCGACTCGATACGGTTTCATTCGATCTATTTAACGATATATATCTTTCTCTAACATATCTAAATCAAATTATAGCTGCGATAAATCTAAATCTGGCCGTCTCGGCTCTCTTTCGTTCGTATGCAAAAAGAAAGAGAGGTGTAGAGATTAAGGTAATCGTGTATCGAGGAAATTGGACGGCGCACGTGAGGTTACGCGGATCCACGGCGAGCGTTACTTTGAACTTAATTTGATTTTGTCAACAGATTAACGACACAATATCGATTATATTTTAAATTATTCCCATTGACACGAAATATTAAATTGAAAATAGTATCAAAAATATGGTATCGGTTTATTGTTCGTATAAAATGAATTTCAAAGAAAATGAAAAGCCACAGAAATTCAATTTCCATTGATAGTATCCATGACTGGTTGAATGTATGCGCAGTTGATTGACCATAGAGGTTTGCAGTAAATAGGTTGATATCAATTCGAAGAAGCCGCACAATACGATTCCAGATTACGGTGATCTGTCTGTGTGTGTCTGTGTGTCTGTGTGATTGTGGTGAGGTGAAACCTCTCGCGGTCACATTCATTACGAATCACGACATGTATCACGCATAGAAGTGATTCTATTATTATACTATTGTCTATCCATTTTATTCATTGTAATTATTGACATTCATGTTTTAATCAGAGCTATTCTTTAGAAAATTTGATTGCTCTTAAATATTTCCAGAATATTTTACTTAAATTCATATTTCTGTAATAAGAAGAAATTTGGGAAATAATAAATACCTAATATAATATGGAGATATAAATCTCGCACCGAATATAATATCTCCAAGTTTGAAAATTATAAGGTATTCGAGTGGAATGCCATTGAGTGGAGACTGGAGGTGCCACTTCGACAGCGAACTTTGGAACTCAGAGCAGTGTGTTAACAGAACTTTTAAAATTATAAATCATTCACACGATAACGAAAACTAAAAAGCGAATTTTTCGAACTTCATTTAATCCTGAAAGTTTTGAAACCATATTACGGTGAAGCGACGCTAATGTCGTGTCACGAGAAAATGAGATTTATTTATTTAAATATAGTGTTCGCGTCTCGCTCGGCTGAGGACCAGGCAGGGGGTACTGAAATCTTATTACCTCGGGCAAATAAAAATATAGGTGATCAACTTGTGAGACTAGGTCAGCTCCGAGAGAGACCTTTGTAAATTAAGTAATGGTATGTTTGCTTTGCTTCTAGACGTTCGTTAAAAAAGGTTACGAAGATTACTGTAAAGGAATCAGAATATAAATGAGGGTCAAGGTGGGTCGGAGTCAGTGCGGTCAGCGCGGACAATGCGAACCATTGCTTATCTAACAAACACCCATTAGGTACCCTGCATAAAGTAACGGGCAATGTAAAGTTAACGGAGTGATTTTCTCAGGAATACAAAGGATGGTTTAAAGTGAAGGCGCGTCGCGTTACGAGGCCTGTGATTGCGTCGCTTTGATACATGTGACGCTCTTTTAGTTCAGTTTGCACTGAAAAATGATTATGTTTAAAGTAAAGTTGAGTCTCCAAGCATAGAAGGGCGTTGTTTCTTCTCTTGGTACTAAAAGTTAGTTTTTATTTAAATAAAACATATTTTTTATACTCAAAAAAATATACGTAGTTTCCTCTGTATTATTTTGATGATTCATCATAAATTCATAATGAACGACGAGCCCACACTCACATAATACCTTGTACCAAAAACACCATTACAACAATAATTGTAAACACATAACATTATTTTACAACGGCAATAAATTTCAGTGACCATAACCGCATAATCTTGAATTTGTTGACATTAAAATGGTATAAAAGCCGCAATGGGCGGGGGGCGCGGGGGACGGGTCGCGGGGTGTGCGGGGGGCGAGAGGGGTAGCTCGTAGATTACGTTGTTAAACATCGACAGGAGTTAAATGGCAATAACATCGGCCGATGCAGCCTCAAATTAGATCGCCCTTCGCACAGTGTACGCGACACAGTTGGAATACTACGTACTACACGGTGCTACGAGGTATATTTTCTACATTGCTTTGCTCTATGAGTTTTCAAGGATTTATATATATATCGCTTCTTAACTTAAGTAGAGAGTACTTAACAGTTTACATTTTATGTATAAAGAGCAACAGTTGAAAAGTATTCCTAAGATAAATTTAAGTAATTTTATAGTTATTGCATCTTTTACATCACATTACATGTCAACCTACAAGCTAATCGAATAACTGAAATCTTGATATAAAACCTCACATTCACTGTCAAATTGTAACCATTTTATCAAGTTTGAAAGTTGGTTAATATAAAAGCCCGAGTGCGCCGGAGAGTGTCGCTAATTACCGTACTGTGTACGTTACACTGTGGCGGGCGAGCGATCTGCCCCGCAATGCGACACTCACTTTATTGCGCTGCTCCGGACCAGATATTATAATAATATTAACAAACTCGATCCATATTTGAGTTGCACAGTTAGTATTAGTATTACCTTCAACCGTTAGTCCGATAGTGAGCTAGTGCTACCTCCTACTGTACACGTTGTTTGACTGACAATTGTCAATATACACACATTGTGTTTATCCTAACTAATATTATAAATGCGAAAGTAACTCTGTCTGTCTGTCTGTCTGTCTGTCTGTTACCTTTTCACGGCTAAACTACTGGACCGATTGACTTGAAATTTGGTACAGGGGTAGCTTATGGTCCGGGAAAGAACATAGGATACTTTTTATCCCGAAATTCCCACGGGAACGGGTACTACGCGGGTGAAACCGCGGGGCGCTGCTAGTTTTATTATATGCAAGCATTTACTTACAATTTTTATGCTAATAGAAGCTATTGTGATTTTCTTTAAATTTTGGATATAGGGTTGCTATTTTTCAAAAAACAATGAAGTTAAAAGAATTAATTGATGAAAAAAATGAGTCAAAGTGAAATAAAAGAAACATCTTAAAAAGCTTCAGATAAATATAAAACGCTGTAAAGATTCATAATTACAATATTTTATGAATGTTCTAAAAGTTTCTTTGAATCTATCTCTGTTTGACGTTCTCCTGTGAGCTTCGCTCTAATACAAAAGTAGTTGGAGTTTAGTGCACAGACGACTCGACAGATTTAAATTAAACTTTGCAATGTAAAGAGATCGGAATGGAAATAAGTGACGTTGGAAATAGGAGTGCGGATCGATTGATTCTAAATATACTCGTAAGGTAAGGTAGAGTTAGAAAAAATACATTGATTCTAGATATAGGTATTTGGGTACGTAAGGTAAATCATTAGGTAATGTATAAAACAATGATACAATTTAAAGGTATACATAATGTTTCTATACTTATTTTTTATTTTGTACCCATTGTCTAAAAATAACATAATTAATAGTTAGGGGACAGTTGCTATAAGAAGATAATAGGATGACATATTACTACTGCAAACTATATGAAGTTTCTTCGCCAAATATTTTCTTTAGAGCAAGTTTTAGAAGTAGAGTCATCCCAATTTACATTTCCATTGAACACAACATCTATTCGGTTTCAAATATCGATAAGTAATTGAACAGTGGAACGATCAGAGTCCCAGTCCCGGAGTCCCGGCGCCCACTGCGGGATTACGTCGCGACATTATTACTTTGTTATATAATTAAAGCATTACACGGTAAGCCTTTTATCACTCTTCATTAACTAATTTGGTGTTACCGCCGCGGTTCTAGTTGGACACGCTTTTATTAACTTCTGTGATGATCAAGTGGCGTAGTTGGTAGTCAGCTCACGCTATTCTAAAGGTTGCGAGTTCGAATCCCGTTCAAGACAAACCTGGTATAGAAGGTAGATTCTGCACATGGAAGCTTCATGAATTTGCCTTATTCTAGAAGGTACGGTCTCGATTTGTGTAGAGCGACCGCATTTGTGTAGTAATTTTCATATGATGAGATATTATGATTTAATTCTATCTTCATACTTCTCTGTCAACTCTGTGTTACATATTTCCAATACCGGTACATTAGCTTGTCCTCATCATGTGACTGGTTTTCCTTTCCCATGGCACCATAAATTTGTAGACGTCAGTTTCCCTTTATTGTCAGAGCGAAGTGATAAATGCACACATTACTCACAAACACCACCTGACACCGAATTTGAACCTGTCACCTCGGGATTACAAGGCGATTGTCATTTCACTGGGTGGAAGGAGCATAATGTTACGTGTATTCATTTTTATATTTTATTTTATAGACTGTTGACCCGCCTTCGTTGCACACAAGATTAATTTTCTTGATAATTTTCCAAAATGATCTTTAAAACACAAAACCTGTCCGATAAAACACGACATCGACAAATAATAAATAAAAAAATATTCAATTTGGTTTAGTTGTTCTTAAGTTAAGGCGTGTCTCAAGAAAATTTTATTTGGCCTGCAAGATCTAAGAAGATCTCTTCAAACAAAGACCTTTCTCTACCGATGATATTAGCACAGTGAGAAGAAATAGATTAATCACCACCCTAGCCCAAAGCGTGTTGGTGATCTGAAACCCTAAACCTATTTTGAAAAACAAACATGCAGAAAAAGCTTCATATTATACCTTTAAATAGACAAGTGCTCAAGCCACTAGACCGCGACGCCGTTAAAGATATCAGTATTAAAATTCGACCGTATATTTGATTAATGATCCTTAAAAGGCTTTGTCAACATGAGTAATTTATTATCTTCACTAAATATATTACATAGTTATAATATAGATGGTGGCGTGATAATATAAATCTTGTGTGTCACTGGCGTGGTGAACTAACTGGGCCTCAAGTCTGCTAACAATAATGCTGTGGTAATGCTAGTCAAAGGTATTTTTATATCGCCATTATGGTTGTCTTTTTTTGTCATTTTGGTATTCTCCTTATGAAAACAACGCCACTGACTCAATAGCTATTTAAACGTAGCTCGATGTTTGTTAAAATTGTATTATGTCGCTTAAATGATAGCTTTTTTATTTGAATTTTGACAAGAAACAGAGACCACTGAGACCCCGTAGCCACATTAATAAATAGGAGAATAATAAATTTCCGATGGTGTCTAAATATGTTGATATTTAGACACCATAACGATCATTGTCAGATCAAATAATGCCAAATAGCAGACTTGGCACCCTGTTCAAGTAATTCATGTATGTTATAGTAATAATTACAATTTTAATCAATGGATATTGTGCACGTAACGACCGCACTGGATTGGGTTCATTATCGCCCTAATTGCCAGTTTGTTCGGCGGCCTTAGTTCTCGGTATAGACGGATTATTGATATGTTCGGTGTTCGTCTTGTTAACTTGTTTGTTAGCCTTATTAATCTCATTAATCAGGGCTATACAATAATAATAAACCTAATTGATGTTCCAATGTAACAGGGTTTTACAAATATTTATAAAAAATATAAATAAAAATCTTAAATTTTATATGAGTATATTTCGTCTGTTAGAAATAGCAACACGGTTTTGGGTAAAATTAATACCACATATGAAAATGTTAAGAAAAAATCGATACAAAAAAGGAAATTTACATTCAACTAATGTTTCAATGCCTAAACCTAACTTCGTGTTTTGTTCCTATTTAATACCTAACACCTTTTGTAGCATAGATATTTTGTAGCAAATTATAAGAATTTGATATTGGGTCATTAATGCAGAATTAAGGAATGAAATTATCTTTAGCAAAATAATTTAAGTAGTACAAAACTATGTCAACCGTTACATATCTATTATTAATATGAAGTCTACAAATATTAGTAAGACACAAAGCGGTAACGAGACTAGCGGGCGAGTCGAGTACGGCGCGGCGCATGGCGGACGCACATTAAATACGAAATAATACATTAAACGCGACATTACCGTTCAAATAAGCACAGAGTTATTAACAAACATAATTTTGTAATTTTCTCCGAATTATAAACTCATAACCTTTGTGCGAGCGGTTGTGTAATTACACAACTAATCGACATTTTCTTCTACAAAGCTATGTAAAGATTAATTTGTCTCTCGAGTGTAATTAATTCTAGTTGTAGGACGAGCGGGGGACTCTATGTACCTACAGCGGGTCTATATACAACGATTATGTTTAAACGGACTTTATTACTAACACTGAAACTGAAAAGCTTGCTCTCATTTCTAAAGTACCTATTAGATTTACGATTTAAATAATGGGCTACATTCATTTATCAAGATAGTACCAATTGTTGTATTATGTCTCTATTATGGTCGAACGGGTTGACTGTTGGTAACTTCTATTGCTCATGGACACCTAAGACACAAATTAATCGACAGACTTTAAGAGATAACATGACATTAGGAGGGGATGAGGTTGATCTCTGGGTCTCTCACTCAACCAACTGCATTACCTCTCTCAAACCGCGGGGCGCAGCACAGCTAGTAAATAATATTTTAATACTAATACCGAGCTGTAATCCCGTAAGTAAACAGCGAGATCTCTCTCGCAGTAAGTGGTAACAAAAACACGAGCGAAGCCAACTGTTTACAAGCCCTGAATACTTAGTGTTTGACTTAGTTATCGAGTTACGAACTTTGCTTCTTTGTCGACAATTGATTTCTTATGTAATGCCACTTATGTGAGGGCGAGGAAGAGAGTGTTTTACGTGAAATCTTTTGTTTTAATATACACGTGATTGGAACAATTCTAAAAGTTGTATGTGATTTTATAGACTCAAGTTTTTCTTGACTTTATTCGAGTGTAGCTGGGATACAGTGTATTTTTTGTAAATTTTTTTCATGTTTGCTCTCTTAACACGGCTCGCATTCGAAATTACTGGCGGTAACTAAGGACACCACCTCACTGTGTTAGCATAGTATCATCTATAAGAAAGCGGTCCTTGGCATCAGGATCTTACAGGTGAAAACCATGACTTTAAAGCACAATAAATAAGAAACTATCTATGTTCGCGCCGCGCCGCACAGTACCCACACAAACTATGAACAGTAAACATAACATAAATTAATTTAGCAATACAAATATAATTTCTATTTGACAGTAATCCGATAACAGAGATCGGACGATAAATTTCTGTATTCCAATTAAACAGGGCCAGTTGGTGCGACGTGCGCAGACGGGCGGGAAACGCGCCGCGGACGCTACGACATACCCGCTATACAACGCACTGGGATTAATTAAATATATTCTAGGAATATTATAGAACACATTAATCTGGAAAAATCTACAACAGAACAAAAGAACCTAGAATAATGTTTCTATTAACCACATACATTTCTTTAAAGAGTAAAAGTTACTGACACAACAATATTATTTCTATTGAGTAACTACACGACACGCTTTTTATTACATTGACTGCTCTTTATGGTGTTACCCGCTGTGGTATTGTAGTTTATTTCTTGAAAATGCTATTCAAAGGAAACATTAAAATCAGAATTGTAGAAAGGTATCGGAGAGAATTGAGTTACTTTCATAAACTGCATAACTATAACTGCATAAGGTCTTATGTTCAACTGTGGCTTAGACGGCTTATGCCAGTCAACCCCAACAGCTAAAGCTCTTTTTTTAAGGACCGTACTAATTTATATTAGAAAGTTTGCGAAAATTATGGAAATTGGAGGAAAATCGAAGAGATCAATATTGGGGAATTTCTTAGCCTAGCAGTACAACGAAGAAGGTTTATAAAACAAACGTTAACACAAACCGCTCGTCTACAATGTGTAAGGGTGAAAATTTCCATAGAACCGCAGCAAAGGGTCAGGCCAACAAATTAATGTTTTTGCGCCGTCGGCGAGTGTGGAGGTCACACGCGCAGTGTGGACGGCTCCTGCTTCAGGGGGCACCGTGTATCAATTAAAGGTGTACGGGTATTTAATACTCGGGGAGTAATAAAGTCTTTTGTGAGATATTTATAAATAAACAAAATATGTAGGTGGTTCTAAAAGTTAGAGCTCAAGACAAAAATGCCAAAACGAAAGCTTTTTAGCTTAATTATTGCGAAATTTTAAGTAACTATAACTAAATGCCTTCTTGTTTAGATTTCTGTAATTGGTCTAAACTACTATACGTATCCTGTTCCTAGTATTACTAAAATATAGCTATACACAACTACCAAGAAACCGATTGTGTATGTTTGTAAGTGGGCCACGCAAACACTAGAAACAAGCCCCGCAGAGTCTCGGCCAAAGTTGTTCAAGGATTCCTTTATATAATTTCAAAAGTTGTAATGTTTGTTGAATCGAGTAAGGATAACATTAAGTTCACATGTCCCCGCTAAGACAAACCGCCCTAAACAACGAATCGAGCCGAAACTCGACGAGCAAACAATGACACGCGGACTAACACGATACACACCACATACTGGTGTATGTACGCAAATACAGGAGGGCTGTACAGTTATACTTCCATGTCATGGCTTGACTCGGGTTGAAGATCATGGTTTTAATACTTTACCTGTGAAAAAAGAAGGGTGTTAAGTAGCTTGGGTAGTGTTTTATATCTTGAAATGAAATGAAATGACATGAAAAAGTTTATTGTGACACACAGTAAAATAATAAAGTAAGGTAATAAATATTTTTAAGTTTTAATTTGTTCAAGTGTTTAGTATTACTTATAAAAAAAAAGATAGATGAAAAGAAAGCGATATATGTATGTACCAAATGAAAATAACATGTATCATTCTTTTTCATTTGTAACAGACTTTTATATAGTTTTATTAAGTATGAACCTAATATAACTATATAAGAGTCTTATAGAGATAACTTTCTAAGAGTCTATATTCACTAGGATATCACAAACTTAAGAAAGATTAACCCAAAGAAACATATTCTTCGAGATTTTATTATTTGTATTCTAAGATATAAATAAACTCTACTAGACAACAACACGCTAAAAATACCTATAAATATATATTCTGTACTCTACTACAAATGTATCTATTACAATACCGTATGAAAATCTATATCAGTGATTTCCGAGATAAGTCCGAAAACACGAACTATAATGAAAGATATGTAGTGATAATAACGTATTCTCAGAATTCCCTCTCATTATACTCCGCATTCTCTGAGACTACAAATTGTTTTGTGGAAGCCGTAGTGACACGCAAACAACAAGATGACGCGGGCGGGTCCCAATAACTACACCCTTTTATTAGAGCCCATTAAACTAATCTTGTAATTAAACAAATGTTTCCAAAGAACACTTCCAACTTTGGCCCGAACTCGGCGCGCGTCAAAATGTAACAAAAAATATAATAATATAACGTCGTTTCAAAGTATTCAAATTACTTTTGCCGATGAGAGCGAGCCCGTCTTTGGAGCAGTGTACATTTATAATGGTGGCCCGAGCAAAAACGGCCTGTAACCAACTTTTGGAGCGCACAGGCGTGGACCCAGGACACAGGTTGGGTGAAATAAAGCTCCCGTGTATGCTACTCTACGTCTCTAAAACCATTGAACTGAATTCAATATCGGTTGCAACTGGTATAGGCTGCATTTTTTCAAAAGGATTTCTGTTCATTGACAACTCTGTTTTATACAGGGTTGTTGTATATTACTACAGATGTTTTTGCTATTCACAGATTATTTTTGCTTATACATCGAATCATTTCTACAAAATAAGCTCTAAGAAGTTCAACTCAACAATAGAAGATCCTTCAAATACATATACTATTGAT
Source organism: Timandra comae (assembly GCA_958496195.1). Taxonomy (NCBI): domain Eukaryota; kingdom Metazoa; phylum Arthropoda; class Insecta; order Lepidoptera; family Geometridae; genus Timandra; species Timandra comae. The sequence continues at coordinate 10,444,760 of OY292371.1, read as the reverse complement.
AAATATATAAAAATGGTCCTCTTGTAAAGTTGTTCCGCTGTTCTGTCGTTTTATTGAATTTTGCAGCGATGACCACTTGTGGTGATCTCATATGCTTCAACGAGAAACGAATTTAGAACCAAATCAAAGCATTCCCGCTCTAAGAATCCAATTCCGCTCGGTCCATACTGATTTATTGCATTCTCGGTTTTAAAATTGATCCACAGTTTGGGTCTGAATTCAATATATTTTTGTTACTTTTGGAGATAGTGACATCCGATGAAATAATATTATAGTTTGAAATATACTATAGGAATAACTTAAAGACGGAATTATTGTATTCCACTGGTTATTTTTAATATATTGGTAATGTATATTGAAAGATAATATTCCAATGTATATTAACGTACATAGTTGTATATACAAGTTTATTTAATAAGTTCAAGTTTATTACGTAACTAAGGAAGTTCCTATATTTGTTTCAACAATTACCTTCCTATGTTTTTGTGCTTCTATTTTCATATTGTCAAGGTAAATACTTGAACAGTGCGTGGGTAGCTAATCGCGAAACACCTCAATATCTTACAGGTTATTAGAAACTTGTGGGAGTAACAATATTTCCTTTATTATTCACAGAGGTTTTTTAACATACATTCGCTTTAAGTCAAATAATAATAAGTATATAATACACCCACTGACCAGCTCTTAAAGGAAAAGGTCAACAGAACACACAATACATTAATATTGGAAATAAATAAAATATTCACGAACTATGACCTTTTTAGAAGACGTTAGTTAACCCTACCATGAGCAAACAGCTAGACTACTAATACTACAACTATGATATTTAGATAGTATTTAATTTTGATAGAGATATAATAGAGAGATAATATAATAATAGATATAATAGAGATTTACAAAGAAACATTTAAAAAATATAAACCTCCGGAGGGGTTAAAAGAGGTAAGAAAAGTTTTTCTATGGGATTAAATACTACTAATCAATTTAAGTTTACTAATTTCATCTCCTAAGAATATAAAATAGGAGAAACACTTATATCCACTTTTAACGCAAAATACTGAGATTGACAAAATCTAAAAACCCGACCCCAATTAGACTTTGGGATACCTAATGGTTCGGAAGAAGCACTTTATTTTCATTTTCTGAGAAGGCACTTGAGTTTAGGCTTACATCTCAGAATATGACGAGAGCAGCTTTATTATTAGGCCTTGTTTGTCTAACAAAAGAGTAAGTTCACATAAAAAATCCTTTGCTTACTTTGTAGTTGATAGCACATAAGAAAGTAGACTGACATTTGGAAGTTAGTTACTGAATAACATAAAATAAAAATGAAACTCGGGACATAGATAACAGATTAACCGAATTAACACTTTTTTTTTGTTAACCTAGTATTACTTTCATATTTCTAATTATAACATGAACGTTTCAAGTCCGACCCTGGCGAAAGATTAATTACGCTTGGACATTTCGGGATTAAACACTGGCAAAGTCTATTGGCTTTAAATTTACGGTATAATTAGGTTTCATTAAACTTAAAGTACACTTGTTCGCTTCTTAAAGGTTTCGGAGTGTGTGCCGCAATCATTATAGGTAAGTACTTAGTTCAACTTCATCTAGAATATAATTTAATGTATGTACTTATATTGTGTTCATTAGGCTGGATAATCTTCATTAAAGGTGTCTATAGTTGGGAGCATTAAGCTATCTGGGTATTGAGTCTATAGAATTGTTTGGTAAATGGATTGATATATGTAATTATTTATTTATAGCATTGGAAATAAGTATCCAGCCAGTCACATGTTTTTTTATTCACACAAGACGTCGCCAACTGGACTCACAAACTTGTATTTGGATTCTTGAAAGTGGAGGAATGTCCATGTACTAAACAAACATATTATACTGTGTAAATACAACATAGGTACATACATTAAATCCGAACATCCAGAACTCTTTTGTTGTACAGAAAAAAACAACAAATTTTTCCATTAAACAAAAACAATGGGATAGAATCGTCTCAACTGTCAAAGTTTGTTATAATAATGAACATTGTTTTGATGGTTGTCTGTCTCTGTCCCCCCGCGGGTAACGGTCTTTCCTCTCGCTCGCACCACCGCAGGTATCCTCTTACTTACTTCAGTTTTATAACGTTTATATAGGAAAATTCAATACGAAATATTATTATTTTTCGATTATAATTTTTTGTAACAACTGCCTCCGAAGACCCGGCGAGAGCCAATGAATATTTAAACGAGCTAAACGTCTCGGTATTGGTCACGAGATAAGATTTTATCGAACTTTAAAATCCTTTCGCAGAGAATCCTCGCTGCGATATGTCACTGGAATATTTACGAGATAATTTATATTTAAATGTGATTTTTATCTGTACTTAATCATAATCAACTTGGGTTTAAATGCCAGTAATAGAACTCAAATATGGTAAGTATAGTTTAAAAATAGAATGGAAACATTCGGAGTATCTCGTGCGATCCTAACTAACGCACTAACAACATGGAAAATCGTATTCAAGCTTCTATCGTATTCAACAGTTGGATTAATATAAAATAATCATATCACTGTCTTGGTAGATATGCAGTAACGAACTAAACTATGACGTTCCACGATAGAGTATACTATTACATATCATACAGAACAAAGACATGTCCTATTAAAGAAGCCTACCTAATTGCATGTCAGTTTCAAACTCCCAAATACTAAACCAGAGTTGGTAGAACAAACAATTTTCCAGTCAAACGTACCCCGAACCGAAGTAAATACTAAACAACTTAGCGCGTTGCAACTAAATACAAACTGAACGAAACGGTTCAACATTTTCTGGCTTCGGATTTATGGTTCAAGTTAAACTGATCATTGAAATAAATTGAGTTTTGATTTTAATAAAACTAGCGACTAGTTGTTCGAGCTGCCAGACTGTGATCACTTGTTAATGTTGTTTTGTTGAATTTATTACTAGACTTACTGGTGTATTGGAGTTTATTGAAATACCTACACAGTTTTAAATCGCGTCTGATGCATCTTTTAGTGAGCTTCACCTACTAGGCATTAGGTTAGGTGGGTGTGGGTAGTTTATAGTACTTTGATTGAGTAGTAGTACTTAAGTATCTTAGTCTTCTTACAAACCTTACCTAAGTCTAACTAAAGTAGGCTTTTCTATCGATTTGGCGGAAAGTCAGCACTTGGAGCAATTGCCGTTATTACAGTTCAAATCAGACAATTTTTGTGTGAGTACCTACATATTTAAACAGGATTTGGGCAGTTAATCAGTTTATACTTAAAGTTAACAAAATACAACAGACAAACAAATTATCGAACAATCTAATATGATAGTTCCCAAAACTAATTACGAGACCAATTCGTCGGTCCCCCCTCCCCCTCCCCTCCGCCGCGAACAATCCGTCTAAACTCCACTCAATTTCTGTAGTTTTCAAATTTTAGATTCACTGAAAGCTCTTGATACTATCGGAACTAATTGTTGGAATCTCGTTTTACTCAGAAATTTGTGAAATGTGATTATAGAGTTGTATGGACGATAGACATTATAATAACATTATTCCATTTAGGGCTTATTTCACGACCTTCTAATAAAGTTACTCACCAAGTAAAGTTAGTTTTGTCTCTTTCTTACTTTATATCAAGTGACAAAGACAAAACTTGTGAGTACCTACTCGGAACTGTACTTGAAGATGGTGAAATAGGCCCTCAATGTTCTATTGTATACCAAGATCGTAGTAGTTTGCGTAGTTTCTGATACCCTAGATACAAGCTTCGAGCTTAGTTAGGGGTCAGTTACTATAATGAGATGATGTAGTGAATGAATGTAGTGTAGTGAATTATGAAGATCGACATTTGATATTTTCTAAACGTGGTTTTAGTTTCATATCAGTATCGCAAACATGCTTATCACTGACATAGTCCTCGCAGACGTCCTCGCTGTATCAACATTATCATAAAATCAGATAGAGGCATGGATGGACGCTTTTATCTTTCTGAGGGATCTCCCAGACCGGTGAGGTGCAAAATAATATTTATAGTTAAGAACAGATACGTTTATGTTATAATATAGACTACCTACGCTATGTAAGACTATTTGTATCAAAGGTATCTCAAAACGTATCACAAAAGGTGTACCACAGAATAGATTCAACGTCAGATTGTTTTGAGAAGCCATCTTTCATTCTAGATCCATTCTGAAAGCATTTTATTCTAAATGTGAAGTAATGTGCACCCACTCAGAAAGATTGAAGCATTATCTGTAGAGCGGCGCAGTTGGCTCAGATAATTTGATTCTGTAAACGTACCTTTATAATTGAATAACGAGATTATTACAACCTATTCCACTACGTCTATCACTTTCATTATGTTGCCGATCCCTATCATACCTCATCAGCCCGCTTTCCAATTATCCCGAATCAAAACCCCAAAATCTTAATCAAATAATTAAAACGTAACAAAAATATTTAATTAATTCAAATATCCCTTCGAAATTCGTGAATCATTCTCATCTAATTTATACTTTGTGTTCGGAAACAATGGCATTTCGATCTATTCGGCAAGTGATGTGATGTCGAAATGAAAAGGGTCCAACAAAGACTCTACACCCTTTGTGTCTAAGTTAACTTCCTTAAAGTTAAATTGATTTGCATTCACGTCGTTAGATGCCGCCCTAATCGCTCCACTTGAGATTAATTCCATGAAATTTTGATGTAGGACCGTAGTGTGGGCCGCGTCTACTGCCACCAGATTGGAGCTACAAGTACTGTGGGCCGGGCCGGGCGCAGGGGTTGTGTGCTTCAGATTGATGTCCTTTTCAGATTGATTACTTTACGACGACTTGCCCTTCTACAAGTAAACTACAAGTAGATAAACTCTGCCAACACATAAAACAACACCTCAACACCCATATCTAGCTCGAAGCGACATCGAACAACAAGAAAATGTAGTTCAGAAGATAAACCGAAGTGGGTGTGAAACTTTAAACTGTAACAAAAATAGTTAAAACCTCAAATCTGTGTCGACACTGGGGATCGACTTTTCACGTCCAACTAAGCCGGTACTTTTTCGGTAGGGTATTTGTAAAGTGCATTAGTCCATTCCGCCATGAATAAATTACCGTTTGGAATAGTTTGGCGTGCGGGCTGCGGCCGCCTCATTACCATACCGAATGTCTCCCGACTACCTCCAACGTATTTGGACTCGCGCTGACCGCTTGCTCGAAAATCCTTGTTTTGGTCCTTTATTTACATTTTCGATCGGTAATAGATTTTTTGTTGTCTTTTCAATGGAGCTGGAATGGAAATATTTTTTTTATTTTAATCTCGGTATTTGAATTCTTTTACTTTGGGCTTTGTTAGTTTCGAAACATGGCGAGATTGATATCACCCCATAAGTCAAGTATGGTGATTATAAAAATTGTAATGCCAAAAGGGCTCTGCACTGCAGCGAGGACGTACAGGATGATACTTCTTTTGATTCAAACGTTCCTACCATTCTAAGTTTGAATTTTTATTCATAGTTGTAATATGAAACCGTTTTTAATATTAAATATGAGTGATACATATTTCATCCGAGGCGTTGGCCCCCGAGTCGGTGTCTGTTCTCACGTTATAGAGGAAGGTAATTTTTCTCATAGTGCCTTGTTTCTGGTACACCGGGGCGGTCTTCAACCGTCGCCCGATAGACGTTCCGAATTTGAATTTTAAACTAAGCGTTCCGTTTTACGCGAAAGGTAAATTCTGGCTAACGTTTTTTACACTCTCTAAGGTAATTTGGTGTTTGAATAATTTATGGTTACGCTAACTAAGGCATAAAACCCTTGTTTGGAAATGGCACTGTTCCGCGCACCGGGTCGAGTCATCATACTTATTGAGTTACGAGAGACTCCAAATTACGATATTGTTGTACAAATCTTTACCGGTTTGTTTAGAGGATTCGGGGGCCGGGTGTGGACCGGTAATTAGGAGGGGCCGCGCGTGAGTTACGGCAGTTTGTTTATAAGAAATACACGTACATACGTAATGTTCACAGGGTGCACCAGTTGTATTCGGTGTACAACAATATCTAGACTGGAATATGGGTAGTACAGTAACTGTACTGTATAAAGTTTATTTTTACTAAAGAAACTGGAATACTAAAAAGTTGAATTAGTATGTTAAGTTAAACACTAGCAGTGCCGTGCAATTTTACCTCGGTAATTCTCGATGTCTACGACTCTGTGGGAATATTGGTATATGGAATATCTATCATAGTCGATTTTATGGCCTATATTGGTGTACGAGTTTTTGCGTAATAGAATAATAAATTTCATACAGTATTTTGTGTAGATCTAGGTTAGGCAGTATAATATTTTAGTAGACGGTTCAAATACTATACAATCAAATATGAAAATTGAAACTAGACTAGAGTAGGTACTCAAACCAAAATCAGTAATGTGTGTAAACCGTTGAATATTCTCTGGCAACATTACCCAGTGGCTATGAAATCTTGGAGCGTATATTCAAAACGTACCCGGCTGGGGTGAGGCCATTATTCACATTGGCTATCGACGGACGGTTAAAATGAAATATGCGCCTCCCGCCTACGGGTTAGGGACGGGCGCATAGAGACTTGGTCTTGAACTTACTAGAATTTATTTATTTGAATGCATTCTTATATTTTTTAAGAATATTTAGCTTGGTTGTTGTGAAAGTTGCAGTACCTACATGAAATACCCGGGCTGATATGATGAACAATACTGTTGACGTGTCTTTGTATAATAAATAAACAATATTTAGCTTTAACCTTTTAGGATAGTGAGCTCTATCGTTATTGACAAGAAATAGTCGTACTTTAAATCTGTTTCGTATATTCAAATTAGATTATTTTTATATGATAAGACATGACTACCTAAAATATCTTCATCAAATTTTCATCTCACCTAAGATTTGAAGCTAGACCGTGCGTAAATGTTTTAATTTTTTATAATTACATACAATAATGCCTACATGATACAATAAAAACGTTTAGCAATTAAACAAATCGAGACCGGTCTTGAAATCGGATCGGCATCCGTTATTATCGGTATGAGAAAAATCTACGATGTCGATTTATGTACAAAGGGGATATACGGGGCGTAAATCTATGGTTTTTGCTTTTATTTGGGCCCTGACGTGACGCGGGCCTTTCGAGTTTGGGACCCGTTACCCGACTGCGTCCAACGGGAAAACAGTTCGATTTTAGAATAACAAAGGAAAAGATGAAAGTGTAAACAATGTCTAAATATTATTAGTATAACAAAACAACTCTCGCAAAATATTCCCAAGGCTGTATTCTAAAGAAAACAACAACACTCACTCGGTTAAATGAACTTTAAATTATTCATGGATACTTCCAGAACAGTTTGTTATATTTTCATAATAATAAAACAACAAATTTAGAAGCGCGCAATATCAATTTCTTACCAAAAATGTTCCCGAATTCACAAAATTACAATTCCGAACAACATTAAAAGGGCACATCAAAGCGATGCGTAATAACTCAAAAATTCACCGTTTTTAAATTCCCCTTTGTGTCCCATAGAATATTCATCGAATCGGCGGCACAATAATAACATTATTGTGATTCAATTACGGGTCCTGGGTTCGATTACCGGGACCAATTATAGGGAGAACAATGGTCTTAATGATACCGAGACTCGGTTCAATGGGCTTATAACATAAAAGAACCGAACCGTTTATATATAACCGATATTCTTTCAAAGATTAATCGACGGCAAATTATATGTATAGCCGCGTTGTATGAACACTCATTAATGGTTTATAATTGTTCTGTATAAGTTTATTAATACGACCATTAAAATAGATAACATCTACCTTTTTTCAACGTCATTTTTTGTTGCTGTTAAGTAGTGAAAACATATTTAAACTAAATGTAATTCATGTTAGTGTGAGTATCACAGAAGAATACATGATGTAAGGCGTGTCTCGTTCCAGAGCTCTCAGGTGATCCACTCGCGCTAAGCGGCGCACGTTAATCCGCGCGCGCGTGCCTCGCATCATACCGTTTAGACCACTAAAACTAATTTAAAATGCACTCCAATGTAGCCCGTGCCAGCCGCAGTCCGCACTGCACGACGTTGACAATTAGCCGCGCTGCGAACCGTAATCGTTCCTTAAACGTTACCTTTCACTAATATTAAAACTTGGTCAAACCTCAAGTGGCTTATGAAAAGTTTTCTTTTTGTAATTAGCTGCTCTAAAATGAGGGTAAAAAATCCGTAGAATAAAAAATGGATTTTAAGAGTTATAACTGTTGTTAAAGGGGGAACGGAAAAAATTAAACATTGTTCAAAAAGTACAATGGATTCGAGAAATTAAATTAAAAAGTTTCGTTTATAATACATTTGTGGAGATGTTGCTTCGTAATGAGTTGGCCGGGTGTGCCGCTCGGTGGTGTAATGAGTTTTGCAATGGGGGTTTTTCTAACAACATTTTTAGGGTTCCGTTGGCAAATAGCAAAGAACTGTGCCTTCATTTCCTCTATTCACTTTTTTACCTCCGAGAGTTGAAATTGTTGGGTGAAATCAAATTTCAGACTTGTATCCTTTAGCTCGAAATCTTACATTGAGCCTTGTGTGGTTTTTCTGTCTATTTTCAAAGATTTTTAAGATAATTTGATTTCTTTTTTTGTAAAGTTAACTAAACTTGTTGCATAACTTTTGAATTGGATAGTAAAACGTTGAATGCAATTATTACATATTTAAACAACATTAAAGTTGTTACATACTTATATACAGTAGGAATAATGTAAATAACGTTTAATTCAAAATACTTTTTGAATTTGATAATTCTTGTTATAAGTTTTATTATAATACGAGTTTATCGGTCAGATCCAGCGTGTAAAAACATCTTATTTTTTGTGGACTTGAATTTTTTTACGTACTATTTAATGAATACTGGATACCTGATATATATGCCATATATTATAACTTTTTTAAACAAACAGAAAAGTATACTTCGAATGGGATTCACAACCAAAGCTTCCCAGGTGGAAGTCTTGTACTAATTGAATCCAGCTAAAAACAGAGAGACAGGCAAAAATGTTGTATAGTTTTTAAAGGTATTTTTAGTTATTTGTTATGTACTATTACCTATGTATTTCTATGTATTCTTAATAAAAAAACAAACGAACACTTATCTATACTAATATTATAAAGAGGAAAGATTTGTTTGTTTGTTTGTAACGAATAGGCTCCGAAACTACTGAACCGATTTCAATAATTCTTTCACCATTAGAAAGCTACACTCACCCTGATATTTTATCCCCGTATTTCCACGGGAACGGGAACCACGCGGGTGAAACCGCGGGGCACAGCGAGTGTTTTATATAGTAGATAGATGTTGATAATAGTAAAATAAACTTATGTCAATAGTCCGTCGACATACAAAGATCGCGTGATTTAAAGTAAATGGTATTTAATAACATACAGTTTAAGAGTACCTAATAATAGGTAATAATAAGTTGTTTAAGTATTTGTGACGAATCATTCTCTATACACTGGTAGTGCCCAGCGGAATCATTTCTTATAGGATACAAATCTAAAGTTGTCATAGGCAGTACCGCGAGCAAATGCTAGTTTAATATGTGTAATCACTATGTAGATATTCTAATACCTTTTAAACAACAAAAAAATATATGCAATTTAAAATACTAGCAGCGCCCCGCGGTTTCACCCGCGTAAATATAATATAGCCTTTAACACTCCGGGATAATGTGGCTTTCCAATAGTGAAAGAATTTTTGAAATCGGACCAGTAGTTTCGGAGCCTATTCGTTACAAACAAACAATCAAATCTTTCCTCTTTATAATATTAGTTTAGACTAGTAGTGCTTCGCGGTTTCACCCGCGTAGTTTCTGTTCCCATATCAATTCGGGTCTACAAACCTGTGACACTGCAGCAAGCAGCAAATATCATGGTAAAGAAAAAGAAGAAAATTTTAAAAATAAAAAATAAAATCGATTTAATTGACCAAAACATTATGCGCTACAAACAAACTCACCAATTTTCAATTTTCTGTATAACATTAGCACAATCTTAATACTGTGATATTAGTATATAGACGTATAGATATAAGACGAGATTTGTTTACACATATATGAACTCACGCGATATGAGGACTTTACATTCGACAGTCGGATAGTAAACATGTATTTACAACTCATTGCAGTAGTCGTCACGTGCTTGGTTGTTTATATCGCCACCAAGTGGTACACAGTGAAAAATTATTGGAAGAAAAGAGGTGTGCCTCATAACGCACCTAATATTGTGTTTGGAAGTCTCACTTTTCTGCAGAAAGAGAATCCAGTAAGTTATTTTTTTTTTTGTTAATTTATTTAACGTTTTTTAATGATGATACGTAAATTTATAATAAACTAGGTAGCTAAATGCGTGGATTTGTGGGGGCTCGCAAGCTTTTTTAACGGCTTATAAATAATTGTGGAAACCTCTTTCTATTTAAATAACAAAATAATATTTTAACATTTGCCTACTAATTTAGACATGAATAGAAATAACTATGGTAATATCAAATCTGTAGTGTTGTAGTTTTTCATAAAATGTACCACAAAACTGTATAAATTGTTGAGGGTTTCGCTTCGCTCGCCCTAGTAATTATTTATGATAATTAATTAAGAGTTCTAGTTCTAAAATAAGTAAGTACTAAGTGCCTACTTAGTTTTAATATTATGTAATTTTATGAGTTTCAGTTATAAATGGTGAATAAACTAAATACATTATTTGGACCATATTATTCAAATAAAGTAAGGTATAATGATAAACCTATGTAATATTTCTAGTACCATCGAGCAATTTAACATAACATAATCATTCACTACATCATCTCATTATACTGACCCCTAACTAAGTTTGAAACTTGTATCTAGGCTATCGGAAACTACGCACTCACTCATTCATGCACATCCAGATATTCACCCCGCACGGGAATCGAACCCGCAATCTTACGGATGGCAGTCCGGCATGGTGACCACTCTGCCACCGAGGTCGTCTATTTAACTTGTATCTGGGTCATTCATTACACAGTGCCTATGAAAATAACTACAAACCTCCGAATCCTAAACCTAACTTGTTTATAGGGTACTAGCAGCGCCCCGCGGTTTCACCCGCGTAGTACCCGTTCCCGTGGGAATTTCGGGATAAAAAGTATCCTATGTTCTTTCCCGGACCATAAGCTACCCCTGTACCAAATTTCAAGTCAATCGGTCCAGTAGTTTAGCCGTGAAAAGGTAACAGACAGACAGACAGACAGACAGACAGAGTTACTTTCGCATTTATAATATTAGTTAGGATGAGAAACGTTAAATAGTTATTTAATTTTGTATCAGCAATTGGGTTGAAACTAATTCATAACACATATCTAGACCTAGATAAACATTTTGTAAATTACTTGTAATAGCTGTGTTTACTGAGAGAATCGAATTCTCTTCGTAGGTGGGCATAGTAACAGGGTCTTCTCCTCGAAGGTTTTCTTTAGTAGTAGGTGTTTTGCATGAATTTTCAGATATCTCAAACAGTAGTGCGGAAACATTACTGTGTTCCAGTTTAAGGGCAAAGTAGTTAGTGAAATACTAAAACTGGACACACGAGAAACTCCAAGTCTCGGGGTGATGAGCGCAATACAATGTAGTACACTACGTCTGCTAGAGGCAGGCGTGTTGCTTACCATCAGGTGACGACCTCCTCCGCCATAGATGCAATAAAAAAGAAAAAAATAGAATAAAGTAAAATATCCTCTCGAGATTACACTGGGACCCCCGAATTTGATATATTTGATCTGCACTCAAAAGTCTCTACTCTTGTTAATAATCTACTTTTACTTTTTAGACAGTATGGTTGAGAAAACTGTATAACTCATTCAAGACCCCTTACGTGGGCATCTGGTCGTTCTGGCGTCCGGCGCTGGTGATCAACTGCCCCGAGCTGGCGCGGCGGATCCTCGTCAAGGACTCGGACAACTTCAGGAACCGGTTCCTCAGCTCCGGCAGCTCAGACCCCATCGGGGGGCTCAACATATTCACTGCCAAAGTAAGTATCACTAATTTACTCTTTAATAACAGGCGACGACGCCAGTAATGGGAGAAGTATGGTTGGAGGACCCAGCTCCTTCCCGCGAATGCATTTTATCCAGCCCGCGTCGACGGTTCTTTAAAATTAACAGCATATGGCCTAGCGGGCCATTGTTATATTTGTGCAACTTTATAATCGAAAATGTTAAGCTAAAATGTTTGTTTCCTTGTTTGATCGCACTAAACTTTTAGCGTTGGATAGCCCCATATATCAAGGACAACTCTGAAATGCGTTATCTACGTTACGACCAATACAAGCGAGTTTATAATGGGTTACACCAAAGGGCACAGCTAGCTCAATAGCACATTGTCACCTAATATTTAAGCAAAGTTTATTATGGGTACCACAAAAAATCATGTTCAGTTCATGCATACAAAAAATGTATTGAGTTGAGATCGAAACCATAACCATTGGCAAAGGTAACGGGGTCAGTACTAACTACAACACTTAGCCGTCAAATTATTTTCTTAGTCTTAGCAAATGTTCTAATGTTTGTTTAAAAGGTGTTCGTTTAAATAATTATTTTAGCAGTTTTAACGATGCAATTAAAATAACGATAACCTTTTGGAATGTTTAACTTAACGATGTTGATATTAATAGATGCGAAAGTAAACAATTTAAAATATGATATCACTTGAATGATAAACTTTGTCAAATTATTCGGATGGTCAGTGCCATTTGTGTGAAACGTGGATAAATAAATAAATTGTGTCAAATAACAACAATATTATTCAATAGTTCAATAACATTTTGTTTTTATAGTTTCTTCAATACAATTTTAATCCTTATCGATATTATGAATCGACAGATTTGTTTGTTCCTAATCGGGCCGATGAGTGAGAGGCTTTTTGTTATGCATTTTATCTCCCTATTTGTACGAGATAAGTAATTAAATGAAGTGGGTTAAGTGGAGGCACACCTAGTTCAATAATATTTTTAAAAACATGTTTGTTTGATATGTCTAAAATTTGTTAAAAAATAAAATCGTCATCGATAAGAATAAAGATAAGTAATGAGATAGTAATCAATGTTGATCATTGAAAGATCAATCAATAATTCTTTTGCTGTTCACATTTGTTTTAAACTACTTTCGCATCATACTCTCCCACAGGACAGGCAAAGCCTAGTGTGGGGTTTCAATTTTTCTTATTGACTAAATAAAAAAAAACCCACTTGAGGCCAAAGAAAGGCTCATGGAAACTATTGGGGGAGAACTAAACTTAATATTTTTTTTAATTGTTGTGCCCTACCGGGTCCATAGTGATACCATAGTTTTTGATCTTGTAAATACCTATGAAAGGCAATAAATGAATATTATTATTATTAACTATGCCCAGCAGTGCTGTGGGGCCCAATATGTAGGTTAATTTAAAATAATGTAATACGGTCAACTGATTCTAGGATCCAACATGGTCGTACATCAGGAGACGGCTGACGACAGCGTTCACTGGCGCCAAGCTGAGGGCTATAGAGACTATCAACACCAGGAAGGCCAAGGATTTGATGGAGAGGATCCGAGCAAGCAACGAGAAGGGGGAGACACTGGACTTAAGAGTAAGGGCAATACAATTTGTATGGATAGAGCATTTAATAATATGCCAAGATTTTATATTTAAAATGATGATGTTGATGATTTTGCTATATTGTGAGTGACGGAGTCAATACTTACGCCGTTCCCAATATTCCATCTATCTTTGATCGTTGTTGTCAATGAGTATAAAACTCTCATTAGACCGAAGATTATAGATAAACCGAAAAACGGCCGTAAATTATTAATACGCATTACACACACTTTTGACAGATTGTTTTGCCTAAATGCGTGATCTAATAAAAAAAAGAATTATAATCTCTTGTGTCTAAGGCCTTGTCCGTCGTGACATACTTGACCTCGCTTTTTGGTTTTCCTGTCTGAGTAGAATCGAATCTAATGTATTTGTAATACGTTGATTTTATTTATTACCATTTGGTACCATACCAACTAGTAATTCTTGTGTACACACAAGAATTCCTTTTTTACCTACACGATTTTTTTAATGTGATCAAGTGACGAGACCATCAAGGAGATCTACGCTTATCATCCCGAGACGATTAGTCTAATAACGATTATGATCAATAATAACGATTTTGTCCTAGGAAACGTTAACGGACTACACGACAGATATCACAGGCGAGTCCGCGTTCGGCGTCGCCAGCGAGGCGACGCGTACGGGAGACAGCGTCATGAGGAAGATCACCCGGGACTTCATGGAGTTCAACACGTACCGCGGCCTCTGCTGGTCCAGTATCTTCTTCTTCCCTGAACTAGTCGATATTTTTAGGTAATTTGTGAAGCATTTAATAATTATGGTTTCTTTGTGAAGTAATTGCTATCTTTAGACATCAGAGGATAGAGAGACGGCGATCCGAAATTCTAGACACTTACTACCCGTAGTAACTGAAGAAGATTGTGGGGTCAGCCCTAGCTCAAAGCAACTTCTGTGACGGCAACCCATAATTGTTTAAACGGCGCCAGGCGTCAGACAATGCTTAACCATACCAAGCAATCTACGATCTTTGATTTGAAGTTAAGTGACTAAATTATATAGATACCCAGAGAAAAAATCTAAAATATATTATTTTTGCACAGGTTTTCGTTCTTTCCAAAAGACACAGTAGAGTTCTTGAGGCAAATATTCCGAACTGTGGTGGAGCAGCGCGGTGGGTACGATAAGGAGGTGAAGGACTGCAGAGACTTGTTGGACGTCTTGTTGAAGATGAAACAAGATGCTGCCAAGGATGGTGAAGGTATGTTTTAAGGACATTTCATTCAAAAAAATTGGCTAATGTTTTTTGAAAGAATGCTGACCATCTGCCTGATAGCAGTTTTTTCACGTAAAATATTGACGTTCTTCCAAATTCTGGTTAAACAGTAGAACAACTTCATCTTGAATCGAAGCAAATCTTACCAAAAGCATGCTTGCACCGTAAAAAGCAAAAACGAGCTTCTGTTGTGTTTAAAAATAAAAATGTTTCTTTACAGATATGGATGAAAACATATTATTGGCGCAAGCTGCGATCCTGTTGTTCGGTGGATTTGATACAAGTGGTTCGACGCTCACTTGGTTAACTTATGAAATGTCGCGTCGGCCGGATTGTCAAGTAGGTAGCTTTTTGTAACATAAAAAAATGAATAAATTGTTTATTTGGGATATTTATCATAAAAAGGGTCAGAACTTCTAAGAATGAGTCCTTTAATAAAACGTTTCAAAATCAAATACGAGTTAAACAATTTTTTTTATTGTTATTTTTCTACTCTCTCATTGATGATATTAGTATTATGTTTTGTCTAACTGTGGGATCTAGAGACCGATACTTACATTTAATTATATTTGTATATTCACAGGATAAACTTTACGAGGAGCTGGTTGAGGCTAAACAAAAAATAAACGGAAGAGATTTCGATTCCCACACTTTCGCTGATCTACCTTACCTGAACGCGGTCATTAAAGGTATGAAATACCTAATAGCTAAGTTAAAGTAAGAAGTAAAATTATAGATAGTACATTGAATGACAAACAACGCACTGCCTAAATTAAGGTTCTAAGCAATATCATTTATGAAATGTGTTTGTAACCAATTGTCTTTGTTGTCTCTTTCCATATTCTAGTAGTCTTTTATAAATCTTCTATTACAACTAATTGTTTATTACAGAAACCCTCAGAAAATATCCACCAATGGGTTGGCTAGATAGGATCACAGACAAGAGCTACAAAATCGATGATAAGCTGACCATAGACGCGGGTACCGTCATATTCGTTAATGGCACTGCCATGCACATGGACCCGGACTACTTCGCAGACCCTGAGACCTTCGATCCTGAGAGGTTCCTCGGGGACAATCTGAGAAACATCAAGCCTTATACTTATATGCCGTTTGGAGATGGACCGAGAGGGTGTATTGGTAAGTTCTAAACAGACGTCAATCACTGAATTAAATCATTAGCTCTGCAATTATGTCATAAACAGGTTAAGGAATTATATCCAGAGTGGCAAAACATATACATTCACTAAATTGTTCATACACTTGGAGTGGAATGATAATATTTTTTGTGGATTGCATAAATATTTATTGGAAGTGAAGATCTTTAATTTAGCAGTCTGTTCCATGTATTTCTCCAAATGTGGATTAGTCTGATGTTGTTATCCATTTATGTTACCCCAGCGTGGATAACAAGATAACATAAGTAGAGTAAAAGAAGGCAGTAGAACTGCAACTGTTAATATATTGTTATGACCCCTATTGTCACCAGGTAAGCGGTTCGCGTACCAAACAATGAGGTTTGCGATTGGCTCATTGTTCTACAACTTCAAACTATCGCCAATCGCAGGGACGCCTCACCCGAACGAAATTCGCGTCGAAACAAAAGGATTGTTCTTTATGGCTGACGAAAAACTAACAGTCAACTTTATTCCTAGATGAATAGAGTTTATTATGTATTTTTATTATTTTGCTACTGTTTACAACATGAGAAACATATCAATATATTCTGATGGTAAAACAGTTGCTAAAATTAAAGGAAAGTTAATATTTTAAAAACTTGTTTTTATGCTTTATAAGCAGCAATCCCAAAATAAGCTTAGCTGGAGGGGTCAACACTACTAGTGATTTGCAACACATTTTGCTAGAAACCTGTTATAAAACCCATGTATTGATTTACACTGAAAACTTTCCTCTATTGTTTGAGCCGATTACATCTGAATAACCCGATCAAACGCAGAATCGCCGACACAAACGTTAAGTAAATATCGATAACTCAGACTTTGAGTAACAACTGTGAAATGCATTTCTTACAGAAAAATATCAAATAAAGTATCGACGCGGGGAGAGCGACGGGCGGCGGCGGACAATCTCGATATCTCTCGAGATCTTCTTATTGTACCGTTTCTAGTATTGTCTTTACTTTTCAATAACAAACAATCTTCACTAGACTTCTGTAGAATTGATTGTGCTAAGTATCCTGTCTAGTTTCCTGTTGTATTCTTAGAATAGCTAGACAGTATCTTTGTCTGATGTCATGATATGTCTAGTCCCTTGAATCATCACCTACGTAACGGGAGTTTTCTTTCCTAAGTTGATGGACTTCTCAATCTACATTATATAAAAAAACAACTGACTGACTGATCAAAATCAGGCAGCTTTATATATTGGAATTTGGCTCGCAGATAGTTATTATGACATTGTAGAAAGAAAGAAAAAAACTGAAAAGTATATCAAATATTTGGCTGTTCTTTTGATATAAAATTATAATGAAAACATTAAAACATCGAACACAGCAATGTTTTGAAAGTAAGTTATGAAGTGTCTGAGTAGTCAACTCGAGCTAAAGGAAATCCATTTTAATTTAAACGCAAAACATAAAATTTAACTTTATTCAAAGCGGCCGACGGAATCATTATTTAATAAACTTCAAAACTCCGACATCAAAATAAAATAGTTTGAAATGTTGTTAATTTAGTAAGTGGGTTCTGAGATACACATCAATCTGCCGGCTCGGCTTTGGCAGCCATTAGATAACTTGGAAATCACCGCGACTCATCTTTTACTTGGGAATAAACATCCCTAAACGCCAACCCTTTCACAAAAGTTTTTCTTTGGCGGGAACAGTCACGGGCGCAATCTGGATAATATGATGGTCGTGTTTAATTACACTTATTGTTCTCAGGGAACGCTAATTGAGACACATTGTCTGATGGTTTATTTTTTATACTAACTTTCTTGCTATGACGTCACAACATCAAGAGCATGATAGAAACACTTAATACCCTTTATAAATAAACGCTTCACACATAGCCCTCGGTGGCCTCTTCTTGACGGTAGGTGAACTAAAGCTGTATAAGAATAGAAAACAGGTTGTACCAACCAGGATAGCGTTTGATCACTGATACCGTCAACTCAAGTTTTATTGTCACAAGACGTTATTTAAAAGTATAAATACGAAAGAAAAGTACTATAAATACGGTTTGGGCAGAACTGATGACCCAAAAAAACATATTTCTATAAGCAGGGACCACTAAAAATAAACGTTACGAGCGTCCTTCTTATAGTTATTTCAAATAACGGTTTTATCTGCTAAAATAGCGTCCGCCATATTGTAGTTATATCGGAGCCCGGGATCGTTACACTTTAATCGCTGAATTGGAGGACTGAATCTGTTGTGTGATCCCTTACGCTCCTTATTTAACGATTTCGATACGATTCTATTTAAATATTTATTGATATTAACGTACTTATTGTACATCAATGAACTCTATAAAACATCATTTTTGGTACACGATATTTGTATGTTTTAATCACTTTATTGTTCTTCCTACTATAGCAACTACTCCCTATGTTGGTGTCATGGTCTCAGCAGTGCCGCAGAAACTACGCACACTCAGATTTTCCACGAGGCCTCTCTAATTTCGGTTTTTTGTGCGTGCTCCTGCTGCGATACTTTTTGGCCTATGAAGCTATTTATATATTTGATCAAACATTTTGGAAACATTTCTCGAATAAAATTGTAATAAAAAACAGAATTTGCATAAATTAACTTCGTTACTTAAAAAGTTAAACAACCTTTAAAATAGACAACGGTTTATTATTTTTTTACTCCATCATAAAATTGGTGAGATAGAATGAGGCCGAGTTTTATAAGTAAGAGAGATAATGTTCAAATGGGTGTTAGATAAAGTTAACGTTATTGAAATTATTATTTGTTACTCCTCTAGCCGTGACCAACTCCTCCGTAGTGAAACAAGGCCTTCAGAAACCAGCACCTTTAATAAAATAACAGTAACCGTTTCGTTATTTACTCGAATTTTGATTTAGTTGATTTTGCTCCGTTTGAATAACTTCGTTACGTCGGGAAATAACCGAATTACGTTGTACCGTGCGACGGATTGTTAAAAAAATAACGAACAACCTACTAATGTGATAGAAGATGGACGGCGGAGTTAAAAATTGTTTGCTTACAACAAAATGTTCAGGTTGTTTCACTTGAATTATTAAATAATATTCGGTTTTACAAAAGGAGGGCTTTGTTCGAATTTCTTTGAAATAATGTGGAAGATAATTTGTGAAGGGAGATGTTCGGATGTTTGTGTTTGTAACGTTGATTACATTATAACGTTATTGGGCTGATACGCGCGCGGCGCCGGCGAAGTGAAATCGATGGAGTAAGAACAAAGAATTGGCACACAATATTCAAATTAGTCAAGTAGAAGAGGGAATATTTGGAAACATTTCCTTAAGGGCTACACTCACTTAAGGAAGACGCGAATACAAACTCGCGATAAGTCCTCCATCAAAATATATTCTACGAAATGGTCAATTGTATGATCGTTTCCGTAACATTACGATTTTTTCCCGGTTTTAGACCCAACAACCACGAATTTTTAAACAGTTACTAATGGACAAATTAGCAAACTTCTACAAAAAAAAATGGTTTAGTTACTAAAAGTTGGGGTTGCAGTTTGTTCAACAGATGGAATTTTCAATTTCAACTTAATTGATTCAGTTTACACTTCGAAAAGCACTTCAGAAACATTAAAGAGCTTTAGAGCACTCGAGTAAATAATAAAAACTATAAGTTAAGATGTTATATTAATTTCAAAATATAATATTTTTCAACACATTTGCTCATAAAGGGGCTCTTATTTGTGCAAAAACAGTTGAATAATGACACGTTTTATTCACTAGTGAGTTATAGATTGTTTTTTTAAATTGCTTTCATTATAAAAAAGTATCGATACCAAAAAAAATGTGTCCATACATTTTAAAAACAAACTTCAACTATGTTTCCTTACTTTTGGTAGGTCTATGGTCGATTCCATTCATTCATTCATTCGATTTTATTTTTAATAAGTATATTATTTTAGTCTTTGGCCGATCACCATTGTTGTGTTGGATGCGCGCGAATAGAAAAACTGTTTATTTATTAGCGAAAAATGATAATTTCTTCGCAAATGTGTTGAAAAACGTTGTATGGTACACGCGTGTATTGATGATTACTATCCTCGGCTATCTTCAGACCCTCGCCTGACGGCTCGGGCATCAATAGCGCCTCGGAAGTAATCACCAACTTACCTCGCTTGTACCATAAATAACTATAGTTTATTAGCACCCACAATCGATCGGTGTGTCGGACTCTTGCAGAATGTCATGAACACTCGCTTGTTATTCGGAAGGTTTCGTTCACATGAAACCTCAATAGGCCCAATGATATGACAAAACCCAATCAAAATAGTAGAAATCCATTAACCCAAGGTTTCATGTTCGAGCAGAAAGAACGGGACCCGAAACGATAATATAAAGAGTAGTATTTGACGTGAATCGCTTGATTTATGGTTCCGAACAAATAGGGGTCCGCATTATTCGTGACTTGTTTTCTTGATATCGGTGCTATACTTAATGATTGTGTGAACCGGCTGATTGTATTCCATACTCCTGATTAAGTAGTCGACGTATTTCTTATTATATTCATATTTATATCGATTTTATGACTACAGTTATTATCTAACTCTATACCTTGTTCAAAAGTTAATTAGCTGCCCTAATTCTCTGATTAGCGTGGATTAAATAAATAAATATAAAGGTGTATAGAGTAAAAGTAACCTATTTTCGATTCCCACGAAACCCATTCACCTACAAAATTTGACCTTATTTAAAGCGGCGGGCGGCGGGGAGGGGTCGCGGGGCGTGTGAGGGGGGGGGCGAGACGCGGCCCGAGTTACACAACAACGTTCGACTCTTATCGGGAGCTAAAACTTGAAATTGCCGCAGGAATGTATCAGTTGGGAATCCCGTGAACATGTCGTACGATGCAGCAATTAATCTGTATTAACAGCGCCATCTGTCTGCCGGGATTAGGAAACACAGGCGCCTCCGAAACGGGTCTAATGCGGCCGCTTACCGCACTCAATTTACTACTACGCCTCTTCACTCCCTGATAATCTGATGGGTACATGTTTGAACTAAGTTTCTAGAAGACAATATATGATATTGACTCGTGTCGTGTCGGCTTGTGGATACAGCGCCAATTAACTATGGCTTATTTACTATTTCAAACAAATAATATAAGCTTTATAATGAATATTTCATCATCGTACTACTATCAACAGTGAGTAAAGGGCCTTTGCTCTGCATATGCAGTCATTACATTTATAGGTAGCAAATATATTTGTAAAGAAAATACAACCAGCAAAGAATACACGACAAATATTCATAGTAATAACATAGTTACGTTTGTCTATCCAACATTGTATTCATTCCCAATAAACCTTGGAATGCGTGGTCTGACTTTCACCAGAACCTGTGACCCTTCAGGATGCAGACGACATTACTTTTATCTGCGCTCGTTACACTCAACATTATGAATGTATGAATATATCAGGAACGTCGATAGGTCTCGGGGCGATGTGGGACTGATAGCACATAGCGAGGGGGTTAACGAGTTTGTTATGATTTTGAAATAAAATATTTAGAAAATAAGTTACTAATCTCAAATATCTATCGAAGTGTCTAGTCGTACAGTAATCGCATGATTTCGAACTTAGTTAGGGGTCAGTTACTATAATGAGATGATGTTGCGTATGATTATGTTATGATTGAATTTATTTTATTCGTTCGCTAAGACGGACGACTAGACAATCAAATCGTCCATTATACCGGATGACTAGCAACAGCCAAAATTTATTTCAGTCCAAGTGTGTGTACTGGAAATCATTGCTAGAGGCCATAGACATTAAAGTAAGATTATGTTGTAGTGATTGACGTATAATATTATAAGTATTACAAATCAAGTCTGTTTTGGCTAAATATAGAAACGGATAATAGAAAAGGATTTTAATATGGTTTTACTACCTAATACAAAGAATTATCTCGTAGAAAGGTAGGCTTAATTTTATGAATGTGCTTAGCGACGAATACGTTAAGTACATAATCTTCTCCAAATGGTAAGTACTTGTAAGTGGACAGATTTTCGAAATTAGCCTTCCCTGGACTGTGTCCTTAGTAAGTAAACCAACTGTAAATATGAGGGCTCTAACTGCCTACAAGAGCTGTTCATGATATTGGTAGGACGAATGAGACAGAAGATTTTACGTGCCCTACGACGAACACATACATAACATGTTAAGCCTTTTAAAGCTGAAATATGTAGTTCCACAAAACTTAGCGTGGATCCTGATCAAATAGGTGACAATAGAACTTGCAATCGGACCTTAAAGCGACTAGACTGTTATTTAAAAATATCTAACAGTTAATTTATAATATTCAGTAGACTTCTTCAACATTACATACCCATAACAGTAAAGTACTCGGTTATCGTAATCATTACAATTGGCCCCATAGAGCGCTCGAGACCTATTTAAATACAAATGAATTTATTATTTTATACATTACGACACTATCTTATCAAAATCACTGGTTAACTCTAAACCGCTGTTTTACGTACAGAAAACGTCAAACGACCAATTTTCAAGCTATTTCTAATGCATAAAACTTTATGTGCCCTCACAAAATATACGACCAGGTGTAGTTGGTCCCCGAACCCTTTGGCGTCGATGTGTGTACGTACTCGTTTTAGACAAATGGGAGGTCTAGTTAGGGTGGTCGCTGGTAAAGTTGTAACTGTTAATTCTGAAGAACAGCCAAAACCTTTCCTCTTAACGAGAGGTGGTCATTAAGGGGTGTTTAACAACCCCTTCAAGGCTTCACGTCACAATTTCACGTCACTAATTTATTGCTTCTGTATTGGTTGGGTTTAATTAAAAAATCACAATCGATTTAATAATGAATTTTACAAAAAAAAAGAACAATAAATAATTATGTATCAGCTGCGTCTGACATGCTTTGCAATGCCACGTTAGGGCGAAAATATGATTGGTTGGTATGATTCCCAATCGACTGTGAATGCTGTCATCGACATTTGTTTCTTAGAATACTTTTCATTGATATTTAATAGCAGACGTCTTCAACACACCACATAAAGTTTCGTCAAAATCTGGTCAATGGTTTAGGAACACAGAGTGGTAAAATACACATCAAAAATGTTGCAAGTAGCTTTATTACTATTAAATTGCAATATTTCATAATGTGAAATTTTAATTCTGCAAAAAATTAATTAAAAGAAATGTTCCATCAATTTAAAAATTAATTTGTGTAAAGTGATCTCTTTTATCAATAAATTAAAATGAAGTTTTCAGAATTTTACAAAAATAAATATTTATTTTAACATAAAGTTATTCACCAGAGCTCAGCACTAAAAGATTTTTAAAGGATTAAAAATTCGCGGTATTTTAATAATTTAATAATGTAAAAATAAATTAAATTAATCTTTGATTTCAAATTAAAGTTACACGAAGACAACAAAGACATCAAAAGATGATTCTAATTGCAATTATTTAAATAATTATTATGATATTTCTGAAGAAAAAATACTAAAATGTAAAATACTAATTAAAGGGTTTCGGTTCTATGAATTAATTAATTTAACCAAACATTGTTTCTTTTAATTTTGCATGAAAATGTGAAGTAATTAAACAAAAGGAGAGTTAAAGTTGAAATTAAAAACTATGTTCAGGACAAACTTTGGATCGCGTTCAAGTTGGATCCTGTGAGTAGTAATTGTGACGGTACAATGTTTTAAAAGATCCACAGAGAGATGTCTTCGGATAACATTTTACTTCTTTGTAAAATTTTAACTTTTGAATGTATATTTTATCCTTGATTAAAAATTACAAGAAAGATTTTTAATGATCATAATTTTCAGTAACATTAAACATCTAAGTACTTTTTCCAATGGATTATGTGTTTGTATGTTTAATAATGGAAGTATAATTGAACTTTTCCGAAATGCGAAGTGCTAGTACAAAATATTTTTGAAAAACTTATCCAACGACACTAAGGAACTGACTAGAAAAAATCCCTGGTAAAACTCCTGTAATATAAACACACCAAAAATTCCAGAGAAACAAAGATTTCACCGCTCTCGCTCTCTATCAGTGTGATAAATATGTATTAAGTACACTCCTATGTAAAATAACAACTTTCTAGTACCAACATAACAGACTTTAAGCTCCTTAGCTTCTAGCTAGGGAATAAATATTTCTAAATACTAGCAGCGCCCCGCGGTTTTACCCGCGTAGTACCCGCCCCCGTGAGAATACGTAGCTCGTAGTATCATACAATCTCGCCACAATTCACCATTGTGTGTTAAAAAAATTAAGTAACAGCGCCATCTATTTGTAGGATTTGTGACTACAAAAAGTTACAATAAAACATACGATTACTTATACACAATCCCATGGGAATTTCGGGGAAAACAGTATCCTATGTATTATTCCTATTTATAAGGACCATCTGTGCCAAATTTAATCAAAATCGATACAGTAGTTTTTGCGTGAAAGTGGAACAAACATCCAAACTCACAAACATTCAAACATACAAACTTTCACATTTATAATATTAGTAAGATTTTTTTCTAAATATTTCTTACTGTTTAAGTGGTAAATAAATATGTGTGTGGCTGTTCTTTGATCACCAATTCAATACAATAAAATAAACGATTCCTGATTATCTCAGAAAAATATATTAAATAACTTTCTTTGAAGTTTGAAATCGAAAAGAAACAATTTGAATTGGAAAGTTAATATAAAATATGTCGTGGTATGACCAACGAAATATAATTTGATTTAGTTTGTGTGCCCGCGCTTCAAACGAACTAAATAATATTAACTTTGGAGTACTTCTATTGGTTTTTTGTATGTTATTTTAGTGAAGTTTACGGAGGGGGAACTTTCCATCCTACGACTAGCGTTTTCACTTTTCTTTATCTGTATTTTAGCCGTGATTAAAAATTCTGCTCTATATCGCTTTACCCGAAGGTTTTAGGATTAAAAATTAGGAGATGATAAAAGTGTGTCAATCCAGACAATAAAGTTCGATGAAACTTCATCTGATTCAGTTCAATCTTTATTTAAGTAACATGTATACATTTAGCATACAAACATTCCCATTTTAAAACTACATATTATATAACAGTTTCTTTTATCTTCACACTGATCTAAAACATAACGTATCTAATTATATTTATCCTTAATATTGGTCACAACCCAGTACCGTCACAGTACATTAACATTTGTCAGGATTTACAGTTGGTTTAATAAACGAACAAATCCAGAATAATACGTTTCATCAAAGGAATATGTATTAGGTACGTAACAAGTAAATACTCTCGGAACAGAACTCTTTTTCCTCGCAATCGGAGGAAAATAATCACGAAAATATTATTTTTGGCCTAAAATCATATATCTGTGTATTAGGTTCAGGTTTTCAATAAGTTTCGTGTAATATCAAGATATCTAGGATTTTCTGTCGACCTATCTTGTTTTGTATTATATACTTGATTATTGTTTTTATATGAGATACTTTTTGTGAGACATTTAATGTTGGTTTATAAAGGTGAGTTCTTATATCTGTTACATACAGGGTTATTGGTTAAGTCGACCTATTCCCGTTAAGGGCGTGTAGTTTACATCGTTTCTGACTGATTTCACCATGAAACACCCTACCCTAAACCTAACCGTTTAAGAGATATTTCAATTTATTTGTTTTTATAAAAATCACCGGATCTTCGGCTATAAGCTTGGATATTTTCAAATGCGTGTGTCTTATTATTAATATTACTTGATTTTTACGTTTATAATAAGGTGCTTTGTGACCCCAATAACAATTATTGTACCTAAAATGAATAAATAAGTAGTTGTAGACGATTAAAACTTATAACAAATAATATGCATCAGAAAGTTTATTTTTCGTTCAAGGATATCTAGAAAAAAATATATGGCACATGTTTGGCACTAATGCTTAAAAATATCTACGTTTCATCGGCTATCCAACGAGGTATAACAACCTAGGGTTTTATCGAAATTTTGTACAAAACATTTAGTTTTATAGGCTACTGGGGAGGATAAATAAAACAATAGGTCAGCATACAGAGCAAGATACTAAACTTATTAAACTTTTAAGTTCTACACACACCATTTTTGAGTCTAAATTTCTTGTTCGACATGTCCGACCCTGCGTTGCACACATCCTTGCATTCTTTTGCGAAGACCAGTTTTCACTACACCAGTAGTTAATTTTGTTCTTATTTAATTGACCGCATTAATAATTCTGTCTCTCAGTACTTCAATTGATGAAATTGGATTGGGCTCACTATACACGAGACTCTTCACACATCAAAATCCATGGGGGTTAAGTCCGGACGTCCGACTGGCCAGGGTATAGGCCCACTGTGTCCAATCCATTTGCCTGAATGTGTGGATGGCATTATCTCCAATCATTTGATTGGGCCTTACTTTCTCCCCGACAATTAAAATGGGGAAACCTATGAAAATTTCCTGCGAGAAGACCTAAATGACCTATTAGATGATTTGCAACTCAATCTTATTCAAGACATGTGGTTTCAGCATGATGGCTGCCCTGCCCATTTCAGGACAAGTGTCAGAGAATGGATAAACACAAATCATCCAAACAAATGGATTGGACGAAGTGGGCCTATACCCTGGCCAGTCGGACGTCCGGACTTAACCCCCATGGATTTTGATGTGTGGGGGTACATGAAGAGTCTCGTGTATAGTGAGCCCAATCCAATTTCATCAATTGAAGTACTGAGAGACAGAATTATTAATGCGGTCAATTAAATAAGAACAAAATTAACTACTGGTGTAGTGAAAACTGGTCTTCGCAAAAGAATGCAAGGATGTGTGCAACGCAGGGTCGGACATGCCGAACAAGAAATTTAGACTCAAAAATGGTGTGTGTAGAACTTAAAAGTTTAATAAGTTTAGTATCTTGCTCTGTATGCTGACCTATTGTTTTATTTATCCTCCCCAGTAGCCTATAAAACTAAATGTTTTGTACAAAATTTCGATAAAACCCTAGGTTGTTATACCTCGTTGGATAGCTGATGAAACGTAGATATTTTTAAGCATTAGTGCCAAACATGTGCCATATATTTTTTTCTAGATATCCTTGAACGAAAAATAAACTTTCTGATGCATATTATTTTTTATAAGTTTTAATAGTCTACAACTACTTATTTATTCATTTTAGGTACAATAATTGTTATTGGAGTCACAAAGCACCTTATTATAAACGTAAAAATCAAGTAATATTAATAATAAGACACACGCATTTGAAAATATCCAAGCTTATAGCCGAAGATCCGGTGATTTTTATAAAAACAAATAAATTGAAATATCTCTTAAACGGTTAGGTTTAGGGTAGGGTGTTTCGTGGTGAAATCAGTCGGAAACGATGTAAACTACACGCCCTTGACGGGAATAGGTCGACTTAACCAATAACCCTGTATATTTATTAGAAAGCTTTACACGGGATAAATGTGTAGTATTTTATTAATATCTTATTTTATGTTTTATAAAACTTGTACAATAGTTTTTTTATGTATTTTTATTAATAACTATAAATTATTTTCACAAAACCAATATTTAATGTATTAACTTATCAGAGCGAGTATATTGGAACAACTTATATACCTACTTAATAATATTAATATGACGTTTTTACACATACTAAATGTGTAAAAACGTTATGTTAATATAAGTCGTTTGGCTTCTTTGGTACATTAAAAAAAATACTATCAGCTACTGCTGAAAATGCCTACAAAATTAAAGCTAGTATTCAAGATTTCTGTCAGTAGAGTATTGAATTAGTTAGAGACCTTAGACCACGGCCTTGTGTTCAAATCCCAATTGATACATTAAATACTTCCAATAGAATACTTACACTCACAATCCTATAATTACATAAGTTCAAGCATCGTGTGTGACGGCAGCCATAACTCACGTCATATAAAAACATACATAAAACATTACCTACATAAGGAAAATATAAAGAATAAAATGCTATTCAGCTTCGTGTCTCGTCAGCGTCGGATACAATCATACTCATTACAAATATCCAACACTCAAATACAGACAATTTTCTTCTTATAAACCTTTGTCTATTTGGGGTTGGTTTTTAGATTAACCAGGTATGAGCGGCATATCAGTACTGTACATAGGGTGACTGTCATCAGACCTTCGCCAGAATGTTAGATTTTTAGGGACTGTAACTACCTGTACCGACTGTATATGAAGTACGACAACTGGGACCACCAAAGCACGAAAATTTTCATGAAACTCACTAACAGCCATCCATCACTAGAAACAGATTTTGCAAGAAATTAGCACCACTTCCATTACTACCACTACCATTTCTACCACTTTCATTTCTACCACAACCATTTCTACCACTTCCATTTCTACCACTTCCATTTCTACCACTTCCATTTCTACCACTTCCATTTATACCACTACCATTTCTACCACTTCAGTTTCTACCACTTCCATTTCTACCACTAACATTTCTACCACTACCATTTCTACCACTACCATTTCTACCACTACCATTTCTACCACTTCCATTTCTACCACTTCAGTTTCTACCACTTCCATTTCTACCACTAACATTTCTACCATTACCATTTCTACCACTACCATTTCTACCACTTCCATTTATACCACTACCATTTCTACCACTTCAATTTCTACCACTTCCATTTCTACCACTTCCATTTCTACCACTTCAGTTTCTACCACTTCCATTTCTACCACTAACATTTCTACCATTACCATTTCTACCACTACCATTTCTACCACTTCAGTTTCTACCACTTCCATTTCTACCACTTCCATTTCTACCATTACCATTTCTACCACTTCAGTTTCTACCACTTCCATTTCTACCACTTTCATTTCTACCACTTTCATTTCTACCACTTCCATTTCTAACACTTTTATTTCTACCACTACCATTTCTACCACTTTCATTTCTACCACAACCATTTCTACCACTTCCATTTCTACCTCTACCATTTTTACCACTTCCATTTCTACCACTTTGATTTCTACCGCTACCATTTCTACCACTTCCATTTCTACTACTTCCATTTTTTTCACTACCATTTCTACCACTTTCATTTCTACCACTTCCATTTCTACCACTTCCATTTCTACCACTTCCATTTCTACCACTTTCATTTCTACCACTACCATTTCTACCACTACCATTTCAACTACTTTCATTTCTACCACAACCATTTCTACCACTTCCATTTCTACCACTTCCATTTCTACCACTTCCATTTCTACCACTACCATTTTTACCACTTCCATTTCTACCACTTTGATTTCTACCGCTACCATTTCTACCACTTCCATTTCTACTACTTCCATTTCTTCCACTACCATTTCTACCACTTTCATTTCTTCCACTTCCATTTCTACCACTTCCATTTCTACCACTTCCATTTCTACCACTTTCATTTCTACCACTTCCATTTCTACCACTACTATTTCTAACACTTTCATTTCTACCACAACCATTTCTACCACTTCCATTTCTACCACTACCATTTCTACCACTTCCATTTCTACCACTTTAATTTCTACCGCTACCATTTCTACCACTTCCATTTCTACCACTTTCATTTCTTCCACTACCATTTCTACCACTTTCATTTCTACCACTTCCATTTCTACCACTTCCATTTCTACCACTTCCATTTCTACCACTACCATTTCTACCACTACCATTTCTACTAGTGTACTTTACAAAGTACTAGTGTAAAGTACTAGTGTACTGTACAGTAATTTCTAGTGTGAAATTAGAAGAAATTAGCACCTTCTTCTTATTTCTCTATTTTTTGAAGCTTTTGTTTAAGTACATTATAGTACTTAAACAAAAGCTTCAAAAATAGAGATAAAATATTTCTACATTGTTCGATCAAACTCTAAGCATCCTAAATCCGAGGCTAGTCCTCCTCTAGTCACCTTTCAAAGTCCATCACATGTAATGTTCACAAAACTAGTCGGAAGAACATTTCGGAAGCCGTTTCAAAGTAAAGCGAGCACCGAGATACAAGGTAACACGAGTTACAATTGTGAACAAATCGTTAAAGTCCTCGTTTATAGCCGACTCGAGTGGACATCGCGAGAACAAATAAAAATTTTACTGCTCCGGATAACTTTGATGGCGATTAGAATAGCGAAAGGTGAGATCTTTTGAAATCGAATATTGTTACTTTATTCTACTTCTTTGTTTACTTTCGTATGTGATTCCAATTGGGGCGAGTCAATGAACTGTGATTAGCTTTCTTTGATCAAAGTACTTTATTCTTTTATACTACTTTCGTAATCGTAATTTGTATACAAATGCTCATTGAATAGGTATTGTGTTGATTTATTTATTCTGAATAAGTAAATCAACTGATATTAAGTAATAAAGTAAGTTTAGTCTATAGCTTTTTACATTAAAACATTATAATACAGATTAAGATAAGATCTTCTTCCAGACTAAGTCGATTACACCTACACATAGTATAAAAGAAAATAATGTTAACTACAAAACACCTATTTTTTATCAGAGAAAATAAAACAACCAATCCATTCATTAACAGAATTCTTAGTTACTTATTTAAATGTATAATTTTAAACATGATATTTTCATAGAGCTGTGTTATAAAAACTAATAAATCAAGATCAATCTCTCAAATAAATTCCCACGTACATCTTCAATACTGAGTTGAATAAAGATTTGCTTCAAAATATTCAAAGACATCCGTTGACATTGATGTCAGCGATTGGGTGATTGGGCGCCACTCGACAACAATCCAACTCAATTCCGATTCGAGTCCTGCCTCAAATAACACTAATTGTACCTTTACAATGTTTGTGAGTCGCATGACAGCTAAATAATGCGTGAATTCCCTTTGACTTTGAAAACAGTGAGGAGTTCACGACATTTCGTATGGAATAACGAGGCTGTTGAACTTTGGCGTTCGTCCGCTGACCTTATGAGATGTCATCAGCTATAAGGTGACTTGAAATCGGTCTAATACTTTTCTAAAAACATTATCTTCGTATAAGTGAATTGACTCTTGAAAATGAGATAAAACATTATATATGAAGTTTGTAGTACAGTTTTCAAACTGTTTGTAATATAATAAAGATTGACGGGTGTCAAAGATGAACGCTTTTATCATCAGCTCTGTTCAATAAGTTTAATAAAATGTGAAAAATCGTATTCACTGTATTTTAATATTGTTAAATTTTGCCAAAGGTTAAGCTTTATGCTTTTTAAGAATCATTGAATTGAAAACAGACTTGACTTTACGTATAACAACTACTTTCTTGTTTTACTTACACAATGTTAATGTTTAATATAAAAACCTACTATTTAGCTCCAGAAAACTTTCTAACATATTTTCAAGGCAATTAAGTTTCGCATGAAAAAATCCTATGTCCGTTGCGCCATTTCATCTATAAAGCAATATAAATATACATCACTAATTGCATATTAATCTAGTAGGCATTTAAAATAATAAAATACATAAAAACAATTATCTCAGTCGCCTAAAAGTGCTCTAATAATGACGTCATACTCACATAAAATAGAACATTAACTATAATTACTTGACAAAATGTTTAGTAAAGTACATAAATCAAGCCCGGGAACGGATTAGGTTAATAAGTCTGGGACTAAAAGTTTTATTTGGGCTATAATTCAAAAGACAATACATTATCCCAAAAAGAGAAAATTAACTTAATTTTAAACAACTCTTTACTAAACTTGTTTGCGTTACACGGTTAATTAATTACGGGTAAAATATCTATATTTGGTTCATTTAAATTGAAATTTTGTAGTACATTTCATTATTTAGGTAAGATATATTGCACAACTGATTAAATTTTAAATTGAAAATTGGTATAAGCGGCGAGGTCATATTTGTTTAAAAAGTAAGACGTTCTGACTTGCGTCTAGCTAGGGTATCAGAAACTACGCACAAACTAATTCATATCCTAGAAATTAATTACATAAATTAATTTCTTTTACTTCTAACAACCATAATCATTGTAAGAGTATGACAGCGGACGACATCAGGTGACGTCACATTGTACACTCGGATCACGTTCAACGGGGCAGTTTTAATAAAAATTGTTATTAAAGTGTAAAAAATCAAAACAGTAATATTGGTAGCCTAAAAGTCAAATGCTTAAAACTAATTATAAAACGAATTGGAGACCCGAGTTTCACCAACCAATGTCAATGGCTAATTATGAATTTAACAGGATGTTAAAATTATTTGCGTTCCACCATGTACTGATGGAGGGTTATTTTCCTTAACATGGCATCAAATCTAATCACTGCCAAATAGGTCCATCAAAACATTAACAAACATTCGGGCTGACGTATATACCGTCAATGATGGACGCGGTATTTAATTACATTTTTGAAAATAACTATTTAGACGATTTGGATGGAATGGAGACAGTAGTACAACGTCCAAAAATGTATAAGGAACGCCACAACTATTTTGAGGAATACGACGATGTTGATTTTTCTACGAGGTTTCGTTTATCCAAAAGATCTGTTTTGAGTATTTTGGAATTAATTGAACACAAACTAGAATACCCATCTGATCGGTAAGTTCCTAGTTTACATTCTTATAGTGTTCTTATTATTAAATGTATTTTTGTACCTTATTAGATCCGATAAATTCATTACATTATAGTTCTAACCTAACCATTTTCTTTCAGAAATGAATCGATATCACCTATAAACCAGCTTTTAGCAACATTGCGGTATTACGCCACTGGTTCATATCAGATAACCATTGGAGACTATTGCGGATTGAGCAAGTCAACATCCCATAGGATTATTCATAGAGTAACAAGTGCAATAGCCTCCCTGAGCCGTAATTTTATAAAATTTCCTGAGACAATAGATGAAATTAGATCGGCTCAGATAAGCTTCTATAAAATTGCACGATTTCCTAAAGTCATAGGAGCCTTAGATTGCACACATGTACGCATTCGTTCCCCTGGTGGGGAAAATGCCGAATATTTTCGGAACCGCAAAGGCTACATGTCTATAAATGTGCAAGCCATTGGTAGTGCAAATCTCGAAATTTTAGATCTCGTAGCAAGATGGCCCGGCAGTAGCCATGATCAAACGATATGGAATGCCTCGTATAGACACGCTGTGTTCGATAGTGGTTTGTATGGTGATGCAGTTTTATTAGCTGACAGTGGATACATGAATCGACCATATATCATGATGCCTCTAGACAACCCTCGATCTCCTGAAGAAATTCTTTACAATGAATCTCAAATTCGAAGCAGGAATCCAATAGAACGGCTGTTTGGAGTGTGGAAACGGCGATTCCCCGTTTTAGCATTGGGCATGCAAATTAAATTAAATAACTGTCTGCCAGTTATCATTGCTACAGGTGTACTACACAATATTGTAGTTAAGTCTAAGGAAGATTTACCACCAGATGATACTGAACTGGAACTTCCAGCACCATGGGAAGACTTGTTAAATCAAGGCAACATCAGGGAACAAAGACGTAATCATGATGTCATAAGAGACATAAATCCTGTTCGTCGAGAACTCATAAACAATTATTTCAAAAGTTTGCATTTGACCACATCACAGAATGTATAATAAGTAGTACTAATTCAATATTGACTTACTAATTTAATAAATATTGTAAATTCTATATCTTATCTTTTACTGACTTTCAAGCCTAACAAATAACAGCAAGGCTTGCAAACTATGAAAATAAAAATATCCCTCCTTTTATTATAAAAATTAAGACAATAAATAAGACAACCATAACAGAACAAAATTGTTTTTATTTTTGTTATATTTAATTTATGGAAGTACATGTTAGACTCGTTCGAATTGTCTCACCTGATCCAGCACACTAACACAAAACGCACACAGATTGGTCATTTAGTGGTATGTAGTCTATGTATATTTTTCAAAATATACATAGACTGCTATTAGAAAAAACCCAAGACACAAACACACACACACACAACTTATACACCTCTGGTATTGCGGTGGGACCTAAAAATGAAAACTGCTCAATTACAAGCATAAATTGAAAGAGACACAACAATAAAATTTAGAAAATATCTTCTAAATTGATGACATTTTTCAATTCTCATTGTAACTGAGCACTTTTCATTTTTTCTTGTATTAGTAATTCTTTTTTAATTTCTCCTTCGATTTGTACATTTTTTTTCATAAGCTCCACTAACTCCCATTTGCTTTGCAAGATTTGATCCTGCAATGATGTTCTTGGTCTTCTCCTACGAACCCATTTTGATCCTGATGGAGTTTCTCTATCAACAATTAGTTTAGGTGCCATTTGTCTTCTTAAAGCCGACGGCGTCCAGCTATTCCAAATGTTCTCTATGTTCTGAAACAAAAGTGGTTATGTTATGTAAATTGTTGCATTTTGATATTACAAAAAACTATCATTTACATACCTCTGATGATATGTTTTCTTCCGCAGGGTCGGGTGATGGTCCGGCATCACGAACTTCTGCATTGTTATTCTAGAAATACACGAAATAATAAATTAAATTCGATCAACAATTTATACAAGCTCTAATGTATACAGTAAGCTCTATCTAGCAACCTTTAACTGAATTTTCTTGGAAGTTTATTATAGGGAAAACTTACTTTTTTATTATCTTCTTCGTCTAACTTCGATCCTTGGTCTAAAAACTGTACATCAGAATCATATGGATTGTCTAATCCATTTAATGATGGGCCTAGTAATACTTCGACCTGTTCTTGAAGAGGTCCAGGTGGTGGAAAGTCGGGCCTTCCTCCCCCTGCAAATAAAATAATACAGGAGTAGGTACTAAGTAGATATTTTACCTGTGTGAAATAACATTAGGTAATAAGTACGAATGTCAATTCTTACCCGTTAAAATTGTTTGTCTTTTCGTAGTTGCTCTGTCCTTCCTCGTGGTTCGTTTTATGTTGTCCCAGCAAGTTTTTAACTGGTCCACGTTGCGAACACAAAACTAACTCATGGAATTAAAATCATCCGATAGTTTCCTCCACCCTTCATTCTTCAAGTTAATGGTAACAGCGTCCGTCTTTTTGTTTTCTATTGTGTCTTTGTATTTATGAATTAAATTAATTAAAATTTCCTTTTCATTACGTGTAAAATTTGGACCGCGAGTTTTTTTTAACATTATGATTCTTTTAAAAATACCACGCTTTTTGAAGTATTTGTGAGTTTGATTAATGGTTACTTTGACATTGTAGACATTTTATCCGGCAAAATGAAAAGTATCCCGATTACGATAAAATTCTACTGAGTTTATGTTTTGTAAATTCGGTCGTATAACCCAACGTGTCAATTATTACACTACTAGAAAAAAAGTTGTGCAAATTTAATTGTTGACATAACAAATAAGGACGTTTCGATTTGGTCGTATTGAAATTTGAGTGAATGATTTTCGTTTTGTTCATTTAACAAGGAATTTTCTAACGGCTCGGTAATTTTACTTCGTGGGACGGAAAAATATTTAATGACAATTTTACCTAAACATGAGTGTTAGCTAATTCTTGTCAAGGAGCTAATCAAACATTGGTTGGTGAAATCCAACCTAACATTAGTATAAATGCGCTTTGCAATTTTGTTTTTCTTTGCGATAATCATAAACAATAAGTCAAAAATAAAAGCTGCCGACTTTGATTTAAACAAAATATAAATAATAAGTACGTAGTAACTGAGTTTTTTTTTTATCAAACTTTAATAATATACAGTCAAAAACGCAATAAACCAGACGAATACACTGTCGAATAAATAATTATGTATATTGGAACACAAAGCAACTATGCGGCGGCGCCATTAAAATGCAATAGTATTTCAGTAACGACCGCTCAGACCTTCATTGTATCCTCGTTTCAGGGAATAAGTTAAAAAATACCGAAAGGCTATTACAGTCAACGACTCAACAAAATATCCCCCACTTAATGAATAACCGAGCCGTTTCCTTGCACAGTTAAAAACCACTTAGACACCCGCAAAAATAACGAAACAAACACTTTAATGGGCCCATTAAAACCATTCGCTTTTACTATTATGAATCAAATATAACAATTATTTACGTCAATGAATCACAATGAATTACTTTTGAATTTTGTAATGTGGATGCCATTTTTCCATGGACACGAAATTACGAAAGGGCACTAATGGGGAACATCTCTCGACAAAATTATCACGTATTTTTAACTTTTTATTATAAATGGGTTTTGAAATAAAATGTTAACAATGGGCCAAATATAGTGTATCACAATCATAGATACACACATCGATTCACCTCCACTCGCCTCTCAAATCTGTGGCATTCCATGCAAGGATGTATCATATCATACACCCGATATCGGTAACAAAATTGAATTTCACCATGATTTTAAAATGTAAAAATATTTTTCTCGTGCCTTGTTTAACGTATGGGAATCTATATATAACTCGATGTTTTTTGTTGGAAATATGGAATCGATAGGAGTCATATAGAGTTTGATTGATAGCAGTTTTACAACCATTTTCAGAAGATAAAATTGTTATAAATGTTGACTAGGTCTGACTCCCAGACCTAGTCAAAACTTGCGTAATGTTTTGTCAAATCAATTGAACAAAAGAGGAAAATTCAATATTTATATCTAAATGGGTGAGTTTCTCCAAGTTTGGTTCAACTAAGTAATTAGACACACAACAGGAAGAAAATTTAAAATAAAATATCTTATGTACAAACGTAAAATATTGGTGTTATTTGTGTAAACTGAAGCCCTATAAAGCAAGATTTGTTAATACGAACCACAAAATTTGTCCCCGTAGTGCACATCACACGTATAAAATAAGCGATTGTGTACGATTTGAAAGGAGCCAGTACGGTCCCTCAGATAAACATCTGAAAGAAGAAAAGATCGTTTCCCAAAATTTCTTTTTCCATTCTGCGTCCTTTTTTGTGAATGGGAGGAATCTTTTTGGGCTGCGTTTCATGAGATGATATTGATAAAAAGGGACGAAATCAAAAGTTTCGGGTCGGGAGCCCCACTTACGTACCGATCAATGGGGCCCACATTTGTTGGGGGATCACCCTGATTTATATGAAATAAAGATGATTGGACGACTACTTTACCTCAGTGCGTCTTCTCTACCTTTTGATACGCACTTGGCTCCTATTCAACCACTTTATACATTTTAATTCGTCGTTAACTATATAAAGGTTAACAAGTAAATTGGGATTTAATTAACATTCCATTCATTTCCATGTTTTTATGAAAGAGTTCTCGGTAATGATTCTTGGAATTCAACCGATTCAAGCGAATTTGATGTTTAAAACACATTAATTTATTGTAGGCCATTCACTGCCCACAGTATTTTTTTTAAAAAGAAACCGTGATTATTATGATATACGAAGATATATACTTGTGATAACTTTGGATTATTCATCATTTAAGATACGTGAGTCTAAATCGGTTCTGCAGTTTGAGAGCTACAGTGCCGAAAAACAGAATAAAAAATATTGATATGAAAGTAATAAAAAACTGCTGTAGTAAAAATAAATCATGTCAAAAATGAATTTAAGATAAAACAATACATTTAAATTTTCCCTACAAGCCGATCAAAAATGTGTTTTATATTTATTTACACCAACACTTTGAAACACCACTTTCAAATGACAAAGAGCAAAATATCGGTTTATAAAAAAAAATGTTATAACTTTTTATATTCTAATAAAACAAGTTGCCCGAACTGGCTTCGCGCGAGTCCAATTTTCTTGTGGATTTTCCTAAAAAATCCAGTCAGTATAACAGTTGTTTATACGCAAATTGTCTTCGCCATTCTACAGTAGTAGGTGGGTGGCGTAGGAGTTAAGACCTTTGACTTTCAATCGGAAGGTGCTTGGTTCGAATCCCGCCACGTCCCATGTCTTTTCAATTTTCGAATTCATATGTGTGTTTATTTGGCGCTCTTACGGCATAGGAAAATATCGTGAGGAAATCTGCACACACCTGCGAAGAATTTCTAAGATTGTATGTGATGTCGATCAACCCGCGCTTGGCCAGCGTGGTTGACTAAGGTCTAATTACCCTAATTCAGGGCAGGCTCGAGCCCCTTGGTAGGGACATAATAATGATGACTCTGTGCATAGAAATGTTTGCTTTCTAATATCGATCTCCTCAATATAATATACCAGCATCTTACTAAAGATGAGCTGTATGTCTGTGTGACATCAGGAGACCCCGGGTGCGCGTAACGACCCTCGCGATGCAGCGATACACCTCTTTATTAAACCAACTCGAGTTTACGACGCGCGCCGCTGATACCATCGATAACAAACTTCACCTCTGGTTTATTACTTACTCTTTACATTTTCAAAGAATTTTAAATTTATATTTTGTTCTTAGTTTTAATAGCAGACGGATCGAACTAAGTTTTCACGGTCATTGTTAAAGAAGACTGTAAAAGAAAAGTTGGACGAAGGCTTGGCTTGATGGATACAACTAGCACTGGTGGTAAGAATCATGGTGGTTTTCTCGTAAAGAGACTAGATCGGATCTGCAAATTCTGGTCTGCAAAACCTTCCCATACAGTTATGCGACAAACATTTGGAGGAATAAGATAATGAGTTTTGGGAATGACTTTAACAAGATAAATATTTATTAATAGCGAGAAATTAAAATGTATTCCCTTTGTTAAAAGTATTTGAAAAGAGGCATTATAAAATACTTAGTTTATTTTACAGTATGTTAAGAATCAGGTTTCTGGTTCATGCATTCGTATGCTGTAGATTTTAGCTAGTATTTGTACCTAACTTGCTGAGGTAACATTTCATTTTTCTCTAGAGATGAGAGTTTTCAAACACAATACGAGTATTTGAGTAAGTATATCAGGAGTCAGCACACGGCACACGCCGGCGTCCGCAATAAATAACACCTTAATACCTAATTAATTTCCGGTACGGTATTAATACCGGGACTAGTCTGTTTATTTGTTTAACTACAAATTGATTAATGTCCGCGCCGGCTCCCCGGGACTATTGGGAATATTCAGTACACTCGAGTTCACGGAGGGAATTGTTGTTTATTGTTACGGCTTCACCGGGAACTGAACCTGTCTCCTCACGAAATATTACTTAATTAAACTTATTATATTGTAATGAAGATTTGTCAGGATAAAGCTGAATTCTTCGACCTATTAGATTTCTGCGTTCTGCTTTCTTGTTCTGGTCATTTGGTCATTCATTGTATGAAAATACTAGTATTTATGTATCTTTCTATAAGTTCTCAATCTTTGATCTCTTTCGTCAATGATATTAGTACAGTGAAAATGTAGGGAGGTAAATCCAAAATTAAGGTGATCAAAAGAAAGAGAAATTATGTACTTAAAAAAGATATTAAAGTATTCTGTTTGTCATATTGTTCCCATAAAATATAATCCAATGGTATCAAGGGCGGTATCAACCAGTCCTAAACCCATGATTAATACTAACCCTCCGTAAACAGTCGTACTATACTCGCAGACAAATGGACTGAACTAAACGTTATCTCTCCTACTAAGAAACAAAACGACGTGTAAGCTTACTACCGTCTTAAACCGTTACTTAACTAGTAAAGTGTGCTCTATTGTGATGGTGTTAGAGTCGGTTTTGGGGCCTGTAACGCTAATCCCCATTAGTGAGAGGGCAGTGGAGTGTGGACAGTAAATGTGCTAGATGGCTAATCAACGGTTAGGGATAGGGTGAAAGTCGCCTGTCGACAGATTGGGGAGGACGACATTTATTAGGTTTTTTTCAGAAATTACTACTTAATAGTGAGAGCTTATGTGTAGCAGTTATCTTATAATTGAAACTTAATGTCCCAATAATATAATTGTAAAGTTGTACCGTAATATTTCTTACAAAAATATTGTAAATCAAAATCTTTTTCCTTTAATAAGGTTATCAAAGCAAATATATTTTTTATCGGAAAAAGTTTTCAGATACAAAGATTTCCATCAACTACAGAAAAAGCAAACAAAAACTACAAAAGGTCAAAAGTTCCAAAGTTTATGATATAACGTAGTCTGATACCGTGATCATGTTTATGCAAACAAATTGGAATATTTTTATTAGTTCACAGTTAGTTCGGCCGGGACGGGACTCGTACTGAGATAACAAACTAGAAACATATTCACCAAAGTTGGGGCGTGGAAGGTTCGAGAAGTTCCCGACACGCACCGCCGAGAGGGGACGAACAAAGGGCGCTAAAAAATAAAAAAATACATAAAGGGGGTTATTCACAAGTCGGGCGATATTTCAAGTGCAGATGTCTTGTGTCGGACGTTTCTCGAAACTCGAGATCTTAAGTTTATTTTAAGTTGGTCGTGGTAGTGATGGCCGACTTTGGACCGGCTTCCGCTGGCTTTTACTAGTTCTAGATGTGAATTTACAAAGTTAAATTAGCATGTCGGATAACAGTGATAACGTGTTTTAAACAAACTATTACTTTGAACTGAGTCGTTCGCTTTAAAAGTGGAACTAATGTTACAAGTAGATATATTTGATACGGTCAAATCAGTCGATGTATATGTCTCTTTATATAAAATAATATTGAAATAAATACGAGTATACTTACTGCGACACTAGTCTAGTGTAGATAGGCTTTATTCACAATAACATACTTTATATTATAACAAAATTACTACGCCCAAAAAACCTGAAACCGATCCAACATTCACAAAACATTAATATTGAATCAAGCCGACCAACCGTGACAATAGAACAAAACAGACCAACAAATTATCTCAATGTATGATTAAGGAGGTTCTAAATCACACCGTAACGTAACGTGTAACATGTATTACGTTACGCAGGCGCTCGAATCAAATTTTTATGAGCCGTGAAATGAATATTCGACCGAGTAACGAACCGGCAGGTTTCTGTCTCTTTGTTGCACTTTGTTACATATTACAGCGAATGTAAAAGTATTTTTGATAAAATATATGTATTGAGCAAATTTAGACGTCGTATCTTAGGGATATTTTGTAAGATGGTGTATTTATTTCGTGAAATTTCAGGTGAGAACTTTTACAAATCTTAATTATCGTATTCATTGGTGTCATACAAAAGTATGTTTATAAAACCCAATCTACAATACACAATTAGATTGATTCCTCCGTAAAGTGTTATCTTCTCTAGAGAGAAGAATCCGATAGAGATGAGAGCATTTCTATGGGAGTCTTACAATCGATGAATATATAGATCTTACAAGTACTGTGTTGAATAGCGATGTAATGCTCTTCTTTTCACAAATACATAAACTAGCGAATTATCATCCATCCATATAATCTAAACTAATATTATAAAGAGGAAAGATTTGATTGATTGTTTGTAACGACTAGGCTCCGAAGCTACTGGTGCGATTTCAACAAATTCTTTCTCTATTGGAAAGCTTTATTATCCCTAAGTGTCATAGGCTATATTTTATCCCTGAATTCCAACGGGAATGGGAACTACGCGAGTGAAACCGCGGAGCGCTGCTAGTGTTATATATACATGTTAATATATTAATACAAACAACTATTTAATAATTATCGATTTAAGTTTCAAAATTAAAATGACGAAGCCTCCATCAGTAAATATACACACATCAAAAGTGT
This sequence comes from Timandra comae, assembly GCA_958496195.1. Classification (NCBI taxonomy): domain Eukaryota; kingdom Metazoa; phylum Arthropoda; class Insecta; order Lepidoptera; family Geometridae; genus Timandra; species Timandra comae. The sequence goes on along the minus strand of OY292371.1, from coordinate 10,403,019 downwards.
CTAGGGATCAACATATATTTTTGCAATAACTTTTCTCCTGATTGATATTAATTAAAATTTTCTTTAAGGATTCATCAAATAAAGTGTTTTCGTTTGTCACAGTAACGATAAACCAAGTCACCTTTGCATTAATAAAGAAATTTGCCATTTTCCTAATAAAGGGATTTTTGACATTTGAACCACTAACATTAAAGTTCGAAAAAAAGACTGAAATAACAGTTTTCTTTAAAATTTTATTGGGTAACTTAAACAATTAATAATCCGTGTTTCTACCGCGAACACTAACAACACAAGAACATCGGTTTGGCATACTCAAAATGAGTTCATCCAAATCACGCTGTGGAATGGCCGCCCATGTTCGTTGCAACAACAAAAAAAGGTCTTCTTGCGACTGGATACCCTCCATATTCGGCAGAGCTCTTCTCTGTAGCATATCCCATGCATGCTCAATCGGGTTCAAGTCTGGCGACTGAGCAGGCCAGGGCAGGACATTGATGTTAGCTGCGGCGAGAGTCTGTCTTACAACTCTTGCGGTGTGCGGTCGTGCATTATCATGCATTAACTGAAATAAGGGACCGATTTGCACTTGTAGAGGAACGATGACGTCTGATACAATCGTCTCAGCATAAATTTGAGCGTTGAGGTTGCCTCTGATCCAAATCAACTCAGTTCTTCCGCCGATCCAAATACCCGCCCATACCATGATGGTTCCACCACTATAAGGATGGACTTCCTGGCAGGATTTTAATCGCTGTTGGCGTCCAGGGGTTCTCCAGTGTCGTATACGTCTTGTATCCGGTCTCATACCAAAACGAGACTCATCAGAAAAGCACACGAAACGCCATTGTTCTTCTGCCCAATTTCTGTGTTCAAGAGCCCATTGATATCGAATCCTACGATTGTGCATTGCTATAGGTGGTACCCGTAGCGGTCTTCGGGAATGAAGGTTCACTTCATGCAAGCGGTTTCTGACTGTTTGGTCGCTAATTAAGTTCCCTGAAGAGTGATGAAGCCGCACGGCTAACATCATGGCGGTTATTGTTGGAGCTCTTCGAGTTAAGATTTGAATGTATCGGTCTTGTCTCCGTGTGGTGCAGCGATACCGTCCTCCATGGCGCTCAGCCACGGTACCAGTGCTTCGGTAACGTGTCCAAAGTCGACTGATAACACTCTGACTTGTATTCAGAGCTAAAGCCACAGTACGTTGCCGGGAACCAGCTTCTATCATTCCCACGGCTCTGAGCATTTCTTCCCTGCTTAAATGACGTCGCCGCTCCATAATAACGTTGGTTTTAATCAGTAGTAGGGAAACAGTAGCACTAATAATGTCTTCAATGCGTTGTATGTTTTTATAGGGAAAATATTGACAGCTGATTTTCATCTTTTACTCGAATTTGATTCACAGTTCCTGATTCAAATTATGAAATGCACCAAAAAGGATCCATATAAATTTATAAAATCATAAATTTATTACAAAGCCACATCTCAATCTCAAGAAATCCGCATAAAAATGCTTGATCCCTAGACACTTTTGATGTGTGTAGACTATACAACTGTAACCGCATTTGAAATTAATATAAAACTGTATTTACACATCGGACGGTAATATTTACTTACAGTTTGTAAGCACATTATTCGTATTACACATATTCATATATTTTTTTGTAATACATACATTATACCTACCTACGCAAAAATAAATTAAGTTTAATATTCAGAACACAGGCCTAGGCTAAACCTGTACAATCACATAGAATACGAATGTTCTAAATAATATTTGTAAAATGCTTCGCCCGGGAAATGAGTTCGAAAAGCTTTTGAAAACAGTTCTTTATTTTGAGGGCTTGAGTATTCGTGTCACCGTGAATGTAAGCTAATACTGTCGCATTTGCACACTTGCAAGTTAGAAGTACTGGCCTTAAAGAGATATTAGGATATTAGGAGAGCGTGTAAAATAAGGAGTCAGGGGTATGGCTGGTTTGACTTCTGATCTTCTCTCACTGATCATGTAAAACGGAGAAGCCTGAGTTTCTACTGGATGCCAATATTCTGAGATAGTGTGGTATTACCCTAGTTAAAACAGAAGTAACCCGTGTATGTACTATGATAGGTACTCAGTTTTACTCTTATGAAACAAATTTACTATTTCAAAATACGTTTATCTTTGCACGCTGTTCTGTATGAAGATAATGATGATAGCTTTCTGACCGATTTCAGTCTCAGCGACAATTTTTATTTATTACTAGTAACGCCCCGCGGTTTCACCCGCGTAGTTCCCGTTTCCCGTGGGAATACGGGGATACAATATAGCTTATGTCACGCACTGATAAATTAGCTTTCCATTAGTGAAATAATTTTTGAAATCGATTCAGTAGTTTCGGAGCCTTTGCGTTACAAACAATTAAATCTTTCCTCTTTATAATATAAGTGTAGATACTTATATTTCTATTTATTACCTACATCGTAAGTAGATAATATGGTATATGAATAATAAGACAGAATCCGTACGTTACTCTGATCGTCAGCAGTTAAGCGTAGTTTGGGAGTTAATTGTCACATAACTTAGATTTCCACAGTCGGGTAATTGTGGAACTTTGATTGGGTCTCGTGTGTTTCGCATAAATATATTATTATTTGTTGAAGTATTAATTGAAATACCTACTTTGAAGTTTGACATAACATTTGTCACAGTTACTTATTGGCGCTAGTACTCATTATTATACCTACTGTGTTATTGGTTAGGCATGTGAATATTTATAGACTTAAAACTTAAGTTGACCATCTACCTAATAGATAAATTCTTGATTCCAAATTAATTTTAACGTATCTTTTCGTAGTCTTCTGTGGCAAAAATGTAAAACAAAAATAACCTCAGGTTTACACATTTTTGTATTAGCAATTTAAAAACAAACCCAACTAATATTCGATTTCTTGATAGAAACAATCAAGTGACATCGTTAAAAAACTACCTCCAAATCTTACGAATTCCCGGGGGAATAATCAAGTGGGACAATGAAATAAATTAAAAGTTCCCGTCATAGCTATAAACTGGAATGGGCAAAACAAACACTAGAAAGACTTTACGTCTCATCTAGACTGTTTATGGTGAATTTTATAAACGAAATGAATATTTATGAACATTGTTTAAAAGTTGACCATTTTATTCTAAATGGAAACTTTTTTCGTTAAAAAGTAATAACTATATTCGTAATATTTAAATGATTAGATTTCTTTGTAACAATTTCAAAACCAAATCAAATTCAAGAGACTATGTCTTGAATTAGATTCAGTTATTTATGTAAAAGGAAAGTTTTTCTCAGGATATCGAAAAATGCATTATAAAAATTTATGTATTTCTCAGTTCTTGGATGTATGTGACTGATAATATCTAATGATATCTTTGATTTATATTACTTTGTACAGACGTCTTCCATCTTAGTCTACTGTGATCACGGGTTCTGTAAAGAATCCGAAACGTCAGAAAATGTAAAACAAAATACAACGACGACAAAAAATCGTTTAAGTGTTTTATTTCAATGATAATATCTAGTCTAGGTGTGGATGGAGTTTGAGTAAGCAGGATGGCGAGTGGAATTTCCTTACAATTCTTTTAAAATCCATCTTCGAATTTTATTACTCCTAATCATGCAATTGATTTCCAAATACAATATTAGTCTAATATTTGTTAGTATAAACAATTTCCCCGATCAGACCGTGTAGTAAGATTAATAACATCGCCCTGTCGGTAAGTAGTTCGCTAGTAGACGCTATTAGGGCAGCTCAATTTGTAAACTACGTCTTACGGGGCGTTATGACAAAGTACGCCGGTTGGATGTGAAATTAGTGTCGCTATAAAATCAAAAGGCCGCCGTTGAAAGGCCACATTTACACAGAAACGAGCGCCGTAACGTCCCCGTAATAAACAACGGAACACAATATTACTTTACAAAATACTAAACGTATTTTATTATGACAAGTTCTCTCAAATGGAACTGAACACGCTTCGTGTAGTTTCTTTAGTGTTTTGCGAAGTATTTTTAAAGGAACAACTTGTAATAAACCTTAGTAAGTTTATGCTTGGGCGAATTATTTTATTGTCTATTAAGGTACACTTACAATAGTGCTTCAAATTTAATCACAGCCTTTTGGGTTTTCCTGTAGAAGTCCAAGGTCCAAGCGTTATATCGACGACCGTGTGACCGGGGTCCGTTCAGGCAGCCAGTAATTCTCTATCGCGGGCAACGAGGCAAGTTTAATGAAATTCTTCGTTCGTTCAACATCTAGCACTTACACCTTGTTTTTAAACTCTGCTTTTATAGGAGTATCAGAACTTTGTTACGGTGCGGTGTGATAGGGTGCCTAGTTAAATGTTATGGTAATACACGTGTGGAACACTCCACTTGTGTATATAAACAAACACTTTATGGCCGTTATATAAAGTGTTATACTTATTTTATTACAAACAAACAAGGTAACGTTTTATTTTATTAATATTAACGTTCATTCAGTCTTAGTTTTATTGAAATAGAGTTGGAATTACGTGATATTTTATCCGTAAGTAGAGTATAACGAATAGAGTTGGACGTATGACGACGTTCACACAAACATCATCAATAACTTGCGACGGCAAACATTTGCGTTCGCTCAAATATTTATTTGGCCGTGTATTGAATCCGAGACCTGTTGCACTGAATGCACCGCTTGCGTCCGTTATACTATACAAAACCCTCAGTTAAGACGCAGACAAAACTTTGAGCCACTTTTTCTGGACTTTTCAATTTTGTTGGGCCAACATGTTTGCCAAACACTGACAATAGATTATCGAGTGTCGCTTCTCTTTAATCTCTATGTTCAGTTGGTTCTACAAGTAAAACTTTTAGAAACATCAAATTGATTTCGATTCACGTAACCAATACTCGTAATTGTAATCAACAGTAAGACCCAGAAATGAAATATTTTGTAACTACTTGCGTTCTAAAAGTTATATACATATTGACCCAACCCAAAACCGCCACAAACAGACCGTATCCAATATTGTATATTATTTATAGATTCAATTAATTGAAATTAACTAGATTTAATTGAATTGATCGGAGTCAATCAGGCTCGGTCAATAGTGCGGCCCAATCGGACGAGACAGCTGTGATTAACAGATAATCGCAATAATTAAATAGATCTGTGTATCGGCTTCGGCCCGATCAATTGGATCACTTGCCTCACGAGTTTTGCAGTTATAGGCCGTGTGTTGATGCACTTGGATCCTTTTGAAGACACTGTTGTTACAAAGATTAAGTTAGGCGTTAGTCAACCACGCTGGCTATGTGTATTCAACTTGGTCTGCGTGATCGACTATGGCTTGATCATTATAATTCAGGGTAGGCTCGAGCTCCTCGGTAGAGACATAATATGAGATGATGATTATGATAAGCTTGCTTAGCATGTTAGTCCGACTTGAAATTATTTTAAAAACATTAAATGTTAAAAAGGTTGCATTTAGTTATAAATTGATAACATTTACAAAGAAAAACGAAGGGTAATCATTACATAAACTTTATTCTTGTTAAAAGTAAGATATTCTATTGAAACTCTTTTCTCAGACAAAGTAATGGCCGAGTAACTGGTCTTTGATTTGGAAAAGATTTTGTTGTTTGAGTTTGTGAGTCGCTCAAATACGGGCCGAGTTTTATAAAGTTAGTCTGTAATAGTTTTTTATTTTAATTATTATTCTAGGTTTTATTCTTTGTTATAGTGGAGCTAGTCTAATATTCTATATTTCAAATAGGTGGTGGGATACTGATGTTTGGTGAGACAATCGCCAAGTTTCGGTATGGTCCTAGGTATTAAATTAATTTAACTTGTAAGATCCTTTCGGAGCAAAAACATTATTACCTACTGAGAGATGAAAAATAGTAATTAGCATGATAATCAAAACTCAGCTGAAGTTCAAATTTTGAATACATACATTCTTAGAATTCCTAAGTATGTACACTATACAAACCTAATCCTGATAATTAACATATTATTATATACAATGAATAATATTGTATAGTTCTCATCTAAACTTGGCAATGAGCTCTGAGCACAATATATATTACAAGTAAATCAGTGCGGGCTGAAACGGGAACTATTTAGGAGGTGTGCTCAGTGGCGCGCGCCGAGATACCAACTTGTGTACTTACAGGGACCGGCCAATTAGCGCGTTAGTTATTACTGCGGTCTCACTTTGTTATGTCATTAAATGATTTTTGAATATATCTGCCATGAAGCTTCAATATGTTCGGTAATATGTATCCATTTGCATGCTCTATCATAGATAAGTCAGTCAGTAACGGTTACCTTATATAGGTATATAAGGTAACCGTTACTTGGTTGGATGATAGATTCTAAATAATAAAGATTTATTTGACTTTGATTTAACTTTATATTTAGTTTCAATCCTACGACTTCGATACTAATAATAGGGGTTAGTCCCATTTTACTCCACCAAAAAGTCCCAAGATACTCCAAACAAAAATAAGTTTGTTTGCGAAAGGAAATTTCTGGAATTACTCAAGTTTTGTGGAGCATCAATTATAAATAGTTTGAAAGTGACTTTATCAGTGATAAAGTTAATCCTAATTTTATTATACTTTTTGGGGAATTATATTATTGTAACTATGCCCCGTAGTTTCACCCACTTTAAGTAGGTAGTAACATGATTTTTCTTTTGATATTGCGAAAATATCAAAATTAAATTAAACAAATTAAATGTTTAAATAATGTTAATCAAAATAATAATCTGATACAAGTCATACAATCCCTACTAATATTATAAATGCGAAAGTAACTCTCTCTGTCTGTTACCTTTTCACGGCTAAACTACTGAACCGATTGACTTGAAATTTGGTACAGGTGTAGCTTGTGTCGGGAAAGAACATAGGTTATATTTTATCTAGAAATTCCTACAGGAACGGGAACTTCGCGGGTGAAACCGCGGGGCACAGCTAATAAACTATAAAAAGTAAAAAACGACTGAATCGATTGTGAATAAACATCAGCTATGTAGGTACTTATCAATCACTTACACGAACAAATTCACACGGGATTAGCTTCAAAATTTCCTTCAGTAGGTCTCCTATCCATTCTAACAAAGCATTCTATATTGTATTGTGACGAAGTTAGAGACACATATCTGTCCCGATTCAAATTACACACGAACTAGAACGAAACTAATCAGTGAGCACATCAAACACTTGACGTCACAACTATTACACAATTCGGGCTTCAAACAACTTATTGAATTGAAACGAATTTGGAAACTATCGCCTTTATATTAAGTTTCAATTTAGTGTGGATGAGTTTGTACATACTCAACAAAACGAAACTTGGAAATAGTTATGATAATTATCTGTAAATTATGGACTACACAATAAGGACGCAATTATTAATTATATTATTACTTATACGACTAACATTAGTACGCTCTGATTTAAGTTAAATCTATCGACTAATTTCAGCCAAATACAGGAATGAAATACACTTGCAAGAGCATATTATGTAAAAGTGTCTATAGATATCCTACGTTTCTTTTATTAACAAAAACATAATAACTAGTATTTTAAAAGTACACTTACAAGTCAGTATCCATGTGTTAAAATTAAAGCCTGTATATTGTACCAAATATTAAATAGATGCAAACCTAGATACCAAGTGTGCATATAAACGGAGTGTAAAACAGAACGCTTTTTGAAATTCATAAAATAAGACATTCCATAGAGAAGAATTAGTCGGAGTCGGAGAGTGTGTTTATCCGGCGGCGGCCATATTTGTTTAGCCCAACTTCCGGTCCCAGACGAGAGACAACTCCTAGTTTAGGAGTTAGTGCAAATGTTAGCACTTAGGTATAATCTCGGTTACCGCACTAACTGTTGTTCTACAATATTACTTTGTTGTAGCCAACATTGGATTTTGTTTGCTCTCGGTCTCACGCTATATCCATAATACGTTCGGTTAGTAGTTTCAAAGGACTTCAAGTGTGTTTATATTAAAATAACAACTTTGAGATACAGAGACTTGAAATCTTTAGTGTATCTTGTATCTATAAAGTATGGTTTAAAGTGTGAGATGGATCCCTCTTCAGACCAAATTTTTTTTATAACATAATCATTCACTGCATCATCTCATTATAGTAACTGACCACTAACTAAGCTCGAAGCTTGTATCTAGGATATCAGAAACGATATCTCTTTCTTACTTTACTTTGTCTGTTCATCGGTGTGTGATATTAATATAGTAGACGTAATTAACAATTAAGTAATAGGCGAAGACGATACCCTAATGAAAAAGTACTTTCAAAAATCAAATCAAATCAAATTTATTTATATAACTTTTTGTTACAATAATAATACATTTGACGCAATTATCGAGACATTACCTCCTGTGCTAGTTAGAAACTGTGTTACGGTAAGGTAAGGCCTCTCAAATTACGCGCACACATAAAATATCATAACAAACACATAAATACTTATATATAATAATTTACATATATACCTTATTGACTAACATACATATTAAATTTTAAAACTACAACTACAGTTTAGGGACTTTTCTTCAGGAACGCTTCCCTATAACGTCGATATACGACTCCTGTAGGCCAAAAGTCGGCATTGAGGAACATGTCCCTATACATCGCAGGTACTTGAAGCACATACGATTTAAAGGACGTGTCCCTCGCCGACTCGAGGCGCCTCAGGTTGAGCCGTATATGTTCCTTGGTCCAGACCCTCTGCTTGACATACCGCAGGACCTCTTCACCTTTAGTGTCGGGGTCTAGCCGCGATATGTAAATTGAAATGGACGGCTCCACAACACGGAGGGTGCTCTCTGTTGCTGCGGCGTCGGCGGTACCACGACGATTGCGGGACGGCTTAGGTCGACGTTTCTTCTCCACCAGGGTGAAGCCATCCACGTCGACTTTCCTCGCTCCATCGCCGGGTTTCTTCGGGGCCGCCACATTCTTATTATGTATTTGTAGCTGGCGCGAGGCTTGCGCGTAGCTCTTCTGCTTGGAGACACGTGTAGCAGAAGAGGGCGCAGCTGGCACGGGTGTCGGTGCACACGCCGCGGCGATCGAGGTCATCGGAGCCGGGCGTTCATTCACCTGTGCATCGTTGTTGTTGTTCGTCGCGAATGCAAAAATGCTGACGGGTGAAGTTTGCACATTCCTCGCACCGCGTCGCACACACACATTTTGTGCTGACTGCGGTGATACTGACGTCACTGATTTATTGCTCAATACCGTGAGCTCGGTCTTCAAATCAGCAACCACACGTTCTGAAACCTCCAACTTAGCTCGTAAGAAAGAGACTTCCGCCTTCAGCAACGAAAAATCCTGCAGCAAGATCTCGAGGTCGACATCGCGCAGGGTCTCGCGGGGAAGAGTGTCCGTTCGCTTTGCACTTTCCATTTTAAATAAAGGTGGCAAAAACGTCGATTCGGCCGAACATCGAGGCAGCTGTTGCGACACGACTGCTCGTGTTGACGGTGCGAACGCGAATCCGAACTTTGTTTTTATAAAGCTTGTCTTATAATGTACTTTAAGTAAATCTTGTGTACAAGAGCACTCAAACAAAAGTGCCAACTCTAAACAGATTAAATGTGCGATGTAATTTAATTAGAGATATTTGTTAAAATTAAAGAATCCGAGACGATCTTTAGAAGCGTGACATTGATTGTTACAAGGACTAATGTTTAGTTTGTTGAGATTTATTTTAAGTTGTAGGGCGAAGGAGCTTACGGGTCACCTTGTTGGTAAGTGACTATAATAGCTCATGGACATCTGCAACTCAAGAGTCGCAAGTCAATAGCTACGTAGCTTGAGTTAAATTTTCACAGTGATAATAATAATAACCTTTGAGGCGGGGTGTCGGGGAGTAGCGACCCCGCGGACCTGACGCGCTCCCGGGGGAGGTCACCATTCCTCACCTCCGCTCGCCTTCACTGGCCGGCGGAGTGAACACTGACGAGGAACAGGTCCCCCACCTCCGTGCTTGCCTTCATTGGCCGGCCGGAGTGGAGCCCGCGAGAGCACTTTGGTGCTCGGAGAGTGAGAGGCGTTGCGTAAGTGGTGAGTTGGCTTAGCATGAAGCTGGACCCTCGGGCTCAGTGGATCGCGGTTTAAAACCCAGGGCGTCTGCTCCACTCTCAAAGCCGCTCGTTTCATGTTGACCCCTTGTTGCGATTCGAGCGACTTGTTTGGGGGGCCCAGTTATAGAGCTGGCAAATCTCCATCCGCCACTTCGTACATGTTTATAGCATTGTATCGGCGGGTGTCATAGTCCCTATAGTTCCCCAATATCCAGTCCATTAAACATCCCATTCCCATAACCCAGTCGTAGTTTTCCATATATTTGCAATAGTCCCAGCAGAACCGGGGACTTTCCTTGGATGCATTTTATAGTGTTATACAGAGATAGTCGCCGGATTGTGCATACTTTACACAAGATTAAATACTTATGTCAAAGGGCTTCCGTGTGTTGGCTTCGGCCCCATACTAGCCTTCCAAAAGACCGGGACTCTTTAATAGTCCAGTGAATGGAAAAGACATAATAATAAATTCTTTATTTCATTTTAACAAAGTATGCAATAATATATAGGGCAGGCGTCTCCCATTAGGCTTGAGGGCCTGTGTCGGAAGCCACCGCTCTTCCACATTTAGAAATAAAAACTATATAAATCTTTAGTACCGAGGATGATACTAGTTTAAGTTATTACAAATTTAGTACTAATTACAAACTTATATATATATGAAACAAACTTATCTTAATGTAATTACAAAAGTTTTTAATTTATGCCTGACTGTGTTTGCGTGTGCGTGTGTGTGCGCGCGCGTGTGTGTGTGTGTGTGTGTGTGTGTGTGTGTGCGTATGTGTGCGTGCGTGTGTGTGTGTGTGTTTGCGTTGTGTGTGCATGCGTGTGTGTGTGATAATGCTTATGAGTGTCACACTGTTAAGGCTAAAAGTTCCTCAATGTTCTCATACGATTTTGATACAAGCCATTTATTTATAATTTTTTCACAATCGTAAGTGTTTTTGGTAACAATATCCAATTCTCTATTAAGTGATATTCTATGAGAGTGAAGTACTTCCCCAGCGAGTCGACACATGTTCACACAATTTTTTGTCTTCTTTTACGGAACTTATAACCCATGTTTAATTGGGGTCAGCTTTTAATTTAACCAGATTTGTCAGAATGGCAGTACGTACAGTTTTACGTGAAGCGACTGCCATCAAACCTCCAAAACCCACTTTCCACTACCTAAGTGTTTGTTACTTATTAAGTTCATATTCGGTCTATGTCTAATATAATCACAGTTTAGCTCAACCTCTTAAATTTGAGTGAAGATTTGAAAGTGGAATGCGAGTTAGGGAGCGGTTCCTCTGAAGCTATTCAATAAGTAGTGATCGTTAGGTGCGACGGCGACGGGTCGCGGCGCCGCACGTGCCCGTTACGACTGAACCCTAAACTTGGAACTGTTCGAACTATCGTAAATTATTTTGTAATAGGTCGCCTTAAAAATATGCTTTAAATAAGTACCGATATAAAACAGAAGTTGTTACTTCTTGTTGGAGTTGACTGATGGCCATTTTGTTGTAGGGTTTTAAAGTAGGAAAATATATTAGATTTTCGTGTAAATAAAAACATAATATACAGATTTTTTGCTTGACTAAAGACCATATACAATATTGACTCTAGTTTAAGCTACTGCGTTTCACAAAACGAAGAGAGTCAGAGTTCGAATTTCTATTTCTTCCATTTTCTCTTCCTACTTCTGCTTCTCATGCCCCACGTCGTGTGGAAATTTCCAACTTACAAGTAACACAATTAATAAAACCAATTTAAAACAAAATAAACGTGAATAAATTTAATAAAGGGCAAGTTTTGAAATATTCAGAAGTTTAGAACAGTTTTGACCACAGACCTCAGTTTAGTTGAATATTAATTTTAATGGGCGTCTCAAATTAATTTTAGGGATTACGTTAGAGATACGAAACATTAAGTTGTTTCCAACTAGGGCCGGCTCGAGGACATTTGTTTAAATAACTTATGTTAATTGGTGTTTTGATTATTTATAATGTCGGTACTTACTACATATAGTTACTAACCGATGTTGGTTAACTTCTAATACGCAAATTTTGGGACTTGAAGTAAAGTATCGGTATGTAATATTTCACTGGAACTGTATGCAAAAGGTCTCTCTAATTGATGATATTATTGGTACTATTAGGTAGAATTGAGGTAATCACTTATCTTTCTCTTTATTAGGATTTATTGACACAATCTCATGTAGCAAATTAACAAAATTTGATTAGAGATAATAGAAACATTCAGCAAAATATGTAACTCAAATCAAAACTTAACTTCTTCCATTCCTTCTGTTGATTAGGTATTGGGGTTATTATGGAGTAATGAATCACTAGTACTCCTCAATGACACGAGAATATATTTACTTTTTGATACAAGCAAAATATTAAAAATATTATTTCTATAAAAAGAAATCAATATATTCAAAATGCCACCCGAATAAATAAATAACAAACGCAGCGTCATAAACGTCCCAACTCCCGATATTCTTTATATTCATACAAAAACGCAACCTAAGCCAACACAACAATAAAAAGCATACGCTCGAAGAGCCCGGACTCAAATACGGACCACAAATCTAGGTCAGATCTCTCATAAGACGCAAACCCTAGGATACGAAACAATATTCAGACCTACAGACATACATATACATAGATACAGAGGGTAGCGGGAGGTGGGTATCTGTATCGGAGTTTTTGTCGAAGAAATATTTGATAAACTGTCGTAATATTTGATACACTACAATGTATGATATTTTTTTAGGTCTTTTGTTAGAGAAACTAGGTTTTGTTGTAGGTTTTATCGAATGGTTTTCGTTAGGCTACATATTTTGAACGTAGATAAGTACCTAAATTATTATATACAACTGCCACGCTGGCGGCTAAAGAGTATAAGGGCCTATTTCACGACGTTCAAGTTTAAAAAATTACTCACCAAGTAGTTAGTGTTGTCTCGTTCTTACTTTATATCAAGTGACAAAGACAAAACATGTGAATGGCTACTCGGAACGTTACTTAAAGATGGCGAAATAGGCCCTAAGTGTAACAAATTTCACGCATACGATCAAAGCTAAGTAATAGTAACACCCCCGTTTAATTTTACTTACTATAACCGTATTACTTTCCCGAGTAAAATACCCGAATCCTTGAGTTTAAGGTCCGCCAACTGTAAGCCACTTAGTTATCCCACTTGACCTTCGGGAAATATCTCCGGTATTCTGGAGTATCCCGTTATTGTTCCACTTAACTTTAACACAACGTTTCATTTCATAAGTAATTGTTTGTTTTAACTTTGGGTAAAGAAAACCTTATCTGTAAAGAAAAGCTTATTTAGTTTTCTTCTGAGAGATCTCATTGCAGCGAAATTTCTGCTTCTGATGATATTGGAACAGCTGTAATAGACTAAGTCTAAGTATACAACATGCTTAGCTGCGAAATAGTTATTCTTGATAAACATAAGTATCTTTTTATTAGCTTTGTAGTCTTGAAGTAGAAAACAGTTATTATAATTGTTGCAATTCATGAATATAATTAAAAACGAAACAACGTCAAACTTTAGACCAGAGAGAAACGTTCATATTAAAATTCGTCTCCATAAGCAATATGTTCGGTTAGACGCGAAACTGCACCGGAATGCCTCTCGCTACCTACCTATCACGAATTCTGAACAACTAATAAGCATACACTTGAAATTCAGATTACCATCGCGTAATAACGTTATTACTACATAGTATAAAACAAAGTCGTTTCCCGCCGTCTGTCCCTTTGTATGCTTAGATCTTTAAAACTACGCAATTGATTTTGATGTGTTTATCTTTAATAGATAGAGTGTTTTAAGAGGAAGGTTTTTTTAGCAATTTTATTCCCACATTCTCACGGGAACGGGTACTATGCGGCTGAATCCTCGGGGCGGTACTACTTAGTATACTAATAATAACGTATTTTTTTGTTATTTTTTTTTAAGGTATTATAATGTTTTTTTTTGTTTGATATGTTTGCACTAGTGTTTGCATGTGACAATTTTTTTTTCTTTCTTTCTTAAAAAGATAGTTACAATTTATTGTGAAACTATACATATCTATACATAAGTCGTTAAAAACAAATAAAAAACAGTGAAACCTTTCGATTTCATTAACATGACTATTGTATAGCCGAAGTTGGATCGTAAAACCTCAAGCCGGTGTTTGTTTGTACATAAACATCGTCTGCGACTGAGTAACGGGACAAGTTTTATTAAAAAAATCTTGAATCGCCCCCCAGAGGGCGCGCGGTTGGAGTAATGTCGGTTATCTCGCGCCCAACGTTTTGGGGAATGATACCGCTTTACCACTTATATTCGGGGCTAGCTGTGCCCTGCGGTCGTACCCATACTTATACTTTAGTTTTGAAAACGTTGCGATAAATATTTACTTTGGTAAAATGAGTAAAATTCTATCCAAATCAGCCAAAATAACAGTCATCACAAAGCAGTCTAAATAAGTTGCGTCCAATAAAATTATAGTTTTGGTCTACCAAACTCAAAGTGAAACGCAGTGATGCATGTACTCGTAAGTAGAGAGCTTTCTGAAATTAAGCCTATTTCAAAATTCTCATGGTATCAAAACTTTAGTGGTAAAGCAAAAAATTAATTCCTATAATAACACCATAGTAGATACTTAGGAACACAAAAAATATTATAACCTTAATAATATTCAGAACGCCGAAATAATCTAGAAACAAAATAGCTATGAAAAAAACTTGTAATTTTCGAGGCTGCCTCGTTACCTATCCACTAAGAGAGTATTGTATGAAAATCCACCCCTGAGAGGGTGATATGAGCCCTCAATTTACTAACATAACGTTAGTTTTTTCTTTATTTACATACAAAAAATCTTGGCGCAATTTTCGTTACCTTAATAAAGATGAGATTAGATTCATACATTAAGTTAAAGCAGGCACAGATTAATTGTCAGCCATTTTGTTTACAAAGATATGTCATCATATTTGTTTGACAATACCAAAGTGAGCGTTACCAAGGGGGGTACCCACCTTCATCTTCTTCTTTTTCGTGTCGATGGACTCAAATTATGGGGCTCCAGTGAGAGGCCACCTCAGTACCTGCCTTTTATCTGACACTATACCAGAAACAAAGACCCAATCGAAAAAAAACTGTCTTTAGTTTAAAATAAAATTTGTATTAATTTTAAAGAGACTTCAAAACAAAAAATGCAATTACAGCGACGCTACTTAGTCAGATATGTTTGTGGTACTATAGAACAGTGTTAATGAAATTACACAGACTGTACATTGATTGAACAGTGCGAGGATGAAATAGGACGGTCACGTACGTAACAATGAGGCGCAGGTGCGGCCCGGAATCGAATCTCATACACGATCCCATAGGCCGGGCGGACACAGTTTTAATAACATTGTAGTTTCACCAGTAGGGGTTCTATTCTTTTTATCATTTTGTGTTACTTACAAAATATTAAATTAAATCTCTATTATCTGTAAATACTAGTGATATCATAAAGATAAACGATTACGTATCGCGTTGTAGTATGTTAGTTTGTCTGTAACGAAGCAACTTAACTACTGGAATAAATATAAAAAAAAATCATATCGTGTTTCTTACGGGATCAGAAGACCGTTGGTTAAAGGGATAAAATTTATCCAATGTTTTGAACTAAGCATCTACTACGTATGTGTACCAAATTTCATTAAAATCTGTTCAGCCGTTTAAGCTGTAAAAATAATAAATATACGCACACACACACAAATCGTTAAAAGTTTTGTCTTAATAATATAAGTTTGATATAAAACCATCAAAAACTTATTTAACTTAAAATATAAATTGCCTCTATAAAGCTCCCTATAATAATTATGAAGATATTTCTGCGTAAACGGGACTTTGGTTACTAATCCCTCAGATAGGGATCACTTTGTAAACCTAAAGTGTAGGTTTAATTCGTAATTAACTAGATATAATGAAGAACACAATTTGGGACTTTATATTCTAACTTAAATATATTTTAAGATTAACTTGAAAGTAAGTAGATGTTTAAGATACAAACTATTATTTAATCTTTAGATTAATTTTAATATTTTTTAACCTCCTATGCAAAAAGAAGAATGTACAGCATAGTATTAATAAACATTTTTGTTTTACATGCATTGAGCAAGCTTGGTATAACGCTTACAGCTGTACTAATACCATCAATAACAAAGAGGTCTTGGCCCAGCAGTGGAATCTTAAGAGGATACTACAACTACCGCTAATACCTTTTCTACCACTTCTACTAACATTTCTACCACGACTACTGTAATTTCTTCCATTGCCACTATCTACTGCTGCGCTCTAAGCACCTTGAACCTGAAATATGGTAGGCAGGATTAAAAGATCACTTAACTAGAGTTCAATTTTAAGTATTGATCGATTCTATTTATTTATTTTTATACAATTCAATTATTTTACGTAATTACCGAAGCCTTATCTTCCATGCTAGTTAATCAATGGAATAAAATAATTCATAGCTGCCTACGTAAGTCTTGTACTATACATAATATTATTGTACCGTCATATTCAAAATGCGAATGTTTGTGACAGGTTATTTATTTACAGCTGAGTTCCCGTCGCGGTGGGTCACACCCCACTTACCAATACACCAGTAAAATAACGTAAATTACACTCACACAATAAGAATTTAATCAAACGTGGTAATCAGAAACGTTTCGATTCATACATAGCCGATAAGCAAATAGCCTAGAGAGATGATGATGTCTCTAAAATGATTAATAGTTTTTGACTGTCAAGCATTAATGAATGCAATATTATTGTTCCTCATTTTATATGTTTCTCTTTTTCTTTCTTTTATACGTACTGATGTAACACGTTTCAATTATGTTAATTGTAACACTTGCTGTTATGTGCGACATTAAATAATTAGTTTTTTCAGCTGCACATATTTTTGAGATACAACTTAGGTTAAGAACTGATTGTAATTTATTCTAGATTTTAAGAGTTGTATTTTGTTTTGTGCAATAAATAAAATAAAATAAAATAAAATAAAATAAACCTTATTACGTACGTGGATATCTGCCTAAAGATGATAGGATAATAAATACTGCCTGAATCATCTTATGTAGATGGATCATTGGCCTAATGATGATGATAATCTGTCTAAAATCAAGCAAATTGTCTTGCCAGGTGAAGATGGTTTTACCCTGGACCTGGATATCTTCCTTCTCTTTCTAAAATCTAAGAATTCCTGGATGTTATGGTACTTAGATATATCATTTATACTCCCGTAAGAATTTCTGAATAAAATGTAAGTAAGTACTTTTTCCTATAATTTCAATTTTTTGTTTTCACATTTTCATAATGTTTATTTAGTTAAGCTATTTATTGAAATACATTGTAAGTGTCGGTATTTAAATACCAATTTGTCATTATAAGTTGTCTGACATAAATAATATCATAATTTCTGCGAACCAGAATAAAGCCAGATTTAAATTGATAAACAACAGTGAATACCTGGTAACATAATAATATTTATTTGTTTAAAGTCTGTAGTGAATTATAAATAGTAAATTGAAAAGCGTTGCCAACCACAATAATAATTTATGATAAATGTTGTTTTATTTAGTATATTTGTTGGAAATTAGTGAATATTACCGATAAATGAAGCGTAAACATAACCTACTGATTTGTTTACACTGTGACCATTCGATATGGGAGCCGTGCAAACAGATTTGTGGCTTAGTGGTGAAAACAGGTGAAACCGATACATAGTGGTACCATTTAGTTAAAGTATATAGTTTTATTGACTTTAAAAGAATATTTTAATTTTGTTGCTTGAAAATTTTGATTCATTTTTAAAAACTTAGTCAAAAAAGACGATCAGAGTAAAAATTATTCATTCCACACACCAACTTATTACATCCAAGTTATCTCCCAAAAACACAATCTAACAAGTAAAAAAAACGTCGCCATTAATGAGAATGCTAAAACAAGCGACATTAGAACAATTTTAATGGCAACAAAAACGGTTTGAGGATTATCATTTAAATTGTTTCACTTTATATGCATGGGACTGAGATCTGAGTGGAAGAAATACGTCCGCTAAACTTTACTTATGAATTTAAATATGGCGGCACAGGTGTCCCGTAATAACTACTACACTGAAGTATTCATTAAAAAAATGACGCATTTTATAAATTACTGGCAACCGAGCGTGGTTTGTTAGTTACAAGTTTTAACACAAAAACCTGTTTTATTAAAAAGAGGGGTAAACTAGTAGACAGGTCAAGTGATGGTAAGTTTTCTTTACCGATGGCCTTAGTCTGCAATTTGACATTATTGATCAGACAATATGGTGGTATTGTGGCACCATAACGAGAGTGTCAAATATTTGAAATTCTGCTAAAAATTATTCATAAAAATTTTGACAAATATCAAATTTAATCAGTATACTGTTTCCATGACAACCATCTAAGTTTTATGGAGCTATTGAGTCTGCGGAATAGTTGTCACTAAGAGAATACCAAAATGACAACAAATGCCAAAAAACGGCCATAATGTTGATATTAAAACACATTTGAGTAGCATTATCACAGCTTAATAGTTTAGAGAATCAGGGCCCTGGATACTTGCTACTCTGAAGAATAAGAAGTGAGTTATTGGTCTTGAAGGGAAAGCTGGATATTAGAAGAAGAAGGGTTGAGCGAGATTGGGCTCTAAACCCACAGAAGATGCTACACACAGTAGGTTAGACTAGTATCAATATCGGAATTGAGTTAAGTTGTCTTTTTACTTGATTCAATTCCGATATTGATAATTTCCCGGGCAAGCCATTCCGTATTGGAACTAGATTAGTCAATAATAATTGGTATCTTCGAGATGAACACACACCATTTTATGCTGGATCACCACTTTCCATCAGACAAGTTTCAGTCAGTTCAATTCATATAAAAACACAGTTTTGTTCTAGCTCAAACCAATTTTTATTATTTTATAATTATAACATTAAATTAAAAATTTAAAAAACCCCCAACACAATTACTTTCAAACCCCCATTACTTTTAAACGGGTCAACCGATTTTCATCAAACATGTCTAAGAACACTCGCACGTAAGTCCCCTTTAATACAAAAAAAAACTAAATTGAAATCGGTTCATCCGTTCGGGATCTATGATGCCACAGATACACACACACACACACAGAGACACGTCAAACTTATAACACCCCTCTTTTTGCGTCGGGGGTTAAAAAGAATTAAAAGTCATTGTTATAAAAATTAAATAAAAACTTTTCAATGGCTTTAAAATGTACGCAGCCATACATACAAATCCATCAGCTTGGTCCTATTTTTATATCTGTTTCCGCGAACTTTTCCAAGTTTGCTTGATTGATTGCAGAAAATTGTTCCCAAAATACTTACTAAAGTTCAGAATATTATCAGCAATAAATAATTGAAAAGAAATTTCTTAGCAACGGTTTTCTCGAATTTTTATCAAAAATACTGAACCGATCTATATCCATGCTAGGTCACTATTATCAAAACCTAACCAAACCTTATTTAGTTGTAAATGTAACGTATCTAAGTAAATATGTAGCAATGTGTGTCTGATATGACTTTAATGCGGTGTCTAATACCGTCGTGCCGGCATTAGACGCAATCTTGGGTAAATGGCGCTTTAAACCGCTGCTGCATGCGACACCCAGCGGTGAAGCGCTCTTTATACACACTCGACGGTTTATTTAAATAGTGTTATAGTTTTAAAATTATTATGTCGTTAGCGAGGCTTACTGTTGGATTTCTTTAGGGTTAAAAATCTACCGAGAAGCTGGAGGTTTATATTAAGTTTTGGACGAGGATTTATAGAGTATAAGATTACATTGTATGGAATAGTTTTTGTGGACTGGGACACACCAGTAATAAGATACGATGTATATAATACGATTAACAGTTTGACATTGACTGAAGATAATATAGGCTGGTCTTCTTGCCTCATGCATTTATAATGTACAAACTTGCTAATTTCCTATTCTCTGTCCAAACTAGGAAAACAAACGAAACAACTTAAAACTGTTGCAAAAATAATGAAACATTTGAATAGTTGGTTACATAAAAGTTACAGAACAACCATAATAGAGAAGCCATCAAACTTTAAACAAATAAGTAAGTCGGTCCCGGTGGCGGCGGCGAACAAACGTATAATAAATATAGATGGTCGCAAAGTAAAGTCCCTCGACAACAGAACTACAGAAGATCAGCTTATTGACGTTTGGCTGGAACAATACCGACGCGTGACGAGGGTCCGTCTCACACCATTATAACTTATATTAGTGACAAATTTCAAATGGATTTGAATATCAAAGTTTGTCCCGCGGACCCCTTTCACGATTAATTTTGTTCCATTTCTGGAACTCATCACAGAATTACCGAATTATAAACTATGAGCGGGAATTGTAATGTTGAGGCAACAGTTCGTTATGGGTCGTAAAAATATTGAGACTTTGTAGGTTTTGTTTGAAGGAGTTCACTGGCAGAATTAGAAAATAGTGACTAAAATCTTTACTAACAAGTTATTTGTACACGCCTAGGGTATCTAGTATAAAACCTTCTAAGTCAGTTTGAAAAAATATTTTAGCCGGTTTATTAAGGAAGATTATGGGCATTATTCCACAAAGTGTGTTTGACCACGTGGCATAACTAGGTGGAATATAAATGGAATATAAAAAGTTGCGCCCTTGGTTAAACCCATAAAAAGAGTAGTGATATGTACCCTTATTATTCTGATCTCTATGGACATTCCCGAGGGTTAGTAATGAGGCTTTTCCTAAGCAACCCTAAAGTCTAAAGTTTTGTGAATTAACAACAAATGTCGAAACAATCCTAATTAACAATTCACTAAATAATATTAATATTTAACATATTATTAACATATATCCGGCTAATAATAGTTATGTTTGCTATTAAAGCTGATGATTAATTAATTAATTAACAAATGTATGCATTAAATACTGTCTAAAAGCAGCAAATAATAGTATACGAGTAAGTTGCTGACTTTTTTATCCCCATTCATAAAATAAAACAAACTCAAAATTTGTACGACTCGACTCGACGAAACCTTTACAGATATGAGATTTACGTATATTTACTTATTCAGAGTTGACAGACAAAGTCTCAGACGGTCGCTTACATGTTTTCTGAAGTATTCGAAGTAAAACATGCGGTCAAAGTGGAGAGGTGGGAAGCAAAAAGTTATAAAATAAATAGTTGGTGTGGTAACGAGTCCGAATGCGGAATGCAGCCATTAACTTGAACGATACCACCACTTGTGTTTCTTGCGAGAGGCTGCGAGCTCGATCCACTAAGGATCAGGGCTGAGTAATGAGAAAAGCCGCAGCGGGAACGTGTGCCGCCGATTAATTACGACATTCATTATTGACACACTTTATGTTATATAGTTTACTACAGTGTTGCATTTTAATGTGGTTTGGTGAGAAAAGTAAGGAAATGAATTAAATATATTAAATTGCCGAGGTTGTTTGTTTTTTGTTTTAAATCCTAGAAAAATACTAGGAACACAGTTGTTTTGTGTAATTGAGACTTGTGTTGTACATTTAGTTCGCAAAAACAAAAGCTTTCAATTTTGTGCAGATCCAAATTCTGGTAAAAGCCATTTTAAATTCACTAAAATCGTTCATGTTTTTCAATAAAATCTGAACTTCGCGTACTACTCGTATCCCGCCCCGCTGCCGCTCGTGACTTCGCCCACGCCTCCAGTCCCTTTACCTCACTAGTAAGCTCCGTACGTGTAAATGTTCACTTTTTACTTCCACTGTACTTAACCACTCCACAACCTAAGTATACCCTACAAAAAAACTCTTTAATCAATTTCCAACCTTACCCCCTCGACATAAAGACGTCGGAATGCTTGTTTACAGTTTAGAAACAGCAAATTGTGTTGGTTTAAGACTTCTAATGCGATCTCAAGTGTTACACTATTTATTTGCAGCTGAAAATTGGTTCCGATGTTTGTGTTGCTTTTTGGAAAATTGCTTTTTGATGGTAGATTATTGTTTATTTATCTGCGCTATAAACATTGGCGGGGATTCAAATAGTTTCGCTTATTGCCCACTCTGTTAAGTGGATTGTCAATTTTGGAAAAACGCGTGGGAGAGCGATATCAAACGAAATCAATTTACTAAAGAATTTAATTGAAAAAGATTAAAGAAATATTAGTTTATCAATCAAAATTAGTAAACACAAGATACATTAATAACATCCATTGATGATGATGATATAAAACCCTCTTTTACTAGAATTACATCGCCTCACAAGTGATTTTAGGTTTCTTTCTACTAGAGATTTGATCTACTACAAGTATGAATTCATACCTTAAACATTCAATTTCCTTAGGTATTAGTAATCGACCAAAATACAGCTACTATTCAGTAATCAATGTAAAATATCGCTCTATAAGATAACACTGGAAAGCAAAGTTTCTCGAAATATAGTGACTGATATTAATATAGTGAAAAATAAATATATGGAAAATAGATATTTTATATCAGGGGGATATTTTTCCAAAGTAAAAAAACCATAATCCGCAGCTTATCGATTGAAATACACGAACAAATAGAGTAGGTACACAATGAAATACCCTTTTTTCTCTCTTTCGACTCCAACACCAAGTGGATACATCTATCTCGCAAGAAGTTTCACTACAAATGTTCACAAAGCCATTTGTCTACGTCAGACGCAACGCAAACGGTACGCTTTTTTAAAACTACCCTCTTTTTACAATGTGATTTCTTAATTTGAAATGTTTTGGTATTCGTTTGATGTTTTTATTGGGAAGTGTTTTGTGAAGAATAGGAAAACAATTGCTTGTTTTAGAATATAAGGGAAAAGTAAAGATAAAAGAATATTTTTAGTTCGATCTGATACTTAAACGCATAGTGACGTAGTGATTACTCCTATTCCTCTTCATCCATACTGATATCATCAATGAGTACAGGTTTTAGTCCTACAGTGGAAACGTATACTAACTAAACTTAATAATATACCTTATAGTATATATAAAGTTTTATAATCTTTGAATATTATGACTTCAATCCTAACTTCAATCATCGTTAGTAGAGGTGTATAGAGCTGAATAACCTCATCACCTCACCGAGGTATAATATCATCATAAACATAAAATAATCTCAAACAATATGCGTAAATGTACTTACTTAAGTAAAAGAAGCCTTTAAATTAAGTATAAGATAAACGAAATGAATGTACACCCGTAATATTAAATTTAGCTTTATAAGAAAAATTCGTTTAAAAATATCTCGGTACAAGATTGAAGGCATTCGTTGAGCTTTCTCTTTATTTTTCCCTTTAACGGTTAAGAATTTGTGCAAACGTCTAGTGGCTTAATTAAATAATTAACATTTTGATAGGTCAACGCCCCCCCCCCCCCTCTACCCCTCCCATTTTACCCTTTACAAAATATAATTTTGAGCGATTGCTCAATTAGCATTTTAATTAGTCGCTTTAATTGGTATTGTTTTTATTTTAATTTTGCTTTATTGCTTCTCTACGAAATGAATACAAAATGAGGCATATTTTATAATTTCTAACGAATTTCAAAAGATATCTTAATTTCACGAGTCAATATAAAAAAATTCAACAAACATTATTGAGCATTTAAAGAGCTCTAAAGCATTTTTTCATGTAAAATATGTAAATGCAAAGCTTTGTGAATCATAATTTCTGAACGCACTTTAGACCATTTTGGAATTCATATTAATACATTTCTTTAACTTAAAATACTCTTAAGGTAAATGACCCGACATTTGATTCTAAAATTAATTTCTATTTACTTCAATGTCTCTCAAATAACTTGTATTATTACGACTAGATTCCGAGCCCACATTAAATAGGTTTATCCAAATTAAATTTATGTGCTCTGGGGGTGTGAGTTCTTTCACTTAATTTCAATGTGATTCAGCGAGCGAAGTCAGATTACACGGCACTACATGCGTTGTGGACGCTTTCCTAGGATTTGTGATTCTCGTGTGGATTGTGACCATGATTTTGTATGTTTTGCGTATATTGTATACATGTGAACAATTTTGCCAGGTATATTTTGAAATAAAGAAGGTTATTTATGTATAATTTAGTTCATATTATGGCTTTTCCTCCTTACTAAACATATACTAAATGTATTTTCCGAAAGAGAGTATGGCCTTTCACTTACTGGGGTATTTAAAGACCGATCATTCACTCTTGTATTATTAATTTTAATTATGTATTTTAACCTCAATTAGACTAAAATTAAATTCAATATACCAGTATCAAGTGATATTTCAATGCTAAGTAATTTGACTTGTGATCATGAATAAAATATAAATTTGACAAATAGATATAAACTCTGAATATAATTAATTCGGGTTCGGAGACCGGTAAATAGTCGATACCAGACCGATGTCTGCCCAATGACAACTATTTATTATTATTGACTATTTTACAACGAAGTCATAGAAGAGTGAATTTCAACAAGTCCCCAAAAATCTTCATTTCCGTGGATTTTTTTGTTTTTAAGTTTTTTTCAAAAATAATTAGCGTTTATTATACTTCTTGATAATGTATGTATTCTTGCTTATTATCAAGCTGATTACTTAAAAAACTAACGAATAACACAAGTTTAAAAATTTCATGCCACGGCGATGAAACATGCGGGCACGGCAATGAAACAAGCGTCCACGGCAATGAAAGAACTGTCCCACGGTAATGAAAGAATCACCACGGAAATGAAAATCCATACATAAAACAATTTTTTTATATACTGACATGAGTATTATATTATCCTAACATACAATATATACACGCCTGTCTCCGAGAAGGAGAGGCATACTCCCCCAGACGGGTTATCTACGCCACATCGAATGATAATAATTGATCGAATTTCTTAATAAGATTAACATAAAACCCCTATGATATATGGCCTAAAGATTGGAAAGAATCGCTTTTGATCCCCCTGCTCAAGAAGGGGTCCACAAAATTACGTGCCTTATAAGCATGCTTTCATCATACGGTCTGCCTGTTAGTTTGTGTGGGTTTATATCGGACTTCTTGCAGGATCGATCGATACGGGTCGTTCTTGATGGATGCTCGTCCGATCAAATGGCGATTAATGCCGGTGTTCCCCAAGGGTTAGTACTCATTGCAACACTTTTCCTGTTGCATATCAATGATCTGCCAAAGCCCAGAACCTATGAGTATGGAAATGATTGCACAATTGTAGAGAATTACATATCCACCCCGCGTGCTAGTGCGGCCGAGACACAATATTTAAGAGAGGCTAGGTCGATCACACGAACTTTTTCCTTCGGGCAGTCGCATGCCAGTAAGATTATGTTGCATATCATCCCGGATGAGCAGGCTGAAAAAGAGTTCCTTTTTCTATTTAACATCTATGGCGAATACTATAGGATATACGAAATATAAGAAGGAGAGTTCATCCGTGATCATGGCGCTTGCAACAGCGTTGAAATATCGGATATAATCATAATAATTTGAGTGCTAATAACCATGATAACTATAGAAACTATATGAGTAGCAGAGCCTTAAAAGGGTGGGAGGGAGTCATTACTGTTGGCAGGAACAAGATGAGCAACCTTCGATATGCAGATGACACTACTTTGGTCGCATCCTCTGAGCACGAACTTGCTGAAATGTTCAGCATAGTAGAACGCAAAACCGAGACAGTAGGACTTTGGGTCAACAAGTCGAAGACAAAGGTTATGGTCACTGACCGAGCTGAACAGATCACACGCACAGGAGAATTGTCAGACCTGGAATTCATGAGCAAGTTTGTATACCTAGGCTGAACGATCAGTAATCAGAGAGGCTGCGAGAAAGAGATTCGAATTTGTGTGGAGATGGGCAAGCAATAAGCAAAATGTTGATAATCTGGAATGTCCAAACCATCTCCAAACGTAACAAAGATGAGACTAATTAGATCTCAGGTATTCTCGATATTTCTATACGGCTGTGAGTCCTGGTCTATCCACGCGCTGTAGATCGAAAAAAGATTAAGGCTTTCGAGATGTGGTGCTGGAGAAGGATGCCACACATACCGTTAACAGCGAGACGTACGAATAAGTCTATTCTAGAACTATTTGACGTAAAAACAAGACTGTCTACGATATGTTACCTACGAGTCCTGACCTACTTTGGTCACATTTGGAGCTACAGCGGTCATACAGCCTGGACAAGCTGGTTGTGGCGGGAAATGTAGACCTACCCGACCTACCCGTTGGTCAAACCTGATCAAGGCAATAACAGGGCTCTCAATTACCAGCTCTGAGAAGAGCCGAAGACAGAGCGGAGTGCAACGGCTGGTACACGACTCCATTACAGTGCATCATAACGGTCATGATCTTAAGGAATCAAGAAAACGAGCTAGAAGGAATACAGTAAATACAAATGAGTTATTTACTGTACTTATAAGTCTTTACTTAAGTCTTTTGTCGTATTGCAGAGATATTACTTGACGAGTACTGTACTGTCAATATTCGGTACACTGTATCACAGGTAAATATGTTTTCCTTGCCTAATCATACCATGGCGATGAAAATATAAGTCACGGAAATGAAAGACCTGGCCACGGCGATGAAAGCAATTTGTTTTAAAAGACACGGCAATGAAATTTTTTTCATTGCCGTGTCTTTTTTTTCATTGCCATAGCAAATATTTGCTATGGAAACCACGGAAATGAAAGCATGGCGATGAGAAACGAGTCGAAAATTTAAAATTACATAAAATCTATTAGGTATCCTAAGAACTAAACAATTCACAAATAAACAGAAGAGTATGGGCATTCTATCGAATGCTCAATCAAGAGTATAAACTTGTTCCAATAGAAGGTATACCTATGCACGGCGATGAAAGAAAAAATGTCCTGTAACAAAAATGGGATACACTTACATTTATAGCTTGAAAACGCAGGCACGTGGACACGTCCTTCCACGTCGAGCACTGAGGCGGTACTATTGGGCAACGTTAAGCACACAGAGAAGGAGACGCAAGTCTTTAGTTGGAACAATATGTTTAAAAATGTTTTTGACATGGCGATGAAAGGAAGTTCTGGGACAAATGTTTTTCTAGTAACCATTCGTTGTATTGTTTAAATATTTGATTAAGTGTATTCCGTAACAATACCTTAACTATCCAAGTATCATATAAAACTAGATTTCAATGTATTCAACCAATAGGTTTTCATCAAGGAGGTATAATACACATCAAGGTGAGTTGTGGACAGACACGGCGATGAAAGATTTCGAGGTTTAACATTTTTTTCTGGAGTACCTATTAATCCCAGTAATGAAATATTTAGTGCCTCGCATAGGTGACTATTTCATCTAACCAAAAAAAAAGTTTTAAACATTATAACTATATTTTTTAGTACCGATTTCATAGTTGCCACGCAAATTTAGGGGCCGGGATATTCACTCAGAAATGTATAAATAATTTTAATTAAGTTATCTTTAGTAGTTCACACTATAGCAGCATTTTAATGTATTTTCAAAATAAATAACAACTTTTGGACCTGGGACTTTTGGATCTGGGTTTTGGCAATTAACTTATGGATATGCTACCTATAAAATTCCTTATTACTAAACGAACTGAGTGTTCAGAAACTTTGGATTTTTTATATTTTTAGCTATGTTTAATAACGACGATGTTATTTTTATAATTTTATTAAATAACAAATAAGACATACTATTTCGAGAACAGTAATTTAAGCGTTTTAAAACTAAAAAGTAAAAGACAGAGTTACTGAACTTATTTTCACTTTAGTACATTTACATGATGATAAACTTCATCAGCCAGTTAACGTCCACTGTTGAACTAAAGATTTCCACTTATACCACGACTCTGCTCACCACGTATATACAAGGTACACCAAATATAAAATTCTCACTTAGAACACCATTCTACATTTACCATAAATTAAATATGGCGCCTACAAGGTGTGCATAATATCCCTAAAAAACCAAGCACATGGTCACTCTACATCACAGGATTAGCCGCAGGAACAACTCGTGCTAAGTGTAAGAGTAGTGTGCCTACAGTGTACTGTACCACTGACACACTACCGCGAGGATTTCCACACAGTTTATGGTACACCTTTATACTGCTCGCTACAATTTAAATTAATTTCCGAGACTCTTGTTTTAATTACAGTTATTTTCAGAATGAGAGAACAATGTCTCAATATACAAATTGTTTAAAGGTACAATTTTGTAGTGTTTGGTTTGAGTTGTTTGTTTGTTTTGTGACGTGGTTTCGCCTGTTTTTTTTTGGATTTAATAATGTGATGTATCCAAATGTATCTTTTGAAATGTTGTGTAATATTTTTATATTTTTTAAATACATTTTTTTTTGGTCTGTAGAAACTCAATCAAAAATTCAATCAATTTTAAAAAGTATAGATAATTAAATCAATTTTAGTTTATTTCTTCAAATTAAACATCTGTCACCTGCGATCTAAGTACCTTACAAGAAGAAATAAGAATGACGAAGAATTCTTGTCTCGGTAATCAACAGTTGTAGTGTAAAATTAAAACATGAAATTAAATAAAGTTTTCCTTTTGATTAATACGTTCGTACAAACTACAATTTATCTCGCGATGGCCCCAGTCTGCTGGGTTTTTGTCCGGTTCCTCCCTCGACCTAACTTCGCAGTTATTGTAGCTCGCAAACAATTCGGTACGTTTTAGTTTTTGTAACTTAATTTATATTTTTTACGGCTGGATTGTTTTGTTCAAGAAATATTGTTTTATTTTTCGATAAAAAATATTTTGTTATGGAGCCTCTTTTTGTACGAGAATTAATCTGGGGGCACGGCAGTGCCCCCCGCCAAGTCGAGCGCGAAGCAAACACTGCCGTACCATCCTTTACAGGAACCCTTTCGCCGCATTTTCAGGCCCCTATTTGAGAACCTTTGGATAAACCCAGAGCACTAAAATTTTCGTCATCCAGTAAGCTATACAATCACATACTTAAAATAAGTCTGTAGGTCATTTAGATCCGAAGTTAAGCAAATGCAAAGTTTCGTATTTAAGACACTCACTCACTCACTCACTCATGATCATCAAAATAGAACTAGTACTTCCCATAAACCTAGAGAGCTGAAATTTGGTACAGAGTTAGGGTTTAATGGCCACATAAAGGGAAAACTATAAAAACTAGGATAATCGAACGGGAACGGGAATTATACAGGAACGGGAACGGGAATTGTAACTCAAGAACGGCTGAACTGATTTGGCTGGAAATTGGTGGGGAGGTAGCTTAGAACCAGGAAAAGGACAAAGAATAACTTTAATCCCGAAATTCCCACGGGATTGGG
The DNA here is from genome assembly GCA_958496195.1 of Timandra comae. Classification (NCBI taxonomy): domain Eukaryota; kingdom Metazoa; phylum Arthropoda; class Insecta; order Lepidoptera; family Geometridae; genus Timandra; species Timandra comae. The sequence goes on along the minus strand of OY292371.1, from coordinate 10,373,503 downwards.
AACGGGAATTTAAAAATCAAGAACGGCTGAATTGATTTGGCTGAAAATTGGTGGGGTGGTAGCTTAGAACCAGGACAGGACGTAGGATACCTTTAATCCCGAAATTCCCACGGGATTGGGAACGGGAATTTATAACTCAAGAACGGCTCAACTGATTTGGCTGAAAATTGGTGGGGAGGTAGCTTAAAACCTTGAGAAGAACATAGAATACTTTTAATCCCGAAATTCCCACGGGATTGGGAACGGGAATTTATAGATCAAGAACGGCTGAATTGATTTGGCTGAAAATTGGTGGGGAGGTAGCTTAGAATCAGGAGAAGCACATAGGATACTTTTTATCCCGAAATTCCCACGGGAACGTGAACGGGAACTACGCGGGTGAAATAGCGGGGCGCTTAGTAATAAAATACTACTCCTAGAAAGAAAAAAATGTGTCAAATAAGAAAATTTAATAAAAAAACAATATAAACACGTTTCAACAAAAATAAATGAAATCCCACCAAAAACATTCTGTAAAAAACTAGCCAAGTCTCGATGGAGCTGCTTGTTTATCTCTAAAAAGTAATGAAATCTAGACAAAGTCGTGCCAAGTGTAAGGTTCCTTACCGCGATTTCTTTATTACTATAGTTATTGTTGTGTGACTTGGCCAAAAATTGAAAATACTAAATAGAATATAATATTATTTTAGTTATAATTAATATCAATGTTCGCCGTTTAATTACCTGCGAGGGCGAATGAGGAAAATCATGAGAACCTCTAATCTTGTGAGATTAGTGCGTCGTTAAGTAAATAAAGACACATCACGAGTGCTTAGTGACGGGACAGCGCGGTGTCGATAAAATTACCAAGTATTCTCTTCATTTACGACAAAACACTACAATTTTTTTTGTATGTGATCAAGTGAGGGGGTCACCTGATGCTAGAAACCACGCCAGCTCACAACAAACACACTGTACCGCGCTCATCACCCCGAGACATCAGTTGGTGAACCCTGTGTCCCCAGTAAATTCACTGACTACTTACATTGCCCTTCAAACTGGAACAAACGTAGTAAGTAATGTTCATGCACTACTGTTTGCAGCAGAATATTTGACAATGCGGTAGTCCCTTTTAGACTGAATCGTGCAAGATTCCTACCGGAAAAGTACTGTTTTTATGTCAAATATGTATAAAGTGATTATACCCGTAATTTTTATCAGTTTATCTCAGATATGTTACACTATAAAATTGTATCGCTAGTGTCCCACGCCTAGCACTCTCGGAGGTATCATCACTGACCTGATTACTGTAACGATCCATCACCGTAATGTCAGTTAAGGTACCTTCTGTATTATTCAACAAACTTATCTATTTTTACCTACTATGTACGATTCATGAACAAATACATCATATTTTCGCTTTTCGTCTAGGGCTTGGTGCGAGAGGTCTGGATTAGAGCAGCGATTTGATCAGAAATTGTAGTTAAGATTTTTATTTCAACTTGTTCTTAGTTTTTTTATAAACATTCATATATTTTTATAAAACATATGACAGTCTGTAATTGAAAACCTATAAACCGTTCCTCGAAAGATAGGTTTATTTTGAAGAATGATTTCAAAATAGTAAGAATGTAAAACAATGCAGCGATACAGGTAATAGTTTGAAGTTTTAAAAACTACAGATCACAAGCCACTCTCTCACTAAGGATAGTAGTAAAATAAAACGGAACTGTGTTTATAAAGAGCTAATATATAATGTTTACAAACAAGGTACTCGAACAACTTCACTTTTAATATAAAATCTTGCAAATTTAATATCATCGTTCCTGTTGCTATAAGTCGGTCATTGAAAAAATAAGGAGCTACTTCTGAGTACTTAGAGCTTATTACAGTATGTTTATTTTCTAAGTCCTCCGTATATTTCCCTAATAGTGTATTTTCTTTTTTATCTTAAACGTTGTTCGTATTTAGAAGATAAAGCTTGTTTATAGGACACGCGAGTGGTATGAAGTGTTTCGATAAACCCTATCTGGGCTCCGGCCAACTGATTCAATAACTTTCATAAAGTGTGCTCAGCGCTCGTTGTAACACCACACACGGCGCGGCGTGTACATACAAATATACTTTGATAACAATTATCATTATGTTTACTTAAGTATTTTTAGTGGTAGAAGCAAAATTGTGGAATCACTGTTCGAGTATGGGCTGCTTCGATAGGGAAAATATAACACTCTCACAGAATATCGATGTGGAATAGTAGTTCAAGCTACTGCGTTTGCCATGGCGGGTGAGACTTGAGGTCTTCAAACCGATCTTACGAAACGACCTCGAGATGAATGTGCTCATGGGCGATAGTAGTCTCTACCAGTTTGAGTACAACTGTGTATATTTTTTTGATATGGTTGGCATTTATCAAAAAAATTATACTCAATTGTATAGCTGTATTAATATAAGATTGCTTTAATATTGTACCGTATGAGCCCAGTGCGCTCATATACTACGACTACCTATTTGTTATTAGAGAGTCATTAAATGTCGCTTAGAACACGACAGTACTTAGTTTGCTATTAACTAATTCATGTTTAGTTTTTGATTGATTTTTAGTCAAAACGCCTACTGGGAAAATTAAAATATATACACAATACGTTTTTCATTTATTACTTTCAATATTATAATACACTATAGAATTATTTACATTGTCATCCCATTTTCATCTCCATTTAAAAGCGATATAAAAATATTTTTCTTGCAACAAGTTTGTCTACAGCTGTTTTACGGCTATTAATTCAAGTTACCTAAAAAGTCGGTTGGAAATCGAGAACAACAATTTGATATTCATATCGAGTATTGTAGTTAAAGTATTTAACATTAAGATATAAAATGTGAAACTTTAAATGGTTTCCACGTATATCCGGGTATCGGAATTGAATTAACTGACGTCTGTAGTACCCCCCTTGAGGGGTAGTCGGGGGAGGGGGTAAAAGGAATTATTCAATTTCCGCGGAACGCCACCCAAAACCGATCAGTTCAGGTGACTTAATTAGTTACCACCTGGTCCCACTAAGTTTTTGTACCGAGTTTGTTATCAATATTCTATTTTTATACTTTTTACAACTGAATTAATTTGGGTCTTTCTCGTTTTAATTTCTTTGTTGTAAAGTTTACTTTTGGAACAAGGTTTTATTTTATTTTTATAAATGTTTGAATCAATCATGGTGAGCTGAGACGAGTAGCAATGTTTTATTTAAACCCACTTCTAAAAAAGTATTCTGCTACCTTCCTCGACAATCTGTCTACGACCTAAATCTGAAAATATTTTTAGGATTCTTATCTAAAATTATCAGTGAAATAAGGTATATGTTTTTATACTGGTATAACTGTAAACGCACACAAAACACAATAGTTTGCGAACAATGTATATGAAACGAGCGTCGCGTTCATTGCGGCTCACCCAGCGCCCGCCGCTCGGTACATTTATCAAGTCATCACTTAACCTTTTTGTGAGAGACCTGTGAGACCTCATTATCTACTATTATTAACTCGAATGTTGGATCAACCTTTACCTTCCATCAAACTCACTACAAATTAACAAATTGCCCTTCAAATTTCAACCCTAAACCGTCCCTAATGAGTTCATTTTCGCACACACAATCTGGGGGCACGGCAGTGCCCCCCGCCAAGTCGAGCGCGAAGCAAACACTGCCGTACCATCCTTTACAGGAACCATTTCGCCGCATTTTCAGGCCCATATTTGAGAACCTCTGGATAAGCCCAGAACGCTGAAATTTTCGTCATCCAGTAAGCCATACAATCACATACTTAAAATAAAATTTCAAGTCTGTAGGTCATTTAGTTCCGAAGTTAAGCGAAAGCAAAGTTTCGTATTTATGACAGACACTCACTCACTCACTCACTCACTCACTCACTCACTCACTCATGATCATCAAAATAGAACTAGTACTTCCCATAAACCTAGAGAGCTGAAATTTGGTACAGAGTTAGGGTTTAATGGCCACATAAAGGGAAAACTATAAAAACTAGGATAATCGAACGGGAACGGGAATTATACGGGAACGGGAACGGGAATTGTAACTCAAGAACGGCTGAACTGATTTGGCTGAAAATTGGTGGGGAGGTAGCTTAGAACCAGGAAAAGAACATAGGATACCTTAAATCCCAAAATTCCCACGGGATTGGGAACGGGAATTTAAAAACCAAGAATGGCTGAATTGATTTGGCTGAAAATTGGTGGGGAGGTAGCTTAAAACCAAGAGAAGAACATAGAATACTTTTTATCCCGAAATTCCCACGGGATTGGGAACGGGAATTTATAACTCAAGAACGGCTGAACTGATTTGGCTGAAAATTGGTAGGGAGATAGCTTAAAACCAAGAGAACAACATATAATACTTATAATCCCGAAATTTCCACGGGAATGGGAACGGGAATTTATAACTCAAGAACGGCTGAATTGATTTGGCTGAATATTGGTGGGGAGGTAACTTAAAACCAAGAGAAGAACATATAATACTTATAATCCCGAAATTCCCACGGGATTGGGAACGGGAATTTATAACTCAAGAACGGCTGAATTGATTTGGCTGAAAATTGGTGCGGAGGTAGCTTAGAACCAGGAGAAGCACATAGAATACTTTTAATCCCGAAATTCCCACGGGAATGGGAACGGAAATAATAATTCTAGAATAGCTGAACTGATTTGGCTGACAATTTGTGGGGAGGTAGCGTAGACCCAGGAGAAGAACATAGGATATACTTTTTATCCCGAAATTCCCACGGAAACGCGAACGGGAACTACGCGGGTGAAACCGCGGAGCACTTTATAATAAAATACAGGAGTAGTATTTTATTATAAAGTGCCCCGCGGTGGAAAAAGAAAAAAATGGGAAAAAGAAAAAAATGTGTCAAATAAGAAAATCTAATAAAATAAATCAATATAAACATGTTTCAACAAAAATAAATGAAATCCCACCAAAAACATTCTGTAAAAAACTAGCCAAGTCTCGATGGAGCTGCTTGTTTATCTCTAAAAAGTAATGAAATCTAGACAAATCGTGTCAAGTCTAACGTTCCTTACTGCGATTTCTTAATTATTATAGTTAATGTTGTGTGACTTGGCCGTTGAACATTGTTTAAAACGTTAGTAGTGAGTACAAGTCAATTTTGTTTACACATAATGTTATAACATTATTAAAATACGCAGCTTTATAAAGCCTACCATTGACTGGATATTGAATCAACGTTTTTCAAGTGGCAATTTTCTATCATCAATGGGTAGCTGCTCTGGCGACAGATTGGTTGGTGCAATAGTGTCATGGAGCACCTGGTTTTGTACCCTTGTGTACATGTGTACCCTTCAACGGCCAAGTCACACAACATTAACTATAATAATTAAGAAATCGCAGTAAGGAACGTTAGACTTGACACGATTTGTCTAGATTTCATTACTTTTTAGAGATAAACAAGCAGCTCCATCGAGACTTGGCTAGTTTTTTACAGAATGTTTTTGGTGGGATATTGATATACAAAATTTATTTCTTGTACAACGTTCGGTCACGTGCCCACATTTTATGGAGTAAAAGAAAACTCTATTTTAAGATGAATAAACAGAATTAGTCGTAGGAAATTTGGTAGGTTTCAGAGGTACGTGAGGTAGCGAAAGGGTCACGGACGGATTGATTTAGAATGAAGGCATTAGCTAGAAATGTTTTGTGAACGTGTTCTCGCCCCATTTGTTCATGTTTTATTTTGCACGCGGACACGGCTTTCATAATTTGACTGAATTCGTGTTCGTGCTCCGGAACTACGTGACCTTTGAAGACGGCCAGCGCTCTGTCTGAGTGGAGAAGATTAAAGCGAAGTCTCTCTGTTGAGGGTTAACAATAGTATTGACAACGCTATAAGAAAAAAAAAATTGAGTGATTGTCGTAATAGCATCATCGGTAGTCGTTACTAAAAAATACTTAAAAATCACAATTACCTTCACTAAAATATCGCAGCACATAAATAAAGAACCCAAACTGAAGAGATTTAATTCCATAATACTGGCTTACAAGTATTACTTACCAAACAATGCTTTTAAAACAAATCTCCGTGATAATGAATAAAATGTAATTAAAACATTTCTTCGGAACTTTTTAATGATGAACCTAGCTTAGTGTGTCAAAGACGAACAATTATATACTACTTAACCAACTTTACGGTCTGGAATAATCCGCGCGACCCTCCAACTAAAAGGACGATCGATCATAACGTAAGTATATATTGTTATGTAATACATAAGGTTGGCTATCTTTAGACACGTGAACGTTTTGGCACAGCTAAAAAGGCTTCTCAATCACTCACTCTAGGAATACTTGTAAAACTGTGTAGTGTTAGATATGTTACAGAAATGTATGTTTATAATCTACGTTTTTTATAGATTAATACTTTCCATGATCGGGGATCAAAAATATCATATACAAAAATCTTATTGTACTTTTAAAATAAGCCTGAAATGAGTAGCAAAGAGCAGCCAAAAAAGGAGAATTCCTAAGTATGTGAAACATTATCAAAATGTAATCCAATCATTAATATAATTAACTACTTTTCAATTAAAGCATAAGTGCAGTTAATCCTACTCCAACTGTATTAGTTCAAATGTTCACCAAAAAACTGAGGGTACCTTCACGAGAAGCCCTCACGGGATCGGTTATTTGTCTTTTCCTCTCTTACTCAGAGAGTAACAAATAAAAGAACTTATTATGTGAACTGTAATTACTGGGATCCTCATAAAGTTAGGTCCTGAACAAAAACGTAAGTATTTTTTCTAACCGATTGAATTGGTAATCATTGGCTCTAACTTAACTAACCTCTTTACTTATGGACGATAAATTCCCTTTTTCCTTTTGTCCTTTTCAATAATCAGTATGGCAGTTCTTTTGAAAAGCTGTGTGGGTATAATTGGGATGGTTTTAAAATGAGAATTATATTTTTTAGGGATAATTAGTTTGTAATAGAGATTCTTATACTTACATTGAAATTTGAACTGATCAATAATTGTACTTTATTCAAATCTCATATCGTTCTAAGGGGTCTTTAAGCAATAGAAGCTGAAATAAGTCAGAATTTGTAAGAATTTCATCACACGAAACTACAGGGCCAATCAAGTCGAAATTACTTTTCCGTCGGATGTTCCGTGTAAACTTTCCATGGCAAGTAAAAACGTTACTTCATCTCAAGAGAGAGTTATTGACTTCATCTAGACAAGCGGTAGCGTGTCAAGCAAAAAAAAAATATTTCTAGAACATGTCCGCTCTCATCACAGATAACTAAACACGAATTATTTTCGTCTAGAGAAGTATTTTTGGCCCACATTTTAATAAGATACCTTCTTAAGGACATCATATTTTGTAAGTTTCATTTATTTTTAGATTCCTCCGCAGGTCTATTTAATTCAGAGGATTACAGAGGTTATTCTTTTGTTTCCCAAAATAAATTAATTTTCCCAGAAAGACTTTGGTAAATTAACTTTTCTGTTTTCAAAATCAAATCAAAAATCAAAAATCAAAAATATTTTATTGCGAAAACAGGTGTTTACATGATGTTATTAAAATACAATTGTTTAGTGTCACTGTTAACAGCTAGTATTTAGCATGCAATATCAATTTTAAGTTAAGTAAGAATATTACATTAACTATTTTTATAAACTACTATAAATTAGTTATTACATAAGTACATAAAATTAAAAAGAAATAAAATTAAAATGAAATTTTAACATAAAAACAAAATTAAAATGAAAAATAAAAATTTAAATGTTTACAATAATAAAATAAAATAATAACAGAAACTTGCTCATTAAAATATTTAAACAAAATGACATATGTAATTAATTAACAAATTTACCAAATTATTATGACTATAATAAAACTATCAGACTTAAAAACTTAGGAAATTTTAAATAAAATCAAATAAAGAATACAACAAAATAATAATATAACTATAATTTACAAATAAAAATCTTTAAAAATGTTTATAAACTAAATCGAAAAATTAGATACTTTTATCTTGCAAAAATTCGTTCACTGAGTAGTAAGATTTTTCTATTAAAAGTTCTTTAAATTTCTTTGTTAAATGAACGGTGGAGTTGTTCTTTATATTGTCTGGTATTTTATTATATATTTTGATTCCCATAACATATATACTTTTATTGTACTTAGTGGTTCTAGAATAGGGTAAACATAATTTATGCTCGTGACGTTTACTCTTAAATGTTTTAAAATTATTTAAATTATTAGCTATAGTTAATGCTGCTTCTAATATATAAATACATGGTAGAGTCAACACAGTAAGTTCTTTGAAATATGGTCGACACGAATCAAGTTGAGATATACCGACGATGGTTCTGATACATCTCTTCTGTGCTAAGAAAGCTTTATCCTTATCTGTGGAATTACCCCAAAATAAAACTCCATATTTCAATACAGACCCTACGTACGCATGATAAGCAGTTAGTACTGTAGATTTATTTGCCACTTTTTTGAGCATGTATAACGCATAGGAAAATTGTTTGAGTCTATTACATACGTATTCAACATGCGATTTCCAATTTAATTTATCATCAATATGGATGCCTAAAAATTTAGTTGTTTCGGTGTTATTTATAGATTTTCCGTTATAATTAATGTTCAATATTTTGTTTGCCTTATTTATGTTAGAGAATGTCATGAATTTAGTTTTGTCCAGATTGATTTTAAGGTGATTTGAATCTAACCAGTGGATAATAGCTTCGAGGGATCTATTGATATCAATTTCAAAGGTGTGGGGATTGTTTTCAACAAAAATTGCTGTACTATCATCAGCAAATAGTATAAGTGGTTCTTCTATTGATTTATTAATATCATTTATGTAGATGATAAATAATAGAGGTCCTAAAATAGAGCCTTGGGGGACTCCACGTTTGACGATTGCAACATTTGATCTATATTTTATTTCAGTTTTTGTATGGACATCAATTCGAGTAACTTCAGTATATTGTTGTCTGTCAGTTAGGTAAGATTTGAGTAAGTCGAGAGAATTACCTCTAATTCCATATTTTTCGAGTTTGTTAAAAAGTGTGACATGATCTACGAAGTCAAATGCTTTACTAAGGTCCATGTAGAGAGTAGCTACCCTTTTTTTATTTTCTAGTGCTGTTAGTATACTATGTAGAAAACTATAAATTGCCATATTTATTGATTTTCCTCTACGAAATCCAAATTGTTCTGGAATCAAAATTTCTTTGCTTTCGAAGTAATCATAAAGACGACAGTAAATTGCCTTTTCAAATATTTTAGAAAATATGGGTATGAGTGCAATAGGTCTATAGAAGTTCACATATATAGAAGTGTTTTGACATACTTACTTATAAATTCGTCGTGCTTAAAGAAGAATAAGTACTTGTTTATTATTAACTGTGACTATGGTAGCACACAAATATAATTAACCTAGATTTTTTTGAAAATCAAGTTTTTTTCAAGAAAGACTATTTTTTTATACAAGAGGCGAATGACCAACAGTTAAATAAATGGTAAATATAACTTTTTACCATGAATCTCACTTTATACGATACTTTCCGGTCGAGTCAGCCCATATACCTCTATCTTGAAAAAATATTGAAAAATAAAACCTTTTCTAAAGCAAATTGATTCAAATCGTTTCAATAAATTTTAAAATAAAGTGACAAAAAATCTATCCTTTTCCTTTTAACTAGTTTTTTTTTAATTTCAGTGTTCACGATAATCAGAGAAATGAATAAAATTTTAAGTTATTAGAAAGAAAGAAAAAGTATGAAAAGTTTCACGTGTATTCGTAGGTACATACGTCGATACCATACAAAGTCAAAGTCAACACAACGAACTAAACTACTATTTTCTTTGAACAAAATTGTGCACAATTGAAACATTTTCCGGTGAATCGTTTGATCTGTTCGACTGAACATTATTCCGAATTACATCGGGTCTACAAACAATACTACGAGTTGGATTAAAACGTCTGACGAACTAATATCAACGTCTGACGTACTTAAGTCAACGTGTGTCGTACTAAAGTATACATTTGACGTACTAAAACCAACATCTGACGTACATAAGTCAACTACTGACGTACTAAAGTAAACAGCTGACTTACTACTAACAACGTCTGACGTACCACTTTCAATGGCTGACGTACTGCTTTCAATGGCTGACGTACTACTTTCAACGTCTTATTATTAGAAAATACTACGAGTTACTTCTCACTTTTTGTTGTCTTGGGTAAATGCGAGGCAATAAAAACAACTCCAAACATATTGTGCTTACATAAAATCTAGTATTAAGGGGTAAAATAGAGAAATAGAATAATTAATTGAAAAAAAAAACAAATTCCATTGATATATCTTTACCAAATATGTGTAACTAATAGGCCTAAATACCGCCTTTACTGGACTAAGTAAAATCAAAACCAATGTATACGACAGAGTCCGATACACAGCCGATATCAACCATATATGTAAGTCAGTGTAAACACAAACAATGGCAGAACTAAGTTAATAGCTTAGTTGGGAGTTAGACGTTCCCTAAGGGTGCTCATTGAATTTCATGCGGATGCATTAAGGCAAGGCTTAAGGTGGCGGGCAGGGTGGGAAATTAAACATTTATTCTTTTGAAGTGGTTATAATTTGTGGTTTAAGTTTTTTGAATATGGGTAGCACCAGTTAGTAATATCACTGCTATAAATATTATAAAAGTCGCTTATATAATACGTTACGTTGTCTCAAAGTCGAAACCCTAGAGTTACTAGACAGAGTCTTACAGAGAGATGTTGTTGCTCTCGCATCTCACTCATCCTCCTGATGAAGGCCACCGTATGTGGCTGAAACTAGTCGAGGGAGTCTACTAAAAGACTTGTTGCAGCGATGACAGTGCAACTGACCTTATTAATTAGCAATCCTCTTTGGATTATAATATACTAGCAGCGACTCGCAGTCTCATCCGCGTTAGCTCCTCTTCTATTAGTCTAAGCGTGATGATATATAGCACATAGCCTTCCTCGATAAATGGGCTATCTAACACTGAATGATTTTTCATATCGGAGGAGTAGTTGAGATTAGCGCGTTCAACCAAACAGCGTCCAACAAAACTCTTCAGCTATATAGTGTAGATGAGCCAGTATCCGCTGTCGCTTATCGCTGTCCTTCCTCACTAACCACCACTCTAGCACCATACACACAACTTGTGGGTTAAACTCAAGATTTTTGGATATATTTCATTAAATCAATTCCAAGTTTGACGGATGGCGGGTGTTTGCATAGTTTATTAGGAAACCGGTTTGAAAGTACGGTTGTGTACGTGAAATTATATTTGTTGGGATACCTTTAGTATTCGGTCGGGCTAACATTGAATTGAATAGAAGTAAGAAAGTACTTATCAAAGAAAATGTACCCATGCGAGAGCAATATTTCTGCTTTATTATTAAAAATTTATGCATTATAGTTCTTTTAGACTGAAAGTATGATGTATAAAGTATCCCACCAAAAACATTCTGTAAAAAACTAGCCAAGTCTCGATGGAGCTGCTTGTTTATCTCTAAAAAGTAATGAAATCTAGACAAACTCGTGCCAAGTCTAAGGTTCCTTACTGCGATTTCTTTATTATTATAGTTAATGTTGTGTGACTTATTTTTGTTGAAACGTGTTTATATTGATTTATTTTATTAGATTTTCTTATTTGACACATTTTTTTTCTTTTTAGGAGTAGTATTTTATTATTAAACGCCCCGCGGTTTCAACCGCGTAGTTCCCGTTCGCGTTTCCGTGGGAATTTCGGGATGAAAAGTATTCTATGTGCTTCTCCTGGTTCTAAGCTACCTCTCCACCAATTTTCAGCCAAATCAATTCAGCCGTTCTTGAGTTATAAATTCCCGTCCCCAATCCCGTGGGAATTTCGGGATTAAAAGTATTCTATGTTCTTTTCCTGGTTTTAAGCTACCTCTTCACCAATTTTCAGCCAAATCAGTTCAGTCGTTCTTGAGTTATAAATTCCCGTTCCCATTCCCGTGGGAATTTCGGGATTAAAAGTATTCTATGTTCTTCTAATAGTTTTAAGCTACCTCCCCACCAATTTTCAGCCAAATCAATTCAGCCGTTCTTGATTTTAAAATTCCCGATCCCAATCCCGTGGGAATTTCGGGATCAAAGGTATCCTATGTCCTTTTCCTGGTTCTAAGCTACCTCCTCACCAATTTTCAGCCAAATCAGTTCAGCCGTTCTTGAGTTACAATTCCCACTCCCGTTCCCGTATAATTCCCGTTCCCGTTCGATTATCCTAGTTTTTATAGTTTTCCCTTTATGTGGCCATTAAACCCTAACTCTGTACCAAATTTCAACTCTCTAGGTTTATGGGAAGTACTAGTTCTATTTTGATGATCATGAGTGAGTGAGTGAGTGAGTGAGTGAGTGAGTGAGTGTCTGTCTAAAATGCGAAACTTTGCTTTCGCTTAACTTCGGAACTAAATGACCTACAGACTTGAAATTTTATTTTAAGTATGTGATTGTATAGCTTACTGGATGACGAAAATTTCAGCGTTCTGGTCTTATCCAGAGGTTGTCAAATAGGGGCCTGAAAATGCGGCGAAAGGGTTCCTGTAAAGGATGGTACGGCAGTGTTTGCTTCGCGCTCGACTTGGCGGGGGGCACTGCCGTGCCCCCAGATATCAAAGATGAATAAAAAGGATAATAAAAATTCTAGACGCTGAATTTAGTAAAGAGTTAATTCATTTAAGATTTATTTTCAAATTAAAGACCACATTTAAAAGAAAGGTAAAATGAATTTGTACTAAGGTATTTTAAAAAACATTATTTAAAAAATTCTAATATATAACAAACAAGTAAAATAGCACATTAAACACACTGAATCAAAAATAAATTGGTACTAAATGGAACTGTGACTATAGTGAGCGAAAATCTAAACAAAAGTTGTGAATTTTAGTCATAAGTGTTTGTTTGTTTAGAACAGGTACACAGGTACGGTGGAATGTACAGGTATCGCAAACCAATCGGGTTCGCACATCGATAAAGGCACACATTCAATTTAACGAGCAGATCTCGCGATTGTAGGTTATGTTCACCTGACTATTGACACCATTAGCTACTGTTTGGACGGGAATACGTATACATTTTGTGTATTTTGTTTATTTAAATAAAATGTGATACGATGTACGTACGTATAAGTGGTAATGAAGCTATCATGGAAATTTAGTTGTTATGCAATAATAAATCATTTATGTTCGTGAGTACTAAGGCTAAGTATTACTACATTTATTTAGGTACATTACTATACTTACTGCTTTGCGTGTTTAGATTATAAAACGTTTTATTTTTGCAACATAATATTATTCCCAATAGCCGCATTACAAAAACCCCCTAACAAAGAAAAAAGGAAAAAAACTCCAACTTATTCACTCAACTCAGACCTTCCATAAAACATGCATTGCATTTGATGTATTCACAGATTAAACCATATTTGCTCTGCGTAATATCTCTCCCTTTGTCCGCGTACAACACGAATGAGGGCCACCCTACAACCACGATCTTTATCTCGCTCGAGTCTATTCTTTTAGACGATAACATCTTCCGAATTCGGAGTTTGGACACACGACTAATGTACCAGTGACTCGACAATTCCTGAAAGGATTTTTTTGTCTCGAAATCGTTTGAGCCCATCTCTTTAGACCATTTGGGTGAATAGATGAATTCCACCGATATTTTACTTTGGTATCTCACTCTGGTTAAATATATAGGATTTTTACTTGTTTTTAATGTTCTATTAGTATAACAGTTCAGAATTAAATGAATTAATTTACTGAGGAAAGATTTCTTTTTTATTATGAGGTCAAAAATATTTAGTAACTTATCTTTTCTAGAGATCATTTCAACGTTTCAAATATTTGTCAATATAGTAATGAAAATATTAAAAAAAATCTAAAAAAGGTAAAGCAGTAGGTAGCGAACAGACATGTTTACTGTGACCCAGTTACATACACAAGTTGTATCGGTAACACTGTAAATCAGACTGTATGACGGTGTAACACACAGCCTTACATTATATTCGTCCATTTAAATATAAATTAGGAATGCAGTTACACCGCAATGCGATTATTATTTTATATTTAGTTAGAAAACAAAGCTTGCTCTTAATATATTTGAAAAATATTCTAATGGATAGATACATCTTTTAACAATGTGATAAAATTAAATTTTACCTCCACTTTACAAAACTTATCGTTCTTTAAAAAATAAATACACAAAGTTGAAAACACTAAAAGTATCAAACCAAAAACTACTAAAACTTAAAATGAACACCAAATTCTGTACCATTTATAGGCGACACGGTTTCCGCTCACGGTGTAACCGGCAGTCAAACCAAACAGCTGAAAGAAAGTCACATGTCGACAGGTTCCGCTGGCGGCGGAACTCGGGCGGCCATCTTGTTCCTGATAACGAAACGATAACCGTTTAACAAGATCATGTCGTAGAATATGTATTAGGGAACTGGTTTCTGTGGAATGGTCCGGTCAAGGTTTATAGAGGTTTTTCTGATGGATTTCCGAGTTTATAGCTCCAACTACCCGAGTTTAACATCTAAACATCGAAAGACGCCTTAAAATTCCTAGAAATAGAATATCTAGATAGGTTGATTAACTTTATGGAGTACATTTTTGTTGACGACCGTTTTGTGCGAAGTTTTGGGCTTTTTGGGACTGGCCAAGGTTTCGAGACAAATGTTAATTCTGTGGTCTTATTTGTTTGTGGTGTGTGTGATTTGTGTCGTATGTCCGACGCCAATTACGATGTATGGAGAAGAATTTGTTTGTGTATGGCTCTGTCTGAGTGTGAACTTTTGAATCCCTTTTTTAAAAAAATAATGATTAAGTATATGAATACGATACTATTTTATTGTGCGATTTTCACTATCTTGTTGTGTGCATTTTTTTTAATTCAGCAATTCTATTTCCAATCACTTCCTTGTATCCCAGGATTAGCTTCTGACAAGAAAATTCATCAAAAGGTTCACAACATAGACCCGTGATTTTTGCATAATTCACCTAAACCATTTTACCATTAATTTATTTCCAAAATATCACCTATATAATCCAAACAAACAATATAATATTCGGTCGTCCAAATATATCATAAGGCGGGCGTTGAAACAGACCTTGATTTATATCGGCCGGTGATGCGTGAGCCTCCTACCGAGATCCGACCGATAACTCCTCGTCTGGACGCACAGACAGACACTCGTGTTACACTGTACCTAGTCTGAGGTTATGGATTAAGTATATTAATATTGAATTGGGTTATCTGTTTGGAGTTGGTTGTATTAATATTTTAAGAAAGTCTCGTAACAAGCTTTAAAGTAAGACAGTTCTTGAACCGTAGCTAAAATTGAACATTTTTACGAACTCGATCATGATTTATTTTAAACAAAAATCTTTATCAAAATAGGTTCTTTCGTTTAAGATGCATGTAGCAGATACACGTGTTCGTCGTTAACAACTTTTTGAACCTTAAATTAAAATATTTTTAAGTTTCATTAGTACATAAAAAACTACAAGATTTTTGTGCAGATATAAAACAAATTCCCAAAACTATTTTCAGTGTGATATAACATAATATGATATTACATATATCAAGTTCCTTTCTAAAAATTAATTGAAATAAAACTCCATCTATGAAATTCTTAGTAATAAATAAATTCTTGGTAATAATTTAAGTATTACGAGTGAAAGTAAGTACGTAGAATTAACACTTGTATTACTGAAACTTCACAATTCGTAGAATATGTAGTCCAACAGTCCTTAAGTGTGATTTAGTAAAGACTAAGCGTTTAGGGGATTATTGCTTTATTGGGAACAAGTGGAGTAAGAACTTTATTGTATTAGGTAATACAATATTTGAAATGATTACTTGACTATGAAAATTTGTAATTGTTTTGTTATAACTTTCGTGATTTGATTGCATTGGCATGTTAAGTCTCGCTGCAGACACCTTCTTGAATGACAAAATTCTTGAAACAAGGAGTGCAGTAGGGGGATATTTCCCCTGACTGAGTGTTGGTATTATTGCCTAATGCACAAAACAAGGACGGATTAACTGACTCCATGATATGTGGCCTAAAACATGTTGGTGACTTAAGCCCGAGCCATGTTTGAAGTAAACATGCACCACGCGATTCAGGAATGGAACCCATATCCTCCGGTTTGGTAGGTAAATTCAAATGCCTCTCAAACAGGGCAAAAACTTAGCAAATTATACATAAAACCAAAATTTCTATAAGATAAACGTTTTGTAGAAGCTTGAGGCCTTCGTGATGAATTAATGATTTTCCTCTAAGGCGATTTCTAGTAAAGTAACCGATACGATACATTTTTAAAACGGACCTACTGAAAACATTTCAAGACGAAAAAACCTTAACTTTAATAAAAGTAAATTCATTACATTAAGAATTTGATTTCTTTTTCAAATACAACCTGTTGAGGGTAATGAGGTAAATAACAAATCCTTACTTATATTATAAATGCGAAAGTAAACTCTGTCTGTTACCTTTTCAAGGCTATACCTGTAAACCGATTGACTTGAAATTTAGTTCAGGAGTAGCTTGTGGTCCAGGGAAGGACATAGGCTATGTTTTATTCCCAAATTCCTATGGGATCGACAACTGATCGGAGAGTTTATACTTGTATAAACTCTCCTACCTATAAGTGTTACATATAAATTTTGTTTTGTAATTATTATCTTTTTGGAAATAAATATATATCTGGGGGCACGGCAGTGCCCCCCGCCAAGTCGAGCGCGAAGCAAACACTGCCGTACCATCCTTTACAGGAACCATTTCGCCGCATTTTCAGGCCCATATTTGAGAACCTCTGGATAAGCCCAGAACGCTGAAATTTTCGTCATCCAGTAAGCCATACAATCACATACTTAAAATAAAATTTCAAGTCTGTAGGTCATTTAGTTCCGAAGTTAAGCGAAAGCAAAGTTTCGTATTTATGACAGACACTCACTCACTCACTCACTCACTCACTCACTCACTCACTCATGATCATCAAAATAGAACTAGTACTTCCCATAAACCTAGAGAGCTGAAATTTGGTACAGAGTTAGGGTTTAATGGCCACATAAAGGGAAAACTATAAAAACTAGGATAATCGAACGGGAACGGGAATTATACGGGAACGGGAACGGGAATTGTAACTCAAGAACGGCTGAACTGATTTGGCTGAAAATTGGTGGGGAGGTAGCTTAGAACCAGGAAAAGAACATAGGATACCTTAAATCCCAAAATTCCCACGGGATTGGGAACGGGAATTTAAAAACCAAGAATGGCTGAATTGATTTGGCTGAAAATTGGTGGGGAGGTAGCTTAAAACCAAGAGAAGAACATAGAATACTTTTTATCCCGAAATTCCCACGGGATTGGGAACGGGAATTTATAACTCAAGAACGGCTGAACTGATTTGGCTGAAAATTGGTAGGGAGATAGCTTAAAACCAAGAGAACAACATATAATACTTATAATCCCGAAATTTCCACGGGAATGGGAACGGGAATTTATAACTCAAGAACGGCTGAATTGATTTGGCTGAATATTGGTGGGGAGGTAACTTAAAACCAAGAGAAGAACATATAATACTTATAATCCCGAAATTCCCACGGGATTGGGAACGGGAATTTATAACTCAAGAACGGCTGAATTGATTTGGCTGAAAATTGGTGCGGAGGTAGCTTAGAACCAGGAGAAGCACATAGAATACTTTTAATCCCGAAATTCCCACGGGAATGGGAACGGAAATAATAATTCTAGAATAGCTGAACTGATTTGGCTGACAATTTGTGGGGAGGTAGCGTAGACCCAGGAGAAGAACATAGGATATACTTTTTATCCCGAAATTCCCACGGAAACGCGAACGGGAACTACGCGGGTGAAACCGCGGAGCACTTTATAATAAAATACAGGAGTAGTATTTTATTATAAAGTGCCCCGCGGTGGAAAAAGAAAAAAATGGGAAAAAGAAAAAAATGTGTCAAATAAGAAAATCTAATAAAATAAATCAATATAAACATGTTTCAACAAAAATAAATGAAATCCCACCAAAAACATTCTGTAAAAAACTAGCCAAGTCTCGATGGAGCTGCTTGTTTATCTCTAAAAAGTAATGAAATCTAGACAAATCGTGTCAAGTCTAACGTTCCTTACTGCGATTTCTTAATTATTATAGTTAATGTTGTGTGACTTGGCCGTTGAACATTGTTTAAAACGTTAGTAGTGAGTACAAGTCAATTTTGTTTACACATAATGTTATAACATTATTAAAATACGCAGCTTTATAAAGCCTACCATTGACTGGATATTGAATCAACGTTTTTCAAGTGGCAATTTTCTATCATCAATGGGTAGCTGCTCTGGCGACAGATTGGTTGGTGCAATAGTGTCATGGAGCACCTGGTTTTGTACCCTTGTGTACATGTGTACCCTTCAACGGCCAAGTCACACAACATTAACTATAATAATTAAGAAATCGCAGTAAGGAACGTTAGACTTGACACGATTTGTCTAGATTTCATTACTTTTTAGAGATAAACAAGCAGCTCCATCGAGACTTGGCTAGTTTTTTACAGAATGTTTTTGGTGGGATTATTATATATATAGTTAAGGTTTTTTCGTCTTGAAATGTTTTCAGTAGGGCCGTTTTAAAAATGTATCGTATCGGTTTCTTTACTAGAAATCGCCTTAGAGGTAAATTATTAATTCATCACGAAGGCTCAATACAGGTCCGTCTCAGGATATATTATTATTGTTATGTCTATTCCATTCACGGGACTATTAATAAGTCCCGGTCTTTTGGAAGGCTAGTATGGGGCCAAAGCCAACACACGGAAGCCCTTTGACATATTTAATCTTGTGTAAAGGATGCACAATCCGGCGACTATCCCTGTATAACACTATAAAATGCATCCAAGGACAGTCTCCGTTTCTGCTGGGACTATTGCAAATATATGGAAAACTACGACTGGGTTATGGGAATGGGATGTTTAATGGACTGGATATTGGGGAACTATGGGGACTATGACACCCGCCGATACAATGCTATAAACATGTACGAAGTGGCGGATGGAGACTTGCCAGCTCTATAACTGGGCCCCCCAAACAAGTCGCTCGAATCGCAACAAGGGGGCAACATGAAACGAGCGGCTTTGAGAGTGGAGCAGACGCCCTGGGTTTTAAACCGCGATCCACTGAGCCCGAGGGTCCAGCTTCATGCTAAGCCAACTCACCACTTACGCAACGCCTCTCACTCTCCGAGCACCAAAGTGCTCTCGCGGGCTCCACTCCGGCCGGCCAATGAAGGCAAGCACGGAGGTGGGGGACCTGTTCCTCGTCAGTGTTCACTCCGCCGGCCAGTGAAGGCAAGCGGAGGTGAGGAATGGTGACCTCCCCCGGGAGCGCGTCAGGTCCGCGGGGTCGCTACTCCCCGACACCCCGCCTCAAAGGTGCCCTGCGGGCTATATATTATTATTATTATTGTATGTCTTTTCCATTCACGGGACTATTAAGGAGTCCCGGTCTTTTGGAAGGCTAGTATGGGGCCAAAGCCAACACACGGAAGCCCTTTGACATATTTAATCTTGTGTAAAGGATGCACAATCCGGCGACTATCCCTGTATAACACTATAAAATGCATCCAAGGACAGTCCCCGGTTCTGCTGGGACTATTGCAAATATATGGAAAACTACGACTGGGTTATGGGAATGGGATGTTTATTGGACTGGATATTGGGGAACTATGGGGACTATGACACCCGCCGATACAATGCTATAAACATGTACGAAGTGGCGGATGGAGACTTGCCAGCTCTATAACTGGGCCCCCCAAACAAGTCGCTCGAGTCGCAACAAGGGGGCAACATGAAACGAGCGGCTTTGAGAGTGGAGTAGACGCCCTGGGTTTTAAACCGCGATCCACTGAGCCCGAGGGTCCAGCTTCATGCTAAGCCAACTCACCACTTACGCAACGCCTCTCACTCTCCGAGCACCAAAGTGCTCTCGCGGGCTCCACTCCGGCCGGCCAATGAAGGCAAGCACGGAGGTGGGGAACCTGTTCCTCGTCAGTGTTCACTCCGCCGGCCAGTGAAGGCAAGCGGAGGTGAGGAATGGTGACCTCCCCCGAGCGCGTCAGGTCCGCGGGGTCGCTACTCCCCGACACCCCGCCTCAAAGGTGCCCTGCGGGCTTATTATTATTATTATTATAACTATGTGGGTAAAATCGTGAGGCGCTGATTCGCGGACGACATAGTTATGTTATCTGAAACAGTATTGTATAATACCAGACCCAAGTATGCAACCAAAAACTTTCACTTCTCCAAGAGAAGTGAAAGTTTTTGGTTGCATACTTGGGTATAAAACTAAAAATACTGAGCTGACTGCCAATATTCACAAAATGAATAGGCACCTTATGATGAATTAGAAGGAAGAAGGTTCCAGTAGTTTAACGCTTTAGTAAACTCCTTCGTTTTTAAACAATCAGGGAGCTATTGTCACCCTCGCCGGCCATGATACCCACGTCATTGTGTAACATTAGACCTGCAAAGGAATATTGATAAAATACAAGATGATAGTGGTTAATAGATACAATTTAAAATTTAATTTAATATATTAAACTTTCAATCTAAAGAGAAATTCTTATATTTACGGGTATGAGCACCAAACATTTGCATACAAACTGCGAACAATATCTGTAACATTCTGTTCCATCAATATATCAGCGTTTGACCCCATCGGATAGAATTACGGCGTGCATTTTACAAAGGACCGTCACCGTTGCCGTCCATGTAAGGTATGTCAGGAATTTCACAACGTTCGCAAGCAATGTATGTGTGACAATTCCAAAAGTACGACTCTAAAGGCCTTCTCCCTTCCGTGGTACGTATTATTGGGATTTTAGTCGTGTTTGGTAGCTGTAGTCGCTGAACGTAAAATACAAATCTGTTAAAACTAAAATTCGATCCCAATTACTTAAGTATATGATTAAGGTTTGGTAGTAGAAGAGTTGCATTGTTTTAATAATCGGTAAAATAAAAACATGACATTCTAAATTTAAAAACCCGTAAACAATTGAATCCTATAAAACTACGAATGCTGATTGGTCAAAACGAGTAAATCAAGCGGAATGCATAAAACAGAAACAAAACAGAGCGGGGATAAGTTTGCACGACATTCGTACAAAACGCAAATCCCGAACGATGAAAACTCTTCGAACTCAAAGCAATTTCGCGTTGAAACGAGATGCATTGTGTCTCTACATGTACACATACGAGGTACCTACACGTGGCGAAAATTCAATACAAAAATGTTAGAATATTTACTTCGTTTTCTTCGAAGGTTGTAGTTTAAATTGTGAATATTTATCCGAGTTTATTACGGGTACAGTCAGTTACTGTGCCATTGGCAAAATT
This sequence comes from Timandra comae, assembly GCA_958496195.1. Taxonomy (NCBI): domain Eukaryota; kingdom Metazoa; phylum Arthropoda; class Insecta; order Lepidoptera; family Geometridae; genus Timandra; species Timandra comae. The sequence continues at coordinate 10,351,995 of OY292371.1, read as the reverse complement.
CAGTTTATTATTTTGGTTTATAAAAATGTATTGGTTAGATATTTTAATTTTGATCCGTCAAACCGTCTCTGTTATCTTTGTTTTATTAAGTGTACTGTGTAGCTTTAGTTGTTTATTTTTATTCATAATTATAACTCGAATCCAACGTACGAACAAAATAAGTATTTTTGAAGTGATAAATTATATAAAGTACATTCGGTAAATTATTTTCATTTCTAAACATACACTTCAGCTTCAAATACATCCTAGTTTTAAAGTAAAACATAAACACTATACTCAAACCGAAGTAATCCACATTGTAATATAGTATCTCAAAGAGAATCTCCGCCGTGTCTTCGGAAGGTTATCACGTAAACGTGACGTGGGGGCGTTACGTGAACGAAACTTTAAAATATATCGACGTACAGACAGTTTTAAACCGATAACGTATAGCGATTTATGAGTGTTCTACTGTCAGGTCCTTACGGGCTTATGATAATGTATTATTTTGGTATTGTTAAGTGGGTAGTAAGAGAAATAGCTTGGTAATTGTCTTTAAGCAATTTTAACTTTGTAGTTTCATTTTAATAACTTATTTTCTATTAAAATTGAAAACATTAAATACTTGAGTTATAGAAATAAACATCAAAGAGAAAGGACATAATTTACAATAAGTAATTGACGAGGCTGTAATAATAAATTATTAAAATACTGTATAGTATATCAGCAATTATATCCTATATTCAAAATCAGGATATGTTTTATGAACTTAAAGAAATAAATGTAACCAACATGAGTGAATATTCCAAATATAAATTCTTGATGCAGCTCACAAACTTTATGCAAAATATTGACTGCGCTCAGATCCGGTAAAAAGCTCCACTAACAAGAGATTAGCTCTTTAAACCAGAAAATACAAATGTATTTTCAACAAAAGGCTTACATAACAAGAATTATATTCACAGGATTTTTCTAAGAACATTATTAATTTATTTGTGCTCATAAAAATATTAATTAGCGCTGGATGTTGTAAATTAATAAAAGTGTCGCTTTAAGCGCTTTCTAGAGGGTGTAAGGCACAAACTGTTGCTGCGAAAGAATGCGAAGCGACACCGGCCACCGCGGCATGCCAACGATTTACTGGTTTCAGGTGGTGGGACCTGGTCACACGATTATACACCTTTTATCTAATGCAATAGGATTTGATATTGATAAACACGTTATTGTAGTAAAATATGCTTCTATTTGTGAGCGAAGAAACAAATTATCTTTATATTTTCTGGGGTGAGGATAGTTTTTTACTCTTGCTTATACTCGTAGTCGAAATTTTTAAGTTCTGTTAATAGACATGTTAATTAATAAATTAGTCTCTGTTTCCCTTGTACGCTAGTACTCATTATTATACTGTGCCTTGGTCTATTCATAACTTGTGAATGACTTAAACAAAATATAAACAAGTCCCTGATGTGTTCATTATTGCCAGAGAAAGGTTTGTATGAAAGAACATTTTGGACAATCCACGAGAAAATTTAAACTATGTGAAGCTGGGATAGTTAAGCCGTTCATACAATTAAATTAAAAAATCCGATGGTAAAGTCAACTATTTTGATTAAATTAATGATCATACATTTTTTTATATGAATCGTGAGCAGACAGAGAACCAATTAAAATATTCCCGATTCCAATCGAATATCTTCGCCGGAGTTTGACCTCAAACCACTTTACGCTCCCGAACTATTCACATAGCAAAAACTAAAGCGGCTTTGTTTGTGTTAAACTGTTTGTTTGTCCTTCACAATACTTCTGTGTTTTCACAACAATTTTACAGCGATTAACGTTCAATTGTTTTGTTCTCTTTGACCGACTTCATCGATGTGATGTCTCCCTTTGGAATTTCGATTTTGTGATTAATTTTTGTTCGCCCCGGGCGGATGTGTGATCCCATCTGCTAATGCCATTTTTGACTCCTGGGGCGAGCGAGTATTATCATTTTCAGAACAGGCTTGAGAACACTAACACGTATTATAAAGCGGAGTGATCACTTATATCTATTGCTCTTCACTGTAAAATTTTATGATTCGACTGACTTACTGACTGGTATTAATATTATCATTATAGATATGCAACCTTCTATGTAGTGCGATCTTAGGGGTTGTTATTTTATTTACATTGAGTGTATTGGAAAGTATTCTATGATATTTTGGTCATAATGAGTATTTTATAACGAATTTTAAAAATATTACAGGCACTTCTTACGAGAGATCATTATAAAAAAAATCATTAAAGTGTTTTTAAGTTTCTTTAATATTGACCTCCAGATCCTCTTCATCGTATTTAGTAATTTCTTAGAACTTTATATTTTAATATTAACCCAAATAATATTTGTAAAAGAAAAATATAGTAGTTAATGTAATCATTTAAAAGTTGTAAACGACACATTAAATTGGACGTATTTCAAATGTTTGAGTTTGAAAGTTGTTCCAAAGTTGATGTTCAGTTTAATTTGTATCATCATTTTACCGATTTAAAAAGAGGAGGCTTACACAACACGACAGAATATATTTTTAAACTGTTATACCTGTTTTTATTTTAGGTATCAAGTAATGTTGTGGCCAGTATACTCGTAGGATGGATGTTATAAATACAAGTTAGAGTATTATAACTTTTTCTCATTGCACTATCTTTTGTAAAATATTCACAAAAATACACTTTTATTTCAACTTACCAAGACGGCGCCACGATAATCGATAAAATATACGATCTGATTGATAAACATGTTTCCATTAAATCGTTTGTATAAATAAAATGGTAGCGAGGTTCCCACCGAGCCAAAACAATGTCCCAATAAAGTATAGTTGTACTCGTATAGCCGTACTCACGGTCCCTCGCGCCGATAATATTGAATCAGTTGACTCTATTAACAATGCAAATAGTGTAGCGAATGCCAGCATCTAGCTTCGTAAATGCACCGACTTATTTCACAAACTTTATTTCGACCCAAACTCTCTATTATTATAAACCTTATTGCCTAAGCATTAAGAACTCCGCCGAGTGTCTGTTCTAACGCGGTCAGTTTATACAGAATTGTTTGCGAATCCAAACTTATGCAGAAAAGCGAGTGTTTACAGGGATCGTTTGTTACAGCTTAATGCTTGTAGTTTAGATTTTGTTTTTTATTGTATATTTTTTTACTGAATGTCTATTTGTTTCATCGATCGGGTAGTTTGTTGAGCTGAGAGATTAGTTGACGGGCGGGCTGTTTGAATTGTTCGACTTTCAATCTACTAAATTGACTTTTGTTTATATTCAAATGTTTGTACTTTTGTTTGATTAGCTTTTGTTTTTATTATTCGACAGCTAAGTGGTGTAGTACTGACCCTGTCTGCTACGAGTTACATGTACAATTCGCGCTATTGTCATACATTTGTGTACTTACATTATCATGTATGTTTGGCTCAGTCTTAGTCTTTGCTATCTTTTCTAAGTATGTATGTATTTATAATAAAAAATGTAAACAGATAAGTATGTTTTTTATCCGTAGTCAATCATGTGATGATGTTTTCTTAAACAATTACGGCCTCAAACACCAACAATACCATACCAGATACTACAAGTATCAGTATTACTTAGGAAATTGGAAACACAAGCTCATAAAACTTAATATTTAATATCCAACAGTAATATTGTACCGAACATCGCGATAATACGAGACTGATTTACGAGCTAAACCGCTGGAAATATGTTGGATGTGCCATTTGCATTTATCTTGTACTAGCGGCGCCCCGCAGTTTTACTCGCATAGTTTCCTATCCCGTGAGAATGCGGGCAAAAAATAAATTAAAATCCCTTCCTCTTGAATCACTCTATCTTTTAAAGAAAACCGTATCAAAATCCGTTGCGTAGTTCTAAAGATTTAAACATACATTTGTACAGACAGACAGCGACAACGACTTTGATTTATACTATGTAGTGATATGTAATGCCGTATCCACGCCGAACATGCATTATTAATTCGCTAATATTAATTTTGAATGTAATTTGACGATAGTTTGTGTTCGATGCATCTGAGTGAGGCTTGACCGCTTGTGGATGATTGGATTCCCTTTGTGGAGCTTGCATCTTGTGTAGGTGTAGTTTTGTGCAATCAGTTGTTATAGAAATATTTGGAGTTCTATTTTGAATATTTTAATTATATTGGATATCTGCTTTAAAGCTAATGAAATCCTTACTAATGTTCTGTTTTTCAGTTTCAGACCTTTCCATACTTAACCACTGTAACCAATAGAAATAGTTTGAGACCCTGGAAAGAACTCAGGTTAAGGTTTACCCCAAATATCACAAATGATGTGGACATCTATAATCTACATGTGTATCAGAACTTTCTCTACTATCTGCAACCTATCAATGCTCAATATACATTTTGTTGATGTTCCTAAAATAAATAAATAAATATCACCCATTTTGTAGCTGAAAATAGGAGCAGAAGAAGTTGTAGAACCCATTTAAATGGAATTCGATACGGAGACAGTTTATGACCCTTAATATACCCTGTATATCAAATAGCAAATATAGACGCAATCAAACAACGAAATTAAAACTACACAAAAATCTATTGCAAGTCTCTTTACAAAAAAAAAATACTTCACCAGGAATGTAATTAGAACAGCCAATATACAAATGTAAATAACGCCAGTAAATAAATAAACTTTATTAAGAATCACCAACGAACTCGACTGTTAGTCACATCGCAACTCAAGGAACTCGCAAACTGACAACTAATTAAGGAGGATATCTCCAAATATAAGTATTTGACGCGTTCGAGAAAACTCTCGGAAGTGGAGAGTAAGTTTTCTTGTTAAATAATAACAGTTACCGAGTGTAATCACGGTGTCACGCCGTGTCACGACACACAATGTAATGGAATAGCGGATTGGATTTAATAGGAATAGGATAGAAAGAAAGGTATTTATTTTTGTAAAGGAAAGACTGGACACTTTTTTGTTGCTATTTCAAAACGAATACATACATATACATAGAGTAGACAGATAATTAATTTTGAGCATTCTATGAAAATCACGGTTGGGAGTCTTTAAATCTTTGCATTGTGTTACACAGATTTTTCACATATGATAAACATAAACACAAACGATTGGAAGAAAAAAGTCCACAATCTTTGCCAAATAATAAGGGGAGACTAAAAAAACTTTATACTAAAAGCCAAAGGCCAGTAAGTGATATGAATTTCACAGAATTCAGTTACTGGCATTAGGCCACCACTTTATAAAATTCTGTCTCTCATGATTTAGACCAAACGCGCTCTCGAGAACCGATATTGCAGAAGATGCTTTTAAAAAAGTCACTTTCACGGTACCACGTTTAAGTGCATTCCTTCGCGTAAATTGCTTCTAAAATCTTAAAGGATTCTCTTTGAGAGTGCAGCCGAGTGGCAAAAAATACGTACGTTGTATTAGATAGAGACCTACTGGTATATAACTTTATCTACTCGGAGCTATTAAAGGGGATGCTGTATTGACTTTAGTTAGAAGCAGTCAGCTACTGGACACATTCATATTTAATTAATGCGGCGATATGGTAAATATAGCTAGGAACTGCTGGACGCGTTTTGAATTAAATAGGCTTTTGTATGGAGATCAATGAAGGAATTCGTTACCCCGTAAAAATATATATTTAGCATTAATAATTTAACGATTAAGTACATGTGTTTGTATAAATCCTAAGTAATAAATACTTTATTTCACTTCGACTTTGAAAAGAAGTTCAAATACTTAGGTGAAATAAGTAAATACAGTTTCTTTTCTAAGTCGAAGGACTGGGGAGTAATTAAAACATTTTCAAAAGTAACACTCAAGGTGTGATCACTTGGAAACACTACAATTAAAATGCAATCGCCCAAACAATGGGATTACACTTCGAGACAAAATATTTACTATGAAAACTATTCAAGTTTACATTTTCATAAAAAGCTACAGTTCTATTTGTTTTTAGCCCGACTGTTTTTACATGTTTCGTTGTATATTTTTTTTAAATTCAAGCAATAAAAATAATGAAAAGTTCTTAGTCTTGCAATGCTATGTTTGTTTTTAAATAGAGAACTGTATGATTTAGGAATAAATATGCAGATGGGTACTAACTTTCGCGGTTATTTTTAACTACAGTTATATTTGAAAACCAACAAACATACATGACTCATCTACTTGCCAGACAGATCTCACTCGACGATGTATCTAATTGAATACATAGCAAACTAGTCGTAACCAATGAATATTGTACAGCACTGTATGGATATCTCAAAGCATTAAAAGCGTCACCAGTAGCTTCCTAATTGCATTTCCCGTACCTAGCAGATTACTTGAACTGCAATCTACACAAGAGGTGCCATCATAAGCTGACCCCTGACAGATCCCTTTCAACCAACAAATTGAAGGCAAAACGTAACACTACGTTTGTTACACAGAGCTCTTGCTACGCTGGACAAGTTAAGATTTGCAAAATTAGTTGACTGGTGCAAAGTGAATACTTACTTATGCATTTTATAGCGCTATCTAATTTTGAACTATGAAGTGTTTACTTGGTTGGTTTTAAACCATTAACTTTGTAGTTACTTCATTACTGAGATACATTACACGCTATTTGAATACCTTCAAGTTCTGCTCAGACATAACTAGAACTCATGTTATTCAGTTATACTCATAATAGCTTGGTTCGAGTTTGAGATCACCAACACGCAGTGGGAAAACGTGGTACATATAAGAAAGATTGGTTAATGAGAGCCTTTACCCTGCTTTACTTTTTACTTTCACAAAATCACGCTAAAACAGGTATAACAAAAAACCCAAAACAAATAGAGAAACAAACCACAATATGTTTATAAAGCAAATAGAGTAGCCTCGAGTACTAACAGTGTGTTATTAGTTCGACCAGCGGTATGAGAGAGAAGTACTTAAACACAATTTTGTGGGCGAAATTGACAAAAGTGCTTTCAAAGATGACGAAATTGGAGTTGAGAAAGTTAAGATAATATTAAATTCCGAAGCAAAAATGATCGTGGAGATCGTTTTGTCGTTTGTAATGGAAATACCGATCTGATGTGAGCCTCTGTGCCGAGGAATTCGATAACGTACGGCTTTAGTTTTAATAAAATTACGTAAACGATATTAAACGGTACATACTGATACTATGTACTCATAGTCGTCTAATAATGATAGTATTTATTCATCAATTTCTAAGGTATGCGTTAAGCGAGGCAAATTTTGATATGTAGTAAAAATATGTGTATAGATTCCTTGACTTCGAATAGGGATGTCGACTAAAAAAATATAATTAGTCCGTCAGATAGATTTCGCGAAAATATTGGACACGTATTTTTTCTTTTTTGATACAAACAAATAATTAAGACGATGCACTATGCATAGAAAACTCGTGTGACGTCACAGCTACATACATTTTTTTAACAAGAATCATCGTCACATACCCCCACTCCTGAACTTTAATGCGTTATAACTAAGTCAGTTTTATTAATTTGATAAAACAAATAAATACGTGTCTAATATTTTTTCGAAATTAGAATATAATTAGAATTTCATTTTGTTTACCCAGTCGACATCTTTATTGTTATCCTAATTTTAAAATCGCGAAACGCATAACCAGGTACGTTCAGTATTTTTTTTATCACTTTGTCTAAGGATTTTATGCGGGAAAACCCGCGGGGCACTGTCAGTAAACTAATATTTATAAACTGTGTACAAATAAATTAAATACCTAACAAGCCTTACATATTAAAAAATAAGGAATTTCAATTATAAAATATTCTATTACTATGTTTTTATTAGACATACCGTTTTTTTAATATGCAAACATCACTTTTACTTTTCCCAACAGATAACACAAAAGAAAATCTTTATAAATTAAAACGTTAATATTTAATAAAAGTTCAATGAAAATAGTTTGTCATTTTCATGGACGTAATAAAAAAATGACATCTCGGTGACGTCAATAAAATAAGGCTGTGTACAGACTTGCGTCAGCGGTTGTCACCTGCAGCGAGACGCGTCACGCGGGCGGGCGCAGTGAGCCGTGATCATCAGCGGATAAGAGTGGGCGGATAGATAGATGAACTCTTTTTATTGTATGTAGTGTGATTTTATTTAAAAAGCTACTAATAACTACCTAGTATAAGAAAATAATAAGGTAGGTAGCAAGTAATTAAGGTTGTATGTTTCTGGTAGATTTATTGTCCCCAAAGTATGCAGTATGTGGAGGTCGAAGTCACGACCTCTCGCTTGCCAGACTGTAGTAGACGAAGTTGCAGGAGACCGTGGGACAGTAGTCACTTACCACCAGACAAATCATTTTGGTTGCCAGCTCAAAAATACAATATAAGCCCCCTATGTCAAAAAAAGGTTTCAAATTAATATAACTGTAGATAGAAATTAATGTAAAAAATAACATACAGCAGAGCAAAATTTTATTCAACAAACGCATATTTTTATAAGTGTAGTGTAAATTAAATTTTTAAGATTTGTCCCAGTTACACCCACATTTTGTGAAATATGTCCCACATTTCAAATTCCTTTCCCGCTCCTAACTAAATTTGTTTCTTGTTTCGTTAAACACAAGCATTAAATTTGTGTACCGACCGTAATTTAATTATCTCGTTTGAAATATTCATAATAAAGAAAAGTCAGTTGGTTGGTAAAAATGTTGGCGGGACACAAAAGACACGTCACGTGCATGACGCGCCACTCGCCATGAATATTGATTGAACAACGTGTACCTGACAATCCGCCAAGATTACATGACATTTACTCAATTTATATTATACATGGGACCAAATTTTATGTTTCTATCAAATATGACACCATCGCGCCGCGCGCCGTGAGCCGTGAGCCGTGAGCCGTGAGCCGTGATCCGGGACGACCTGTCAAACGTAACACTATCACTGTCTTATACGTTATTCTTTTATCGAGCGTGATGTCAAGTGATATTATTTAATACTAGCGGCCCGCCCCTGCTTCGCACGGGTACACACACACACATACACCCTTTTTTTTGCATCGGGTTTAAAAAAAATAGTAAAATTATAAAGGAAGTTTGAATTTTTTTTTATGAATTTTTTTATTAATGTTTTTTTTGTATTTTTTTATTTTTAAATTGTCGCAGTAAGCAGTTTTTTATTCTAAAATATTAATTTATATATGCCGCCTCTTGAAAAGGCTCTTTATTTGTACCTTGGTATTAATCCTTATCAAAATAAATTACTTTATATTCAAGACGGCTTTAATACCTTTTTATAACTTTGTTTTAACTATGTTTAGAAAGTTGAGATCTTGATCTCAACTATATGAAGTATACTATACTATATGAAGTACTAAGCTTTTTGAATAATTAAAATATAATATTTATTATCAGGTAAGTAGTAGGTACTTATTGAAAGAAAATTAAAAATATGGGTTTAGAAAACTACCTTTTACTAAATTTTTGCTTAAATTTTGAACAGGAAATAAAATACTACTATAAGCAGTTTGAATAGTTACATTAAAATATAATATTTATTATCAGATACTTATTTACCTACGAAACGAATTTAAAGCGAATTCAAATCATACGATCACTCCCCCCCCGTACCCCAGTGACGCTTACATGGAGCGTACATCGCACGCTGGCTAGCTGAGCGCGGTGAGCGACAAACACGCGACTTTTTTCTAATACTTGCATTTTTAAACTCGTGATCTTCCGAATGAAATGTCCGAATTGAATAATTCAAAAAGTTATAAAAAGATATTAAAGCCGTCTTGAATATAAAGTAATTTATTTTGATAAGGATTAATACCAAGGTACAAATGAAGAGCCTTTTCAAGAGGCGGCATATATAAATTAATATTTTAGAATAAAAAACTGCTTACTGTGACAACTATAATATTTAGACATATGCTGTCGCGACACTTTTTGTAGATAATGATGAGTTCTGCAAAGTCGTAGTGAATGATTTTGTTCTATCATCAATAGTTTTCGCAGCGCACGCGACGTAAGGAATTTTTCAGGTCTTTTTTTTACACCTTATGTTACATTATTGGAGTTTTAGTAAGGATCCCTAATTTTTTTTTAAATATAATATAGCCTATGTTACTCGGGGATAATGTAGCTTTCCAAAGGTGAAAGAATTTTTGAAATCGGTCCAGTAGTTTCGGAGCCTATTCATTACAAACAAACAAAAAAACAAACAAACAAATCTTTCCTCTTTATAATATTAGTATAGACAATATAATCTATACTAATACATATGAAGCTCAAATGTTTATTGAGTAAGAACTAGAAAATACTTGTTAAAATAAAGAAAAATACAATGTTTAATAGATTAATTACCAAATAAGGTTATAGGCTATAATAATAACACACTACAACAAATAGGAGCGGAACTAACTCGAGTTAAACTGCAGGGCATATCTTCAATATGATAAAGTGTAATTAAAATTACTTATAGATCTATTGTAAAATACATAAGTAATTGGATCGTCCTAATTACTTGATTAAATTGATCATCTGACAACGAAGCGTTAGATTGAAACTTTAACCAATATTAATTCAATAAACACACTAACAAATCTCTATATAAACCTTTGATCGAAGTAAATTATAGCTATATTGATTTGAATGTCACACTTATATTAAGTGTTACACGCCTTAATAAGCCTAGTTATTTATAAAAACTCAATTACTGTACGTTTGTGCTTTAAATAATGATGAAGTAGTCTGCACTCATTGTAGTATAGACACTTGTAATAAGGCTGGGTTCTCACAGACTCATCGACGTCAGTAATTGAGTGACACAGCTGACGGGAGCTAGTGCCGCTAAGTGATTTTTTATTTATTCATGACATTGTCTCGCCGCGCCTCACTTCTAATAGATGATGCGAAAAATTTCTATTTACAGCGCACTTTGAAACTTTAAAGAGTTCAGAATGGTGAGACTATCAATCATGGTTTTAAAACTTGGTTTCGGTAAGCGCTCCGGGAAATAACGTCTTTAAGGATTTTGTTCGGATAATCTAATGGAATATGCGACTGATATTTTATTAAAGCTTTCATTTGTTTTCATATTTCTATTCACACGCAACACCGAGTAACATTTAAAATTACTATTGAATAATCCGCTCTCGGATTAACGTTTTAATATGCGTTTTTGTTATTAATTTACGGGGCAAACAATTATTTTATCTGGATATAATTATTTAATAATTAGTCATTGCCGTTCTCGTTGTTTTGTTTGTTTTATATGAATTTCACTTAATGTTACGTTAACATTAATGTCGAAATACGATTTTATGTTAGCATAGTTTTTGTTATGAATCTGAATAAAACATTATATTGCGACACTGTTTAATAAATAGGTACCACTAAAGTCTAAACAATGAATTCGTACATATCGACATAATTAATAAATCTGATTGGACCACCGAGCCTGCTAACATTCAATATTCAATGAATATAATACTTAACACTCATATCGGAATACTGAAATTCCAAACGAAAACCACGTTATTAATATCGAAATCAAATTATCCTATCCACAAATCAAATTAATATGAAACGTTATTAATTTAACGTTTGAATCAGTGTACTGTAACATTTTAATATAAACTTAATCTGTTCGATCGGGCGTGTAATCTCGTAACTCTTAGATGATCTTGATCGTAAAATCTGTTAATAACCGTTGCCGCGGAAGCGCCTATTCAGCCAAAATTAGCCGTCCCACTTGCACGGCGCACAACTGACAGCTGTCAGCTGACGTCAGCCGGTGACAATGACGTCCTGTGAGTACGCGGCCTTATGTCGGCCGCTCCGTTTTTGAATGGTAATTGAGTTATTCCTATGTTTGTTGAGTTTCGTGTGAATGTATGTTATATTAAAATTTTAATAACGTATGACTGTATTTGCTCTGAACCTGCAAAGTAATCAGCCAATCACTCACAACAATATTCTAGTATCTAAGTAGAAAACTTACAAGTGAGAAGAAAGGATATTACCGGTCTTTTTAAATTCACTACGTCTCGTTTATTCTATGCGCCAGCTTTGCGGTATTCTCAGCCAAGGGTAATTTTCATTTGGGTGATTGTCCTAGCCATGCTTTGTAAGCAAGTCATGGTGATTTCTCTAGATGTTTTCTTTTGGTATATAACTAATGTAGTTTGCTCCTAGAGCTACGAAATAGGTGTCAAACTTATTAAGCCAGCACTGCACTTAGAAGTTTATCTCATGACGTAAGCCACTATAACTTCGCTCAAGTTGAGACAAGGATTAGATCTTGAAATTACGTCACGTCAAACAGAAACAAGTAAAAGACAATAAAACTGCAATAATTGTAGTTTACTTATAAGTAAAAGACAATAAAACTGCAATAATTGTAGTTTACTTATAAGTAAAAGACAATAAAACTGCAATAATTGTAGCAATTGACGTGACACAGCGTGAATCGATAAACGTCACGGCGACGTGACACCGTGATAAATCGTCGTGTCACTGCAAGTCCGACTGTCACGTTAGTCTGAATATATACTTAATATATGTTCACATGTCGATGTATTTATTGGTGTAGGTAAAGATGTTTGAATTACATTATGATACAAATATATCAAGCAATATCTTTAAGCCCTCAAAGCATTTTTTTAAATATAAATACATTGATACCTTGCTGCCCGCTTAAAAGTATACGTACCTCCTACCCTAATTAAAACATACTAAAGTACCTATCTTTTAAAAAATACATCACATAAAAATAGGCTGTGAACACACGAGCGAAACAATCAATCAAGTGATTACACAGAATCAGACCGGGCGATGCGACGTAATAAATTTGAAGGTATTTGAGTGTGCTTCAAGGTACGTCCCAATCCGGGGATGAATTTAATAAAACATCCCCCTTCACTCCCCTCCCTTCATCCCCCACCCCCGCTGCGTGATTAGCTTGATTGCCCGATATTAACTTTATTAATTGAAGATAATTTGTTTGGAATATTCACGTTTTGTTGTAACTTGATGCGGTTTTTCTAATTATTAAAAAATATGGCGACGTTTAAACCTTGTTTTAATAAAATATGTTTAAGTTTTAGATAAATATTGTTTTCAAGGTGTTTGCACTTTTTATGCCATGTCTTGTGGTAATTGATAGTGTGCACTGAGCTTAAGTTTAAGATATTTTTTTCGGACAATTTATCAAATTTTCGTAAAAATAAATATATTGTTATTTTAAACATTATTTGCATTCAATAATGAGGTTTTTTAAGTATTTATAGAACATTAAATAACAAAGTAAGTACTCTTTAAATTAAATCTGCTATCACGTATAATTGTTAATCTGTTTCTCTGTTTCAATCTTAAGAATGTCTGCCTTAACTTGACATGGGTGACTTTCCAACTGTTTCTGGAAAGTTTTGTGGAAATACTCCTCTGACATTATGTGTTAAACATGATCAAATGTTGGAACCAAACAAAAAAATATTCGCATAAAATAATTTGTTTATTTTAAATATCAGTTTCCCAAATAAAGTCAGTTTGAAGTGTAAACTGACTTTACATTTTAGCAAATTAAAAATAGATTCCAAGTTAATAAAGGTGTTGAATTCGTTACAAAATAAATGTGTATTCGGAATTATTCACGGTAATGTTCCGCGAATGTTTACCTTTAGGAAGTTGTGAAGCGCAAGTAATTACCGGCTGATAATTTATGTAATTAGTAATTACTTACAACCGGAATATTAGCAATTAAGATACTTTAATGAATGCTCTTTAATTAAAATACTACACATTTTAACGTTAAATTGTTGAGATTAGTCAAGTAAACATTTTTTTTGGTATTTTATCTTTTAATCAGGTTCGTGATGTTTAATGAAGTACGTAACATTGTTTTGAATTCTTTTTAGGGTTTGGTATGTAACATGGTTTGGAATGTAGTAGTTTAGTGAGTCGTTATTTTATGACTATTATAAACATAACATTACATAATCATTCACTACATCATCTCATTATAGTTACTGACCCCTAACTAAGTTCAAAACTTGTATCTAGGGTATTAGAAACTACGCACTCACTCATTCAACCACATACACCCAGACCGAGACAAACATTTGTGGTTCACACAAATTATTCACCCCGCACGGGGATCGAACCCGCAACCTTACGGATGGCAGTCCGGCATGGTGACCACTCTGCCATCGAGGTTGCAACTATGATAGCCCTTAAAATAGAGTTCTGGTCATACTGGAAAGGGTGGAATTTGTATTGGGTTTGATTGGTTCCTCTCTCATATTATACAAATAGCATATAGCGTACAGAAGAGTTCCGATTGTAAAGACGATGTCAAACAAACACGCCAGCCCCTGCATACAGACAGTATACAACATTGTACTGCACTCATAACGCCGAGACATCAGTTGGTTACTTAAAAATAATCTGAAACATGGCCGGTCGCTGCAGGTGCAACCTGGCCAAATGGGGCATGATAAGTGCGGTACACCACCTACAATGTCACATCTTTTGGAGTGACCATCATGTCCCAATAGGTGTACCCTGGACGACCTCATATCAACCTAACGCCATCGAAGTGGCAACCCATTGGAGTACGTATTATATAAAATAATTGTTATAAAAGTCTTGTCAATCGTTACAAAGAAGAGATCTGAAACATAAGGCGTCAATACGGTGAACACGGAGAACCAACTCTGTGGACGAAAGACGAGTTTATCTGCGGCAGTGGGCGGGCTCTAATAGATATCTGCAGTTAATAGTATTCAGGGCGCCGCGTCAGTAATACGAGAGGTGAATGGAGGACGCAAATCGTTCCGAATCACCCGCTTTGAACGCGCCACTAAACACGCGGCGGACGGACGGACGGACTTACTCTTTGATATTTGTAATAGATTTTATAATTCACTAAGTTTACATCATTATCAATTCAAGAGCGGTGCTCTTGTCGGTGTAACAGGTGCCTTTTTCCATCTGCCCCTATCCAAAGCAGCTCCTTTCACCTTATACGACACGACACCGACTATCCTTTATCTGGCTCACTAGGTTTCACACGCCTAAAATCGTAATTCCATAGAAACATAGCAAAAATAAACCTTGTTGAAAACTGCAATAAAATCTATTGAATAGTTCATATGATCTACGCGAACAGACAGCAGACAGCGGAAGCGACTTCAATTTGTACTAAGCAAAGATTATCATAGTTAGCCTTTACATTTACTCAATATAGGTATATGGGTACCTATGTAAATTACTGAGCAATTTAAGGTCAAAAACCTCTGTTCATGACTAAAGAGGCATATGTGGGAGTGATAGCCGCAATGGCTGCTAAGTTTGTTTTATTAATATTAATAAAACAAACTTATTGCCCCTATTCTTACCCGTTGTGCTAATATTATTAGTGGGATAGAGGGCTTTGACCTTTGGTCAGTGAGATAATATTATATTGTAGGCTAATTCTTTTAATTGCTAAGACCAGTTAGTATAAAAAACTTGACAGTAAATTCAAGCTTTTTGCATTCTTTGTTGCAAATACAGTTACTTTTATTCAAGAAAAAAAAGTATTTATTCAAGAAAGATGCATTTGCCCCAATACTAAATCTAATAGACTCCTGTTTTAACTCATTTATATCTACTACTGAAAATGCACTACCCAATGATGTAAAAGTCTTCTGGAGATTCGTTAACAGCAAAAAAAATTACTCAAAATCAATTCCTCAAACTATGAAATTTGGTAACGAGACTACTTCTGACAGCAAAGATATTTGTGAGCTATTTGCCAAATATTTCTCATCGGTATATGAAAAGCATAACATCGATATTCTGCCATTTGTCAAAGATTATAATATAAACTCCCTTTCGAAAATTTGCGTAACTCGAGATGAAATCAACAAAAAAATTTTTCAACTAGACTGCTCTAAAGGGGCAGGGCCGGACGGATTACCGCCTAAAGTCGTAAAAGAGTGTCGCCAAGAACTTATCCAGCCACTTATATTAATCTTCAACAAATCCTTACAAAGTGGTAAATTTCCAACGTACTGGAAGACTGCATTCGTTATACCCATACATAAATCAGGCGATTCTTCTAACTGCGCAAATTATAGACCAATAAGCATTCTTTCATGTCTGGCCAAAATATTCGAATCACTGGTGTATGATCATATATATTTTCACATTAAGCCGTTAATAGTATGCAATCAACATGGATTTGTGAAGGGCAAAAGTACTATCTCAAACTTACTCGAATACAAAAACTTTCTTTGTCAGGCATTTGCAGTCAGAGGTCAAGTTGACTCGCTGTATACGGATTTTCAGAAGGCTTTTGACAAAGTCAACCATGTAATATTAATTCAGAAGCTCTCCAATTACGGTATTCACGGTAATCTTCTTAGATGGATGAAATCCTACTTGGAAAACAGGAGTCTATTGGTTGCCTTGAAGGGTTATACTTCCGCTCCATTTTACTCCAGCTCTGGCGTCCCGCAAGGATCGAATTTAGGCCCACTATTATTTATTGTATTTGTGAATGATTTTGCGAAGCTACTTGTTAGTCCCTGTCTTTTGTATGCCGATGATCTAAAAATTTTTAGAGTAGTAAAAGATAGACGAGACTGCGAAATATTGCAAAAAGATCTCGAAACTGTATCACAATGGTGTTCTCAAAATAAAATGACCCTTAAGACTTTACACTCGATAATTGACGGTTTTTGTACTTTTTGATCTAGTCATATTATATGAAAAGCGTATTTTATAAACATGCTTTTAGGTAATAATTAAAGGAAATATTGTCATCTAAGAAATACTCTGAGAAAAACAATATTATACAGAAAACTTAAAAAATATATCAAGAAAACTGAACATATGTTTTCTGAATTTCACGTTTAGCATTAACTTCCATGCCTTCCAATTCTAGTAATTCGACCAATTTAGCACTAAAAATTAAACAAACTTAAAGTCCTGATCCTTATTAAGGAAATACTCTGAGGAAAATTTAATTGTTATTATAATTATTATTGAAATCGAAAAAAATATAAAGTTAGAATTTGTAAAAATCACACTCAAGAAAATCGTAATTTACGTTGATAAATGATGCTCAAAACGTTATTAAAATTACCTCATATAATAAAAGAACATTTTCTACAACGATTATACTAAAAAAAAATCTCTAAATCAATTTGTCTTTTTTTCTATAAATATTTTAAAATCATCATAAAACTACTATAAAATCGGACGCACGAAACAATTCAAATCCGCGAGGCTTTTTAGAGAGAGGACGTATCGCTTGTACTCAGCGTTTCACCTTCGCGGCGCGTACGAATTTTATGCAAGTAACTCATAAACACATTTTGATACTTGGTACGTATTTTTTTTTTTTGTTATATTATTTGTTGTTTTTTTTTAAAATATTAACATTGATGATTGTAAATATTTCAGACAGAATGGGTAGAAAAACAAAATTATTTTTAAACAAAAAAAGGATAGGATGTAATTTAGAAAGTCTGGCTTTAGCAAGAGCTAAAAGGTTGGTACCGAAAATTTATATTATACTCATACGTAACAAATATTTTTCAATATTCTTCTTAATCTTGTAACTAATAATTATCATATCATTAATTATCTTAATTTTTAAGTTTTTACAATATATATTATTATTATCCTACTAGTTCTACTTATACAACGTGGAGATGAAAATACAATAAAAAATTAAAACACTAATAATATATGGAGGAGTAACTTATTAGTCCTACATATATGGACTAATATTATAAGTGTATTAATTTTTTAAAAATATTTTTAAAAAATCTAACAAAATAGCACGAAAATTATAACAAATCAGAACACCATTTGCAAATATCAGTTCACTAAACTGTATCATAATATAGTCCTGAAACAAAAGCGGTAACGGCGCGCGTGTGCTGAAATATTGTACCTATGTTTGTAATACGACGTGAATGGAGATTAGGTACCTAGGTCCTTTGTCGCTTTGTCGGCGCGCGGGCGGCGGCGCGGGCGCCCCGATTCGGCCGCGCGGCCGGGCGGCAACGTACCTACTGCGAGAAGCTGTGTAATGTAACGAGGCATTATAGATAATTTTAATTAATGACTACCTAGTATGCAGTTTTATGCATTTTCACCGCGTTAAAAAATAGATAAGGTCAACCGGGGCTGTTGCGTACCATTTTTCAATCACTCTAAATTAACATCATACCTATTATGAGCAAAATTATGACACTATGCACTTTTTTAAACTGTAGTCCATACTATGGCTTTTTTGTATAAAGTACCAGGGATGTTTTTTTGCCGGAGTTTTAAAAATATATTAAATTCACTGTTTCTTTTTAATTGTCTTTTTTGACGCATTTACCCCGTTTTGGGGTAAATGTATCTTTCTTAAATAAATACTTTATTAATACCATTATATATATTTTACCATACCATTTTGTAGAAGTGACTAGAGAAATTCGGAATCGTGATTTGTCGATAAAAAATGCATCATATTTTACCCTCCTAAAGTATGCGACATCGAAGTCCGGACTCTCTGTATACAATAATGAAATACCGAAACGAAACGTATAATGTAAATTATATCTAATCATATCTTACGCAACGATTTTTTTACATAAGTATGTATTTTATACTTTAGACTTGATTTTATATATACTCATACTTTTTTCAATCACTTTTACACAATTTATAATTTCCAATGGATCAAAACCGTTCGGCCGGAGTATTCAGAGCGAGCGCGCCGTCACCACATAGACAGTGTGCATGCGGACACGCGTGCGCGTCTGTGTGAGTGAAAATTTGAGTTGTCGCGCGCCAGATCACGGCTCTTAACGCAAATAAATGCTTCGCTATAACATTCACAAAGAAACTAAATAAAATTACTTTTGATTACTCTATTGACGATCATGTATTGGAACGCAAAGACGTAGTCAAGGATCTTGGGATCCTGTTTGATGCACAGTTGTCCTTCCGGCCCCATTACGAGTACCTGTCTAAGAGAGGATTTCAACTTTTGGGGTTTGTTACAAGGAACTCTAAAAACTTTAGAAAACCTGATACCATTATCTCACTTTTCAACAGCCTTATCAGAAGTATTTTAGAGTATGGGTCTGTAATCTGGTCACCCTGCTACGAAGTTCACAACCAAACAATTGAAAGCGTCCAGAGACGCTGCTTAAGGATTATGGCATACAAATTTGGTTACGGTCGAAGACTTTCTTCTTACAGTGACAGGTTACTTACTTTTAAAGTTTCCCCTCTGCATACCCGTCGCAAAGAACAGGATCTCCTATATTTACACAAAATTATCCACTCATTTTTAGACACACCTCAATTACTTGAATCTATCAATTTTAACATATATTACAAACTGCGTCAACCTAAAACTTTTCGCTTGAACGTCTGTACTAATAATACTTCTTATTACAACCCCATTGTCCGTATGTGCAGATATTACAATGAAATATCTAGCGATGCCCCCTCAATCGATATTTTTAATCGCTCTCCATTGGTCTTCAAACGCTCAATAAAAAGTATCTTGTACTCCTATTGATCTAAGTATTTAATCTATATTTGTGTTGTACTAGTAGATTTGTATTCTCTCTCTTTTACTTTTTAATTTTAATTTTTTTTTTTTACTTAAAAGTGTAATTATTCTGTAAATTTAATGTCTATAATTATTTGAAGTGAACGTATGATTTTATTGGAATATTGAAAATGTATAATACTTATGTCATGCAGTGTGAACACGTTTTTGGGTTGCAGTCCAGACTGTAAACCTAATTAGATTTAAGTACATTTTTTATACATAATTAGATTGTAACCCGTTGTGTCACCTATTAAATAAATAAATAAATAAATACGGGGTAAATGCGTCAAAAAAGACAATTAAAAAGAAACAGTGAATTTCACATATTTTTAAAACTGCGCCAAAAAAAACGTTCCTGGTATTTTATACAGAAAAAGCCATAATATTGGACTACAGTTTGAAAAAGAGCATAATGACATAATTTAGCTCATAATATGATGTTAACTTAGAGTGATCGAAAAATGGTACGCAATAGCCCCGGTTGACCTTATTGAAATTTATTGAAATAAATCTACTACTATAACGAATATTTGTCGTAGTTATAATTTACTCTAACGTCATCCAACGTTCTGGATTCAGAATATCAATTGAAATGATCAATTTATTATATGCCTGTAACCAGATAAAAGTTACTCATGGAGGAAGGAAGCGCTCATGGCCCAGTGCTACCCGCGGATCACTTGTGATCCGTGCGGTTAAGCAACGTCTGGCACCGTCATGACTGTGATGGGTCATTACTAAAAATGACTTTTAATTTCATGAGCGTTTCCGTGCTTCGGAGGGCACGTAAAGCCGTCGGTCCCGGTTGTCGTACTAACATCTTCGACAGTCGTTACGGGTAGTTAGAGCCCTCAAAAGTCTAACATTCAGTTTAACCAAGAATGTCGTATAGCCCTCTGGGTTGTGAAGGTCTGATGGCAGTCGCTTCACGTAAAATACTGTCATTCCGCCAAATCTGGTTAAACTGAAAACCGACCCCAAATAGACATGGGATAAAGGTTCGGAAAAAGAAAGGAACCAGATAAAAGTTACTAATAGCTACAATATTGATACAATACAATGATTGGATGATTCTTAGAAAATAAACCCATGTAACATAACTCCATAATCACATTATAGTAACTGACCCCTAACTAAGTTCGTGACTTTTACCTAGGGTAACAGAAACGACGCACACTCATTCACAAACATTGTAGATAGAAGATAGAAAATAATTATAAGAAAAACACAATACACACTTAGGTAAATACAAGTAAATTGTATAATTTATATAAATCGCTGTAGTGATGGCCACAGAAAGCAATCGGCGACAGAGCAACGATTTGTCGTCACAATCAGCGCGCAATGCAGCTGGGACGTGACCCACAGTTAGATATTACACCACTCAACAACTGGCATTGCTCATTTCATTATGTTTAACTGATGTTTAAATAGGAGTGAAGGTGACGGGTTCGATTACCAAAATTAAAACAAAAAAAATACAACTTAAATACTCGTACACCTGTCTATGTTTTGGTAGGATAAGAAAGTAAATATTATAATCATCTTTAAAATTTTGGAAAGATAATTATGTCCTCTCCTGGTATCATATTACTGTAACTAAGTTAAAGTTATTCAGTCAGTTTGACTTTCAAAAAGCATTAAGAATACCAAAGAGTTATCGAAACAAAACTAAAAAAGAAATATAAAAACTTTGATCATGATCATGACATTCAGAAAAATAAACACAATATTCAGTGTGAGTAGAACCACGAAAGCAACTAGTAAAAATGTGTTCAAAAGTGTAATATACCTACAAAAATAGTAAATTATTCATTGTCGTAGCGGAAGCTTGTCTATTTCGATCTTGACAAAGTCTCTCAAAGCTTTGTTCCAAAACTTTGTCAGAATTCAACAGCTTTACAAGTTCAAAGAAAACTTTAACTGATAAAAAGGATAACAGCTTTGTATACAGACGAAACAACTCGCAAATATTGTTTATTTTAATTTGTTACTTGTATCTCAAAAATATTAATGTTCTAGTATAATACATAATTTTGTTTACAAATTAAGTTTATTTTTTTTTAACTACGTATTTTGTCTTAAATTTACGTCTACGTAAGTCTATGTAGGTCGATAATAGGATGTAACAAAGTATGCGTGAACCAAACATTTAAATCTATTCAGTAGTTTTGACGTAAAAGTGTATCAAACATATGTATACAGGGTATCCGGGCATCGATGTCCGATACTTTATGGGAGTAAAATATGGTATTTTTTATCGACAAATCACGATTCCAATTTTCTCTAGCTACCTCCATTACAAAATGGCAGCCATTTTGTTTTTTTCAACTCAACGCGCAGATGCTTGTACTCATTTAGTCATTGCTATCCATATAAATGTCTTAGGAAGATGAAAGATGTCTCATTTGAAAGTAAATAATGTAGGGTATTATTGAATGTAAGATCTTATTCCATATCTTAATTATAAAATAACAAAAAATCATTACAAAAATAAAAATCAATTTTTTTTACAGATGTTTTTCTTCATTTTTTTAATTTTTGTTAAAATTTGACCCATTAACCTACGTTTTTCATCTTGTTTTTTGATAGTACAGAATATTTACTTAAAAAAATCATACATCTTATAGCCTTATGTATGATAGTTCTAAAGTTACGATGGTTTGAATATGATCCTTAGCCAAGAAAATCGTCTCGTATTGCGAGGAGTGCTCGACGTGCTCGCCCATGGGACTGCGTTGTTGGGATTATCTGACTTGGACTATTATTTAGTCCGTCTAAGTGAAGATAATTGATTAACAAATGCTACATTTTATTCCATATCTTTATCATAAAATAACAAAAGAGTATGATAAAAAAAACCATTATGTGTTTTCGTATATTTTTTAGATTATTTGTCTTTTTCATCATACATAGAGCTATAAAATGCATGGCTTATTTTTGAGTAAATATCCTGAACTATTAATAAACAACAAAAAACAATTTGCCTAATAGGTCAGTTTTTAAGAAAAAGACAAATAATCTAAAAAATATACGAAAACACATAATGGTTTTTTTTATCATACTCTTTTGTTATTTTATGATAAAGATATGGAATAAAATGTAGCATTTGTTAATCAATTATCTTCACTTAGACGGACTTAATAATAGTCCAAGTCAGATAATCCCAACAACGCAGTCCCATGGACGAGCACGTCGAGCACTCCTCGCAATACGAGACGATTTTCTTGGCTAAGGATCATATTCAAACCATCGTAACTTTAGAACTATCATACATAAGGCTATAAGATGTTTCATTCTTTTTTAAGTAAATATTCTGTACTATCAAAAAACAAGATGAAAAAGGTAGGTTAATGGGTCAAATTTTAACAAAAATTAAAAAAATGTAGAAAAAATCTGTGAATTTTTTTATTTTTTTATCTTCGTAATGATTTTTTGTTATTTTACAATTAAGATATGGAATAAAATCTTACATTCAATAATACCCTACATTATTTACTTTCAAATGAGACATCTTTCATGTTCCTAAGACGTTTACATGGATAGCAATGACTAAATCAGTACAAGCACCCGCGCGTTGAGTTGAAAAAACAAAATGGCTGCCATTTTGTAATGGAGGTAGCTAGAGAAAATTGGAATCGTGATTTGTCGATAAAAAATACCATATTTTACTCCCTTAAAGTATCCGACATCGATGCCCGGACATCCTGTATATACACACACACAAACATTCACCATTATGTAAGTGTGTTAAAGAATCAAATCTAATCGAAATCAACAATATTAATTTGTGATACGCAGGTTATAAAGATGTTACATAGATTTATGTATATGAATTTTGGCATTGTTTTTAATTAATTAAATAATAAAATAAATGTTTTGTTTAATGATACAGTAGTGGGAGCCGTTAACCGAATGACAAAACCACATAATGTACAGTACTACTGTTTGTTTGTTTCATTAGGTAATTACATGGCGGGCATTATTTAAATCAAATCTTTTAATTAGAGAGAATTACGTAGAGTATAATAACAGTAAACAAATAATGTTACATGAAATGAATTTGATAAATAGTAAATTTGTCCATGTGTGGTGAAATATAGTTTCGAAAGTTCAAATGTTTGATAATTATATGAAATTATATGTTTAAATGTATAAAGAGAAGTATCGGCTTGAAAATCTCACTAAAAAATCTAAAGCCTCACTTTAATATAAAATAGAGGATACCTATATGTTTTTAAAAGAGTTAAGAACTAAATGGTTTTCCAAAGATATTCCCCCATGGGTATTTTAAAAAGTAAACGCGTCCAAACTCTTCAGCTTTAAAATATAAGTTACCAAGTCACAGAAGCCAGAAACTGAAATCCATATTTCAATGAAGACGTTAATTACAATTAATATTTAAATCATTTCCCATTCCAGCTAATCAATAAACATCATAACTTTCCCTTGGAACCATATTTTACTGTAAATAACTCACTAACTGGATTACGGCAAGGGTTAATGAACTTAAGGAGACCATTATGTGTAGACCCCTTGATTATCAAACGTATTCGCGGGAGCAGTCTATGGGGAGATTTACGAGGTAACAGCACAGGTCACAGTAAAATGGTCTTCGGTGTAAACACACTCAGAAGCCGCGCACAGTGTGATGAATGGCAGTAGCAGTACTCGTAGTTCAAGTATTCGCAAAAATACAGAATTAAAACAACATTTTATTTATTTATTTTATAGATAAAACAGTATTCATCGGTCGAAAGTTTAAATGGCGCTTTCAAAAACGGATTTACATTCAAATTGTACACTTAATTCATAATATTAATGATGAATTTAATTTTACTTTTGATATGAAATGCAAATGTTATTTATTTATGATACAGGATGTTGTGATTTTTAATCATAACATGAAATTGTATGTTACAATATTTACGGTTTTCGTTTTAACATTTTGACATTTCCAATTGTTTGTGACAGAATTGTAACGTTTTGTAAAAACTTCGAAATTTAAATCGTACATTCAGTATTTTGAAATTTATTTTTAGTTGATATTATTATGCAGTGTTCGCCTAAATCAACTAAATAAAAAAATATTTCCAGTCTTCTTACATAGAATAATTCAAGAAAATCTTTGACTTGTGAAAAGAGTATAATTATTTGAAGTCCATTATTAAGATCTATTAGAATAAATTTGTAATTAAGCATCTTTCCACAAAATTCCTTCATAATCACTTTCTCCTTCCTAATCCTTCCAAGAAATGATCTTAATTTTGTAATTTTCAACATCTACCGTTAATTTACTCTTAGTACTTAGTGCTCATACTAACTGTTGGTGTATACTGTGTCATTGTCTCGCTCATTTACTCCTAATACCGAACCATCAAGCCTTTTTGATGTGCTAAGAAGGTAAATCAGGTGCTTTTGATCTTAGATTGTGTGTTAACGAGCCGCGATGGTTTGCGTTCACATTCCCTCTGGCGACGTTTTATTTTGTCGTAAACTTATGTGGAACGCCGGAATTTTGAATATTTTATGGAAATTTTGAAAATGAATATTCATAACATATGGAACGTTGGAATCATCTTGGGGAGTTCTTGGAAACGGACTTTTAATAATGATGAGATGACGAAACAGCAGGTTGGTGCGGGGAGGTTTGATATCACTCATCGTAATATATTGACTAATGCTATCTGTATCCTCATGGTTATTCGTCATGATTGGCATAGGACGTGTGAAAGAATCATATGAAACAAAGGAACAGCAATTGATTTTTATATACAAAAAAATAGTAACGCTAAAAATAAGAGACTCAAAACAGGATACATTTTGTTATCTCATTGTAGCGCTACTACAGAAAAATCGGTTAATAAAATCAACAATAACATCAAATGTATTCAGCATAAACGAAATAAAAACACGAAAACAAAAAATATTGGCACAGCTTTGCACTTTAAACAATCTTATAAAACTTTGTTCGTTTATTTTGAACAACAAAAAATGGAATATTTCACAAAATACTTCCGCTAAATTTGCATTCTAAATGAAAAGTATAGTTCGCAATAAAACCGGGGCGACTTATCGTCGGATCTGGGCCTTTATCTATGGTAATCTATGCGGCCCCGTCCGCGAATACCACTTTTTAATTAAAAACTTTTCCTTCCTTCGTACGTTTCATTTTTGATGTGTCATAAACATCTTTCCCGATACCAGTTATAGAATTAGTTGATAATTGTTTTGATAAATTTCTAATAATAGGAATATTAATTGCTTTCAAAGGGCGTTTTCCAATGAATTGCTTCTACTATAATCAGGTTTACTCATTACTAGGCAATCTTCTATTTTAATTGCATAACATAATTGAATACTACGTCTAAACACGTAGCACCTGCTACGTGTGTCGTAGCAATTGCTACGACTACTCGTAGACTCCAACACTATTGCAAATATCCACTCACTTGTAAAATTCCAAGATTCTTTTCTTTGGGTATTACTTTAACATGAGAATACTTCAATAAACACTCAAAGGAACATTAAACTAGAATTTTCTACCGAAAATATGGAAATTAGGTCTTCAAATAAAACTTATATAGACAAAAGTATGGAATTGGTATAGTCTACGCCTAAATAGGTCTATTGGCACAAAACTGTTTATTATTGTGTGTTGTGAGCACACCTGTACTGTAGTCGAATTGATGACGCCTACAGTAAGGCCCATTGTTCGGCGGCTGACAATGCGCGCTGTGTCGGGTAATTCGATTGGATCTTGTTTGAATAAATTGTTTGTTTTAATGCTGTTTTATTGTGCCGTTCAACGGGAACTGTTTAGTTGATGCATGTTTGGGGGAATTGGAGCTTTTGTAATGTTTTTTTGTGTAAAGGTTTTAAGGTTATTCGATTTTTTAAACTGTTTGGTATGTATATTGAAAAACGTTTACAGTTTAAGTATGTTGTCAGTTTCTGAAGACATAAGGCGGTAGATAATTTGGAAGCTTTTGCAAATGCTAGTTCGTTACAACACAGTTCAAAGGATGCACAAATGTACTTTGATTAAAACACTTTATTTTTTGTATTTTGTATAAGTACGTACAATATTCCATAAACAAAGACCAGCACCCCAACCTACACAAAAATACAAAGTGATTAACAAACATTACTTCAAACAACATCAAAATACACAAACACAAAACACCCAACAAAACTACAATCCATTTTAATAATTATACACAAAAAAACTGTAAACATTTTAATTAAAATTTCCAACCGACTCAGAAACTCGACATAGAAAGCAACCGGATAATGCACCGTCTACCCTAATCTCTAGAATTCGCACCTCAGCAAATTGTCACAGAGCAGCTGCACTTAGTTCACCACTATTGTTATTCTGGTAACTTATCAGCAGAAATGTGTTAAATTAATTTACTCTGTGATTAATGCAACTATTATCTTTACCGATACATTTTTCTTTTGTTCTCTTTGCAGTTGATGGAAGTTTTTAAAGAAAGTTGAAGTGTGTTAATACACGCGAACTAATATTGTTGTGGAAACTTTAAAGGAACAAGTAGACGCGTACTTTGTATCAATAAAGTAGTCGGGGAAGTAACATTTATTTACATTTCTGCACGATTTGAAAAGTTTTTGTTGTTTTTGTTCTGTGTATTTTGTTGTGTTAGTAGTACATTTATTCTAGCTTTGCCCCGTGTTTCATTCACGTATTTTCCTTTCCCAAAATATGGCCTATATCCTTTCTCAATAAATGGGTATCATGATATAAGTGTGTTTCAGCAAACAAGCAAGCGAGTAAACAAACAAACTGGTCAGCTTTCTAATATTATATATTTACATAGTATATAGAGAAGAATGCAGACGTTCAATGATACGATGAGGTATACTACTAAAGACTCTGGACTGACGTCGCATATAGCCCCGGCTTTGGATGCCTTAAGAGAGATGACAGGTGACAGGACGACAGTGGCAGACCTCTAAGACTAATATTTCCAGCTTCACAGATGATGTGAGTATAGCAAAGAGGAATAAGCATAACGATCATGCTTGTTTAATACGAGTTGGTGATCTGAAACCTGAGGCATATTAGAAAAATAGCAAATATTTTCATCGCCAGGAATTGAACTTGTGTGGCCTTAATATTAACAAGCAGTTATTGCCAATAGATAGCTAAGATATCTAAGCGTTTATGATAGGGAAGGTTTTATAATAAGGAACGGTGCATACAAATTGTATGCTACTTATACAATGAAATGCAATTTAAAAACACAATTAAAACACATCCCTTACAGATTACCAGGTCCATAATCTCACAAGATACCAATCAAATTGTGTACACAATATGAAAAAGAAGAAATAGAGAATAGAGTGCGACGCTATTTATTTATACATAATCGTAAATCTGTATGTCCATTAAGTTGGTGAAATATGATCAGGGCTAGTCCCTATTGGCATAAAGTTGTTTCGGTAGTGTCGGGTCGGTGCTCGTTCGCAGTGTTGTATATTAGGTAGTGGAGTACATAACGCGAGCGTGGAACACGGTTACATCCACTACACTCGGCGTAAAGTGCGGATAAATCTAACCTATGAGACACACGGACAGAAAGGATTATATACGGATATTGTTATTAGAAAATATTTGGTTTGTTTTAGTAATTAGTAATATAAGTAATATACAATTGATAGGTACTGTGTATGTTTTTAAATCAGTTATTCATTTGATAAAAAAATAACCATTACAATCTTATAAATTAGCGCTTTTTACAAGACACAAAGACTGAATAAATATCTGCCATGTAAGTGTCTGTGGGACAGTGAGAAGAATAGGCAAAATCATACGACATACCCTATGCTTGATAGTAATTCCAAAATGATTTGAAAAATAATGATCGTTATTTCACTGAAATCCTCAATAACTAGACAAGCTAATAACACCATCAGTCTGTCCGTATGTATAACGGCGTGACGCGATGCGCGGCGCGCGGGTGAACCCACACAATTTACCTAATTCCCAAACTTGTGCCGAGTAGAAATGCACCAATTGGAACTCGACCGATAGTTATGGCCGACAGCCGACAACTTTTACTGACACAAGCCCCGGTGACTAGCCCACTTGTACCGCTTCACTCTCAATACCAGAATTAGTTAGATTACTATTTATTCGCTTTTTTAGAATTAGTTCGTTTGGATTCGCTTTTTGTCAATATATAACGTTTATTTCACTTTTCATGTTGATTCGTGTTGTTTGTACTGTTAAAATAAATGGTATTGAATGGCAATGTTTAGTGTTTAAACGAATTTATTGATTGAATTGATAGACTGTACTTTTCATTTATAGCCGAAACGTATTTTGTAAACTAAACTTTTAGCTATTAAACTTATTGAGTGTTTATAAATCAGTAAGCAATTTATAGAAAACTAAATTTAAACTGTACATTTCCATTCATACGCAATAGTTATTTATGGTACAAGCTAGGTAAGTTGGTGATTACTTCCGAGGCGCTATTGAGGCCCGAGCCGTCAGGCGAGGGTCTGAAGATAGCCGAGGATAGTAATCATCAATACACGCGTGTACCATACAACGTTTTTCAACACACTTGCGAAGAAATTATAATTTTTCGCTAATAAATAAACAGTTTTTCTATTCGCGCGCATCCATCACAACAATGGTGATCGGCCAAAGACTAAAATAATATACTCATTAAAAAAAAACGAATGAATGAATGAATGGAATCGACCATAGACCTACCAAAAGTAAGGAAACATAGTTGAAGTTTGTTTTTAAAATGTATGGACACAATTTTTTTGGTATCGAAACTTTTTTAAAATGACAGCAATTTAAAAAAACAATCTATAACTCACTAGTGAATAAAACGTGTCATTATTCAACTGTTTTTGCACAAATAAGAGCCCCTTTATGAGCAAGTGTGTTGAAAAAGTATTTTAAAGCTTAGCACCCGATTACTTTTAAAGTAATTAAGTATTTAATAAATCAAAAAGCGAATAACATAAACCTACATCTAAACTCCCATACTATCCCAAACTGCACAGTTCAACCTCTCAGCCTATACACTACATATATACTAGAGCTAACACAAATCGTCCATTTTGTTCCAAATTCAAAAGGTCGGTCCGTTAGTTTTGTTTCAAAATAAACGTAAAATGGAGTTAAGCGGTATCTATTCAATCACTTCGTGACCTCTGAGGTCAGTCGGGGAACTTTAAAACCGTCTAAACTAGCGAGTCAAACGTAGAGGTCATCAATCACGGAGGTAGGTACCACTCGAGGTAGGCCTCTGTCTTTCTGCTTACCTACTTCGAGGTCAGGGGACACACTGGGAACAAACGGTGAGAATTAGATAAATAGGATTAGTAATCTTCTGGATCTTTAGCCTATTTCTAATTGGGGGTTGTTTTTTAGTATAACTACTTAGATAAGACGCAGTTAAAAAGTATTTCCGATTCACAGGTTAATCCAGATTATGAACCATGATTATGTTGAATTTCATCGCTGTTCATCTATTTTCTGGGTTATTGAAAAACAAAAATATGCTTTGCCGATTGTGAAAAAGTAACCCGATTTTTTTTACCGTACTTTTGTATGCAACAAATAATACTAATTAAATATTTTGCTTTTAGAAAACTATATTATCATTGAGTAACATATGCTGTATTTGATCCCGGTATTCTTCCGGGAACGGGAACCACGCGGGTGAAATTGCAGAGCGCTATTAGTTTGTCTATAAACAATTGTTTAAATCTCTGGCTTCCAATCTGACAGACACCAAAGATTAATAAAACAGTTTCTAATGAACACCAAATAATAAAAGCTTGTTGTATACCCCTCTGTGTTGAAGACAAATGCTCTGCAGGAGGATACGGGCGCTTCACAGCGGTCGCCGTCAACTTTATACGACCGGCCGGACCAAAGGCCGCTATGTTTTGTCGACCGCGCGTCACCCTGTTATTAATGAATAGACAAACAACGGGTTAAACGAATTAATTTATTATTTTTGAGGTTAACCTTATACGAGTTATGAGAAAGTTTGGGCTGATTTTGTGATTGTGGTATTGAATTGAGAGGTTTGTTGATTTTTTAGCATTTTGGTAATCAAATAGCACACGTTATACTTCAATAATTTATTTTCAATTCATGTTTTGATGATGAGTACAGTGGGTAGAGCAAGGCAAATAAAAAAAAACCTTAGTAGTGTTGTTATTTAATATTATAAAGACTGATGCAGAAAAATGATAATGAATAATATGGAAACTCTTGGGGTTATCTTAATTTATTCTATTCCTATAAATAAATCATCACTATTGGAGCAAACAAGTAAAAAAGTCTAGTATATAAAAGATCTCTAGCACAATTGATGTATAAATACATAATTTTATATAAGTACCCAACAGAGAAATGATAAAATAACAGAAATACGAAAAGACAAACTTTGAAATAGAAATATTTGTACAACACAAATTAAGGTCTCCGAGGAAACATTACATAGAACACTTCATATTTAAATAAGATTCGTAAACGCTAAGAAATAAAATACAAACCTACATTTTTTCTTTTCAAATAATAATCAAGATGTTCTTTTGGGTTTTGGGGTTCCGTATCCGAAGGGTAAAACCTGGACTCTATTACTAGTCTGCTGTCAGTCCGTCTGTATTTCTGTCTATCTATTTATTTATTCAGAAAAAACATCAACATATCTGTCGGTCCATCTATCATCAAGCTATATCTCATGAACTGTGATAGATGGTTGAAATCTTCATAAATATATTTCTATGAAGTTACTGATATAAAAAACAATACTATAAACAAAATATATAAATATTTACGGACTAAAAAATGACAAAATCATGTCATTTCTTACAATTTTTTTTTGTAATTTTTAGCTACGGAACCCCTCGTGCGCGAGTCCGATACGCACTTGGCTGATTTTTATGTTAAATAATGGTATTACTTAATGTTATGTTCCATTTTGAGTGTTAACAGAATTCAGATGTGCTGAAATTGTTTTTTCAGAGAGGTCTAGTAAATCACGTACAAGGTCTTATGGCGTGTCACATACGAAATATATGTATGTATCGCTAGCCGTGCCGCATTGCTTTACTCGCTTTTAACATATTCTGTGCAATACTAGCAATGTTTTGTGGTGTCACCCGGGAAAAGCGTTAAAATATGGGGATCGGTTGAGCTTATTTGAAATATTTTGGAGACGATTGAAAGGAAAATATATGTACATGTTAATTTATTCGACCGAATAACTATTTTTGTTTTTATTTTGAAAATATACAAACATACACATAGATACTCAGAATAAATTATGGTAAGGGCCTATTTCACGACCTTCAAGTAAAGTTACTCGCCAAGTAAAGTTAGTATTGTCTCTTTCTTTCATTATATCAAAGACAAAACATGTAAGTACCTACTCGGAACGTTACTTGAAGACAGTGAAATAGGCCCTAAGTATACTAACTACTACTTTCGGTTCCCTTATTTGACAGAAATATCTCTAACGTTGTTTTTTCAGAATTAAATCCTAAAGTCTTTCATTCACCTTGAAAAATTAACCGACAGACATCTTTTTATATGTCCTTGTATAAATGAAATAATACTCTCTAAAATTTTATTTTATGATATTCATTCCACAAGTTTCAGAGTAAGACGTAAACCGCACAATGAGACATTCATATTAAATAACAATAAAATCTTACAAAGTCATTTTACGAAATTCACTCCAAAGGATTTCTTAACTATTTTGCTGAATATTGTAAGAGATATTTCTACAATTTTATTTATATTGCAATTTAATTCACTTCGGCAAACATAGCAATTTATCTTTTGCGGTTTGTTTGATTGTATAAAGCTTTTTTAATGTTAGTTTATTATTAAACAACTCTTAAAAGAGTGGTATTTTTGTTTTGATTTCGAGTTGATAGTGAAAACTTAAGATTACTTAGTGGAATACCCACATCACATATTATTATTGGTTGTATATGAAGGTTTTCTCGTTCTACGTAGAATAAAAAAAGAGGGTTTCTTATTATTCGTAATATAATACGAGTATAATACGCACCATCTTAAAAACTCTACCATAAAACATATATTCAAATTTTAGTTCATCAAACACAATATAAAAACAACGAAAACACGATTAAAACAAAACGTTACCACAAAAACAAATCCAACATTTTTAAACAATAGAAATTAAATAAAACATTTGGGTTACAATGTTCTCGCATAATATTTTATTCGTATAATATCTGAGGCGCGATAAAAACAATTATAATTTAATGACAATAAGTAAGTACCCTCTGGCGGACTCGTTTCAACAATTTAATTATCAACACAAATAAATTACGATGGCGCCCACCTTTTCATTTGTTTAAGTCTAATAATTGAAATGTGTGGAGCACTCGTACACTGGGCTGATTGTTGACGCGACGCTTGAATCGGGTAATGAACGAGTCTCAGTTCATTTATTTAATGAACTCTTGATACTGATATCTATTCTAAACAAGTTTTATAAGGAAACTTCCTAGTACGGTCAGTGACAGTTAAAAAGTCCTTTCTGGTTGGCAAATACCAAAGTGAGTATCACCAAGGAGGGGTACCTTAATTTGTTAGGTACTTGTTACTTGTGGGATACTTTTTATCTGACTCTGACTGTACAATGGCATACGAGTGGATTAGCGCGCTAAAGTGGCAATAGGCAGAGCACCATCATAGCAAGGAGAACTGACGGCCGATGGAGCAGCAAGATTCTTCAATGGAGACCACGTACTGGCAAGCGCAATGTGGGACGACCGTGTGCATGATGGACGGACGACCTGGTAAAGGCGTTTGGAAACAATCGGTTGCATGTCCCACAAAATCATCCCCGCTGGAAACAATTAGGAGAGGCCTATATTCTGCAGCGGACAACCATGAGCTGATGATATACATCATCATAGCAGCTATGTTTGTTACCAGAAAATACGTAGCTTCCATTTTGAAATATCTGTCCAAACATTAGTACAAATCCATTCAGTAAAAAAACATCGAAGATTTTAAAATAATAAATTGAGAAAATAATCAAAACAACAAAGTATAAGTCCTAAAACAAAAAACTATTTATGTTTTTGAAGTAAATAACAGTAATTTTCTTTATAACTAATACCTGTTTCAATATAAATTGAAATAAAAAGAACGATATTGAAAGAAAGATTAAAGAATATTATAATATTCTTTGACTTTTTTTCACTTTAAGTTTTTCAGACTATACATAAAAGAAAATTGAAGTATTTGTTCGTGATTTCTAAATAAAATATTCATACCTCAAATGATTTTACATGTTACAAAAATCTTGATACATTTCTTTTCTTTCTGTATGTACTTTTATCAATCTAAAAAACGGCTTAACCGGTTTCTACTACATCTAGAAAACAAGGCTATGTGTGTGATTTTATTTAAAAATAAATAATTGATTTTACAAAAAACGTTTTAGGTTGAATTGTATCAAAATCGCCTCGTGATTTTTCACTATTTCTTAATATTTGGCCACATCCACTTGAAAAATTGACAGATTACATGCAGCTAAAGCCGTGAACATACGCCTAGTCAACACAAACTCGTGTTAAAACCCAAACCATATTTGTTCCCAAGACAACGATAAAAAAGAAGTTGCTAACCCGTATCGACACGCGCTCGCACTAAAACAAAATTGATCAGACTCCACATAAAACACCGCGCGTAAAAATAACACAAAAATAAATTAAAACAAATTTCGCAAATCCCTTTTAGGTATCCAGATATATAAAAAGGTGTAATGGCTAACATTACCTTTCGCATAAACCATACGAGAGGTCACGCTCATACAATACCGACAAAGGTTCCATTTATTCAGCTCAAGTGTGTAATCCTAAACAAATATCCAGTTTTAATTACATACCGTTTCTAAATTCGTATAAAAATCACTCTAATTTTAGTTTTGAGCATATATTTCTATTATGTAGACTTGAAAATAAAAATGTTATTATAGACTTCAAAAGTTTTGCTGTGGAATTATTGAAAATAAAAAGGTTTATTATTCCTTAGTGTTTTAGAAAATAAATATCTTTCGGATAAATGTCAACGAAAAAATCAGTTATTTCATTTTTGATTGTTTTTTGATATTGAGGGAATACATTTTATTACCATTAGATATAAAAGCATGCAGTATTTTTACGATAGATGGAAATATACGCATAACCTTAACAAACTTTTAAGTATGTTGTAAACCCTTTATAAAATTTTAATATAACGTGCTATACTGGTATAATCCCATTAAGATATAGATAATAATTCTATTTACATAAACAGGAGCTCCAATATCCTTAACATGAAGTATCGACGATACATAAAACGGGAATAATCTTTAACCTTCGCGCGTAATATGTCCCACAAGTCGGCTTACTTGGATTGCAGTTTGGGTAATGTTACTGACATACATAATACTCGTATACTGCTATTATATTTCATTAGACATTGTATTGTATCATTTTGAACTGCTAAGTAGGCAGTTTAAGCCGTTAGATCTATAGCAAAAAGCTTCTTATTTTAATCCTTTGAGCGTACTATATTTTTTGTGGGAAAACCAGCCATTTTTAGGCCAGAATTGAGTGGACTTTATTTTAACGGATAGCATTAAAATGTAGCTGCTAGATAGTTATTATAGTCACATACAGAGGCATCTGTTATGAAACAAGTTTTATAAACCTGCAAGACCTAGCTGGTACTTAAATAAAGTCATACAAAGTGTGTCCCATAGCTGGTCCACTCGTTGTATCAGAGATTACCTATTGTTGTGCATAAGAATACCTATTTCGCAAGTCCAGCGGTAAACTCGCAGCACTTCCTTTATGAAACTTTCAGAGTTTTCTTACTGAAATCGAGTTATGCTTTTGAAGTTTCAAAAAGCTTTCAAAAGGTCCTGAAAGTCGTGATAGTGTGTGAGTTTGTATGGAGTTTCAGATTCGTTTATTAGTTGCATATTTGTGTAGAGGAAAGTGCAGTTTTATACACTAGTTATTGAGTTGTGGTTTTACGCGCGTGAATAGGATTTGTGGGGTGTTTTGGGAAAAAATGGTAATATTCTGTAAAATATTGTTTCTTCGTGCTAATACGGAATATTTGTGTGTTTGTGTTATTATTAATAGTTAAGATATTTATTTATAATAATAATATCCTGAATGTATATCGCTTTATTTTTAAATTAGTTATTATTCAATCCAACTTTAAGAACATAAACAAAGCAAGAAATAATAACAATTAATAAAAACAAGCATTTAGACGGAGACTAACACTAAACTTTAACAAAAACTTTACAGTCTCCATAACAAAGCTAAAGTGGTAAAAACTATAAATAAATAGCTGTCTAAAGATTCACAATCTCACAATACAATTTATTAAAATGCAACGTCGCGGTTATGTTACAATTCAATTCAATAAGCTATGCTTATATAGATAATTTAAAACTTAACCATCTGTTTTATGACAAAGTCACTTGTTTTTTTATAGTTTTTTACACAATTTTTCACTTAAATGGGATATCCATGGACGACAGTAAATGCATCCTAAAGGCGTCGTACATTTTTAGCCCTTATGCGATAACAAGACATTAGGAAGAGAAGAAGAAAAAGGGACGCGTTTGAACTCCGTTCCTCTAACTTACCATACGAAACAGACACTTGATTTTGAAGGCGCTACTTCTACAAGAGTGTGATTCTTCTCCGGTCAAACCAGCCCGTATTTGAACTGTGTTAATTACAGTTTTGCTGCCACTAAAAACTTGTCAAAATGAACATAAAGAGTTTTCAGATTTGAAGACTTACAAAGAATGTATATTTACAAAACAAAGCAGTGATGTGTACTCCTTTGTTCTATGATTTGTAGTAAGCGGAGTTTTGGGCCGCGTGTGATATTTGTTCTACGTAAGTTAACATTGATCGCATGGGGAACACCTGCCTTCGCCACTCCGCTGTCAACCGGTTATATCGACGGTTTCCAACGTTACGGTTTAGCTCTTGTATTATTAAGTTTACAAAAGAAAATCGGTGAGTTTCGTTTGAGGACAAATAAAAGGGTTAGTCCCATTTTACTCCACCAAAAAGTCCCAAGTTACTCCAAACAAAAATATTCTTTTTTAAAAATTTCGAAATAAGTTTCATTTTACTCCAAACTGTCAAACACTTTTGTTTATCAATATTTGGAACTGCCATACTTTCAGTTTCACTTTACTCCACGCGTAATGTCACTTATGGATGAGATACAGTCAGACGCAAAAATCAAAAAGAAAAATAATACAAAGTTATAGATTTCCCATAGGCCGTGTTATTATTAAATGTAAACACATATTTATCTAATATAGAAATATTAAATCATAGGATATATTTTCTGTGTTTATTTTAAAATCAAGATGACTATTCAAGATGTCATTTCTTTCCTTTTGAGTGACACTGTAACTCAATAACATGCTATGTTCAAGTTAAATAACACCTTGCGGTAGAATCATTGTTCATAAAACAGTACTATGTGGACAAAAGTACCAGGCAAACATGGGTTATTAGGAGTTTTACCTACAAATAGTCCTACTGCTGGTGAGGGTGGTACAGCCAAACAAAAAAGAAACGAAATTGCTCTGTTCAAATAAACATTATGTACAAGAAATTTTATAATAACCAATTTTAATTACCAGGAGAACAGAAATGTAGAAGAGGTCTTTACAATAAACTTTATTAAATTGATTCACAAAAGTAAATATTGGAGAATTTATTATTAGAAGTACCAGGAGAGCATATTCGCGCAAATTCTTACGAAAACCAAACACTCCAAACAGGTAATATGTTTCATGGGCGGGACTGTACTTTAGAAGTAAGAAATTCTTATTAAATTATATCTGGGTGCCGAAATGGGAACTAATCGCACTTAATTTCCCATTTCGGCATCTTCCTGGAATTTGGAATAAAACGCATAAAATGTTTTGTTAACTTTTCTATCCGACTGTACTTCTCTTTTTGGAGTATCTTGGGACATAAAAATAAAAATCAATAAAATTATTCAAGTATCGATTGGAGTAAAGTGGGATATGAAAAATAATATATTATTTTTAATATTATTCTCTGGAGCAAACTGGGACTGCATGTATGCATTTTTTCATTTTCGATTTCAAAGGAATGGAGTAAAATGGGACTAACCCAAATAAAATATTCTTCGCTCTAAACAAGTTTATTTTGAATATTGCTTTCTTAATAACTAAGTAATTAAAAGTTTAGAAATGATTTACCACTCTACGTATATTTCATATTTTATGTTATATTTTAATTCTTCGCATGTTGTGGCACCTAAAGAAAGTGCATTTAATTTAGTTATTTAAGTTTTTACTTCTAAGATCTAATGTAATTCACTGGTCGTCCTAAATAAATAAATAAATTTGTATGAGATCATATTGTAGAAATATTATTTTACATGAAGTCTTTTATTTCGGTCAAATCACTTCTAAAAACTTTATGTTATTTTGAACTATTCGAGGGATTCGACTTATCGGTACGTACAAACAACCCGTAAAAAGATATTAATGATCAACCTTATGTTACAGCAAAATCACAGACACATAGAAAATAAGAAAACATTTCACCACCTGCCAACAGTAATACCATTATAAAAGAAGCCATTATTCCGAATTGCATGTAATTGGCTAAAATTAAGCAATCATCGTGCATCGCGATGCTTTCGGAGCTAAATTTACCATTCCTCGCTGTTTAATTAGCGATTACTCAGCTGTAAGTTGATCAATAGCGAGAGAGCTTGCTTTGATCTCACGACTTACATTAAGTGAAATAGTACATACATACATTAAACTACATAAGTATGATCAGAAGTTTTGAATTCTAGAAAATGCCGTTCTAACTGAAGTGAACTGCAATGAAGATTAGCGCTACCGTGAGCAATATGTAACGTTCTTCTTCTTAGCGTGTCGACTCATATTTTTGAGGACCAGAACTCGGCCACCAATATGGCACTATTAGAAGCCTTGTAAAGGTCCTCGCGAGTACAGGTGTAGGGATACGCACGGCATCTTAGAAGATGGGTCATTGTTTGGGGAGAAATGCCGCATAGACGTGCACTATCAAAGCTGTCTGTGCATGTTCTACTTGCTTCGGCCTACTTGAGTCCGCAGGCTATTTAAGGGCTTGCAAGTTGCCCAAGGTAGATCATGTCCAGGGGGAGTCGCTCCGATTGCTCAATAAACGAGTCTAATGGTATCTCTCCTTCCAAAGCTATGGAACGTGGAAAGTGTAACTCGGGAAGTGAGAAAGAAAGATGCCGACAATCACTGACTTCATTTTTACTTCTACATTTACATTTAAACGGTTTACTCTAGCTTGGGTAGTGAGAAAGAAAGATGCCGACCATCACTGACTTCATTTTTACTTCTACATTTAATAGTTTCTATGATGATGACGGAGCTTAGACGAACATTAGTATGAATTCTCAACTGCAACAAGGAACCGATGTTTCACTGCAGCTTGTGTGATTGTATATCCAACTTTACCGATCTAGATGTGTTTTTTATAATTATTAAGAGCACATTACAAGAATCACTTTTATAATTCTAAGCAACGATAAAAGATTATCTCTAGATTGACACTCAAATTACTTATATGCTTATTATCTAATCAAAGTATAAATAACAATTTTTATCACGCAGCTGTAAGTTAGTGTTTTGTTTCTGACGTTGGTTTTAAAAATAAACTATGCTAGTGTCTATTTTAAAATGTAACGTAATTCCAAAAATAGTTCTTAACGCCTAAGAAAAGCAAAATCTTCGCACAAATCCCCTCCCAACTAAGAGTATATCACAGTGTAATTAACGAAGCCACATTAATTAATACAAACTAATGCCATTGCTTATTAATTTGGTGAAAACTAAGTCTCTGTGATACACTAGACGACGCTGGATTAGATTATAGTAAGAACGAGCGACAATGTTCACTCGACAAATATACGTTAGTACAGAGTTTGGACAAACTTGGTTATGTTATTAGAGGTACCATAAATTAATGGTGCTCTAAGATAATATGCTGCAGTGTAGCTTTATTATTTACTAGGTATTTTGTTGAGGTTTATCTTGCCCAGCTAGAAGTTTATTACATAAAATTGCCTGTACAAGATTAGAGAGACGGTTTCGATGCATGTTTCAAACTTTTGACGTTAACTTGGCTTTCTTTTACCATCATACAGGTACAAAGCAATAGAAATATTCAAATGGTAATTCAGATTTTTTAATTTGAAACAATTTCTATTGAAAGTAGCCGTATTTAAAGTAGCTTTTTCAAAATTTCTCCGAATATCGTTCATAGAAACCACGTACCAAAAAACGATACCAAGAGCTACACGAGAAGTGGCCAGAAGTTATCAAAGCAAGTTGAACATAAACCCCAATTTGGGTAGTGGGTAATTGTAAAATTGGCCCACTGGCGTTACTAACTCCACTGTAACTTGTAGCGTCCGATATTACCAAACTTCTGTACGGTATGCGACACAGTTTAACTAATACAGTAAGTCAGTCAACTTGAACAAGCCAATTCCAGAATTTTAATGTTATTTTAGTACTTATCACACAATTTTTATAAAGATCATATAATTATACCCCCGACTGGGATGATCAGGTTAAAGCACGCTGCTTATTGCGGGTTGGTCTACTTTACATACGACCTTTCAATTTCTTCACAGGTGTTTTCAGTAGGTTTCCTAAAACGGTTTTCCTTTACCGCAAATTGTTAACCAAAAAACAAACACCAGAAATATTTATATCGTTATTTTAAACTGAATCACGTAGCAAACCTCTCAACCAAAGCTAATTAATACATAATACCATAATATAATGTACTTTCGTTCATACTGAATACTTGTTCCTTGTAGTCGCTCTTCGCAGCATTTACGAGTCATAATCGCATCCATTTTGCGTGACCAAATCAACATACTGTACTACGCTACACTGTGTCCAATATCTCACGGGTCCAGAGTCTCGTGTCAAACACATTCACACCCAAGTTGTTCTGCGCGCACCGGCCCCCGTTCGCTCCAATTGATTCCCAAGCGTTAGGATTTTGAATACAACATAGCACTAAACTTTTCCACTCGAATGCTCGCACTCCACACTCACAGTAACTAAGTCCCTTTGTGCTGTTCACATTGTGTGAACTGTATGACCTTGTAGCCTTGTTCGGTAAATGGGTTGTTTAATTTTATGCTATTTTCAATTTTATTTGTTTGGGAATAAGAGTGGGCTTCATTTTGCATAGATTGTTTTTAATACTCTTAGATTAGTGTGGGTAAAAAAAGGATATGATTTAGTGATTGATTTTATTTATAGACGTTTTATAGTAAAAGAAGTATAAAATTACTTTTTATATTGAGCAAAAGAAGAAAGATTTGAGATAAAAACTGCTAGTTAAGTGTATACTAATTAAAACAACTCTTTTTACACAAAACACTTTACTCCAGACTTAGTATAATCCCGTAACATTTAAACCAGACATTCTAGAATCTACTTTAAAACGAAAACTAGTTAAAATTCTAACATTTCCAACGTGTGGACTTCATTAAACTCTTGCACTTAATTCAAAACTCGCAAACTAGTCCAAACCGCGACCATATTACGTCGACATAAAACTTATATTAGCGCGTAAAAATTTTACTTCTCAAATAAAAATCTTGAATGTTGGTTCGAGATACAGTGTTCGGTTGCAAATAGAGTCGATTGGATGTTAGAACGAGGCGAGAAAATGTGTAAAGTCCAGGGAGCGCCGCAATCGGCGGTAAACCGATTACTGGTACTGCGCGGAGAGCGATCGATGGAGAACGGTTGTGATAAATACTTCATGGAGCAAGCTGTTCACCTCGTAACATACTAGCACTAGGTTACTGGTATTAAAATTATGATCTGCAATACTACTTACTAAAGTACTAACACTTAAGGACATTAACCTCTTCTGCTATTAAATGTTGTAGAGATTTTTTCTTTGTTAGAACGCGGAAGTCTTTTTCTGAAAGTTCTTTCGCTATAATTATGTTGATCATAAGGATTAAAGTTTTATACAGTTTCACGCAAGTGGACACTGTAAAGGTGAACTGGATTTAAATATTTAAAAAACCTGGTGTTTGATTTCAATCTTGCAGTCCAGTTTGTACATAGATTGTATATTTACATTAACAAACCAAAAACCGTCGTTCCTTGTTAGAATATCACATAATTCGTGTAAACAAACGAGTCGTGTGATGTATTTGTTTCCATTCCTTTGTTTACCAATAAAACAGAGGCCGCCATTGTTTCTCGCTACTCTATAAAATTCATATTAGGAGGCGGCTCATTCGAAGCCGCGGGACCGTACTACACCATAAATCCATCTTTTACATCCCCACTTCCGTGAAATTGGATAATTTCTCGTCAAAAATATCATGAAATTTTTCCTTAGAATTTATGAAATAGCTGTTTATAAAATAAAATTCAATTTACGCAAGAAAAAGGTTTTACAACAGAACAAATATAATAAATTGCACTCCCCCAGTAATGGAATACATGAGGCGCTGGTTCAGTTTAGGAGTCGAACAACTTGGGCACTAACTCGAGTATACAGTATGTCAATAGAGCTCATTTTCCTTACAATGTTGTTGTTAATATAAGCCTTATTGAATTATCGATATTTAATTTAAGCAGTAAGTTTTTTCGCTCTACTAATTGAGTCTCATGTACTTCCCGTTGACTATTGTTGGGTTTAAGACCAAAATTAACCAAAAAATATTATTTATGATAATCGGTCGCTCCGATTTCAATTATTAGCGAGAGTAGACTAATAGATCATTCTTAAAATGTTAGTAGCAAACAAATACTACACACATCAAAAGTGTCTAGGGATCAACATATATTTTTGCAATAACTTTTCTCCTGATTGATATTAATTAAAATTTTCTTTAAGGATTCATCAAATAA
Source organism: Timandra comae (assembly GCA_958496195.1). Taxonomy (NCBI): domain Eukaryota; kingdom Metazoa; phylum Arthropoda; class Insecta; order Lepidoptera; family Geometridae; genus Timandra; species Timandra comae. The sequence continues at coordinate 10,309,365 of OY292371.1, read as the reverse complement.
AGTGTTTTCGTTTGTCACAGTAACGATAAACCAAGTCACCTTTGCATTAATAAAGAAATTTGCCATTTTCCTAATAAAGGGATTTTTGACATTTGAACCACTAACATTAAAGTTCGAAAAAAAGACTGAAATAACAGTTTTCTTTGGGTAACTTAAACAATTAATAATCCGTGTTTCTACCGCGAACACTAACAACACAAGAACATCGGTTTGGCATACTCAAAATGAGTTCATCCAAATCACGCTGTGGAATGGCCGCCCATGTTCGTTGCAACAACAAAAAAAGGTCTTCTTGCGACTGGATACCCTCCATATTCGGCAGAGCTCTTCTCTGTAGCATATCCCATGCATGCTCAATCGGGTTCAAGTCTGGCGACTGAGCAGGCCAGGGCAGGACATTGATGTTAGCTGCGGCGAGAGTCTGTCTTACAACTCTTGCGGTGTGCGGTCGTGCATTATCATGCATTAACTGAAATAAGGGACCGATTTGCACTTGTAGAGGAACGATGACGTCTGATACAATCGTCTCAGCATAAATTTGAGCGTTGAGGTTGTCTCTGATCCAAATCAACTCAGTTCTTCCGCCGATCCAAATACCCGCCCATACCATGATGGTTCCACCACTATAAGGATGGACTTCCTGGCAGGATTTTAATCGCTGTTGGCGTCCAGGGGTTCTCCAGTGTCGTATACGTCTTGTATCCGGTCTCATACCAAAACGAGACTCATCAGAAAAGCACACGAAACGCCATTGTTCTTCTGCCCAATTTCTGTGTTCAAGAGCCCATTGATATCGAATCCTACGATTGTGCATTGCTATAGGTGGTACCCGTAGCGGTCTTCGGGAATGAAGGTTCACTTCATGCAAGCGGTTTCTGACTGTTTGGTCGCTAATTAAGTTCCCTGAAGAGTGATGAAGCCGCACGGCTAACATCATGGCGGTTATTGTTGGAGCTCTTCGAGTTAAGATTTGAATGTATCGGTCTTGTCTCCGTGTGGTGCAGCGATACCGTCCTCCATGGCGCTCAGCCACGGTACCAGTGCTTCGGTAACGTGTCCAAAGTCGACTGATAACACTCTGACTTGTATTCAGAGCTAAAGCCACAGTACGTTGCCGGGAACCAGCTTCTATCATTCCCACGGCTCTGAGCATTTCTTCCCTGCTTAAATGACGTCGCCGCTCCATAATAACGTTGGTTTTAATCAGTAGTAGGGAAACAGTAGCACTAATAATGTCTTCAATGCGTTGTATGTTTTTATAGGGAAAATATTGACAGCTGATTTTCATCTTTTACTCGAATTTGATTCACAGTTCCTGATTCAAATTATGAAATGCACCAAAAAGGATCCATATAAATTTATAAAATCATAAATTTATTACAAAGCCACATCTCAATCTCAAGAAATCCGCATAAAAATGCTTGATCCCTAGACACTTTTGATGTGTGTACTTCGCAAGAATCAGTTAACAACATTACCACACCAAACAAAACAAAACACAATATAAAAACAAAAGATTTATTCCGCTAAAACAAAATATTTACCCAAAACGGACAGGAGACAACAACTAAGCAAGAAATCTTTTAAAATATTATTCGTATTATAGTGATTTATGTATTATAAACAAAAGTAAGGGTTTGCGGGTGAATGAACAAATAGGTTGACGAGATAAGGAGGTCACGTGGACCTCACACGTCGCAGCTGGGCTTGACAGACTTCAACAAATACTCCATCATCAGGTCAAACCTTTCTTACACTATATTTACTAGCATCATCCTGCGGTTTTACCCGCGTAGTTCCCGGTCCCGTAGGATAAAATTTTGTCAAAAACCATCCTCTTGAATCACTCTATCTATTAAAAGAAACCGCATTAAAATCCGTTGCGTAGTTTTAAAGATCTAAGCATACATAGGGACAGACAGCCTTGTTTGAATGAATACTTCTTGAGAGGGTTCTCAAAGTTTTTGTCTTAATAATTTTATGTATTTTTTATTGAAAAGATTATACTTTTATTTTATCTAACGAACTAACATTTCGTTATATGTATGATAAATCGTATGTAGGGGTTTGTTAAATCACACAGTAAGGTAATGTAAGTATTTTGTAATCCGTCTGACCCAAAGAGCGAAGTCACAACAAGAAAACGTGCCACTAGATTTGGCACCATTATGAGTGATCGCGTTAAAAATATTTCATCGCCCTTAAAAACACAAAAATAACTTTTCCCAAGTAAATAATACATCAAAGGGCTAAGTGATTGATGCAGAGGGTGACAAAGGGGGGGTGAGGATAGCCCGGGGGTGGGGGAGGGGGGAGACACGTCATTAATCTTTCTTGGTGACCCCCTCGGCGTGAAGACTCTATGAGGGTGCTGATCGGTAGCTGTTGTTTTGATGGCAAAGTGGCTTCCTCCCCTATTTTCGAAATAGTTTCGGAAAACTGAGATTATCATTGACTGTTATTGGTTTTCGAAGTTTGTCGAAGTGGAGGGGATTTTAAATAGGTCGCGTTGTTATTAAGAATTTCAAGATATTTTTCTGTAGTGTCGGCCTTTAAGATCACGTTGCAAATAAAGACACTCTCTCAGAAATTGAAAAAATCTTAGATTGGCCTAGGACTTCCATTTGGCAAGTGCATAATGACACCAAGTTGTCGTAGAGTTGTAATTGAAAGAAACAATATTATGAATACGTAAGTTGTTCTAAGTAACTGTAGAAATTCAGTATTGAAATAAAGTTTAGAAACTAAGAGACATAGAGAGAGAACTATTCAGTATTCTTAGAACTAAATAAATACAACAAAAAACTCACAAACATTTCCAATTCAGAGCAAATAAAAGAACAATACAATGTTTAAGCGTCCTATCAGATCCTATTTCTAATCCATATTGTTTCTACATTTCTAGACGCGAAACAGATTCAAATATATTGAAATTGATAGTCAAATAACGTCGGATACTTTGTCGTGCGACAATACTCGGCGGCATTCGAACCGATCGCAAACATTCAAACTCCTCTTATTACTTTGTTAAAGTATAAAGAAACAATTGAAACAATGTATTACCGTTCAAATGGTTTTGTTTTCACGGAGAGAACAGACACACACAACTACACAAAACATACAGTAAAACACAGAGAATGCAAAAATAATGTCCGCGCTCACATCTACATACATACATACTCGTAGGTACCCGGCGATCACGTGCATGTTAAAGAAAGTTGTAAATATAGCCATGACGAGTAGACATCAAAGAAAACCATTTATTCTTGTAATGTCTTACTTATTTGGATCGCGAAAAACTGACGCTAGAGCGAGACAGAGAGACGCTTTGTGTTGAAATACTGTTTTGTATGAAAGGAACGATTAATGCCTCGTTTTAGGGTACTCCCTGACAAAGACACTATGTCTTCAATGGCTGACGTTAATTGCGATGGATTTATTAGGATTTCAGTCCAGGATATTAAATGTTAGTTTACAAGCTATTCGGACGATGTTACCTTGATGTTTCATTTCTTTTGTCCCTTCTTGTGCTTTATTCGACCCGATCTTTTGCCGCTCGTACTTTGATTTAATATTAATTCTAATTAAAACAACAATGTTGGACGAACGTTAAATTCTCCAAATGTCCAAATATTAATTCACTTTTCTTTGCTACATTAATTCCGAAACACAATGTGCCAAAATTGTATAAAATAATTCTGTCCGCATAATTTTCCTCATAAAATTTCCTTAAGGCGAGACATTCTTGAGCATTTATAATAGAACGTCGATCCCTGGAGTAGTAAACAATGAGATGTAGAGACGTACAGTAAGTATATAATGTGCTTGTGGGAGGCGGGTAATGTTGTATAGTGGCCCCCGGGCGCGGGCGCGGCGCGTCCACCGCCCGGCGGCGCGGCGAAACGGCCGCGCGACAAATATTTCAATTGAAATAGCTCCAACTATAAACATCTTCCAATAGAATCAATAAATAGAAGTTAACTAAGTCAGCCGAAATCTCGTCCTCTATTCTAAAACAAATTTATTTTTATATCTCCCAGTGCCGCTACACACGAATATCAACTCTGTTACTGTCGCATAAGGGTTACATAAATTATTGGGATGGCAATATACACTTGAAATGTGCTAGAAAGTCCCTTTATGCCCCATGAGGCGAAAATTGGGTTTCGGTGGACCTTTGTGGGGCAAATTTAGAAAATATTAAGCCAATTTGAGTATTATATGACCGTTTTGGCGATTGATAGGGCCCAAAGGTCAGAGGTGAAGTTTGAAATAACTAATATCTCAAAGATCGAGTGTCGCAATCGTTTACCGTTACGGGGAAATTCTCAAATGAATCCTTGGAAAATGTTAGCTTTGGATTAATATCGAATTACGGAATGCTCTCAATTATTTTGGAAATATGCGATGGAATATCTTGAACAAATTCCAAATGAGGAATTTAGAAGAACAGTAAGTACTTATTGAGAACTTTTATTGTCAAAAAGGCCCACGCTTTAGTATCGGTACATTACACCGTTTCACCTTGTTGTTCTAAACATCAATTATAACGATTAGTTACAGACAGGATAGTTAGAGCATAAGTTTAACAATATCGAGGCGCGTACAAATACCTACCTAAACTGGAATAACTTGATAGCGGAAAAGTATCCAGTTACAAACAGTTAATCCAATACTTATTTATAGATTGTCTATAAATGTAACAAACTTTTTACTTAAAACAAAATGTCCCTCCGAAATCGTTTCCAAACCTTCCGAAACAGAATTAAATCTATAATTTATTAATGTCTACTTATTCTCTGTTTACGTACCTATACGTTATATATCCTCCGAACGAACCCCCAAGTATCTCCAAGTCACGAACAACTTTCGAACTGACTAAAATGTTAAAAATATCAAAGTTTAAGAAACGTTGAAAATTTGAACGGTAATTCCAATTCTTTGCCGGAGAATTGGTAAGATCTCGTATTTCACGGCAACCATTGCACGGTGGGTGGTGCAATTTACAGGATTAGCTCGAACACACCGAGTAATGTATGTCGAACAGTAATGTATGGTCTGTTTTAACTTTTATTTGCCGCATTTATTGGGACTCGCAGCTCTAAGTTGGTTCGATTTATTATGAACAACTATTTGAATTACGTTCAGCTGAGATAATATTAAGTTTTAACGTAAATTAAAACCACTCAATAACAAGTTCAATTATAGAATAGAATTTGTAAAATCAAATCGACTACGCACTTGGAACTTTTTGGGCAATTCAATTAACGAATTGCATATTAACAAGTTTGAAGTTAGTTTTAATTACTTTTACATGCCTAGTTCGTTCGAGGCGAGGAGTTAGCTAATAGGTATCAATATTCTGCAGACACTTTCAATAATTAATGGTCAGTTCACACTGTCGTGGCTGGTTAAATTCACGCCCCGATCTGTGTGCTCCGAACGTCACGTCATGCCGTGTTTACACGGGCGACGTGTCTGACGCGCGCGTGACGTCACGCGCCCGTGTGTACCCAGCTTTATTGTAAATAGTGCTAGTGGCTGTCGTCGGTGTTGCCTGAATTTTGATAGTCGCTTTAAATACTTGAATGTTGCCGTGAATGTGATGTTATGAATATAATATTTCGAAGCGAACGTTAGGCTTCGGCTGACGCTAACATTTTGTCGGTTTGTATGACGTAAAGCCTGAATATATTAAATTATATGTATACTAGTCTGCAGACTTTATTAGTGGAATACTTTATTTTGACTACCACTTGAATTATATTTTTAAATCAATAGTTAATAAAACTTACATACGTCTTTCTATGTTCTAGTAACTTCTTAAAATAATAATTATTATATCTCCTATAGAAAATGTTCAAATAAAATGATGAAATAAAACCCCTCTGTCCCTTTATAAGTGTAGTCCGATATTTGTAAGACCACCGCTTATTTACCGACATATCACTTGACGGCAAACGCTATAACTGTTATAATAAAACCGTTATTTATCTATCCGTCAGTCATTGGGACAGCTATTTCCGTGTGGACGCGCCATAGTAATGTTTGCTCAATGTGGACGGGACATTAGCGTCGTGGTGTCATTCACGTGTGTACGCGCCGTTATTCTGTTATGTTTTTGTTTATTTTATTTGGATGTATTTAGGTTGAAATACATTGCAGACAGGTCTGTTTGTCAGGTCCAAATTTATTGAATTACGGGCGGCAGTATAATTTTGTGGACATTAGTCGGCTGTATTACATGGATATTTTTGAAAATACCTACACTCATATATTTTCATCACATCTAAGATCTGACTACTATGTCAAATACTACGAGATCTATTCACACACAATATAAGCAGTTGTATTAGTCTGGGTGTTTCTTATCTATTCTTAAAATATATTTATAGAGTGGTCACCATGCCGGACTGCCATCCGTAAGGTTGCGGGTTCGATTCCCGTGCGGGGTGAATCACACAAATGTGAACCACAAATGTTTGTCTCGGTCTGGGTGTGTGTGTGTGTGTATGGGCGTTTGCCTAGTCTCTTATACCAGTTACTATAATGAGATGATGTAGTGAATGATTATGTTATGTTATGTTATTTATAAAAACTATATTTTATGTTTATTTATCATCTATACATTTAGTATCCATAGCACAATCTTTTCCAGATAAATCTAGAAGTAACATTAAGCAAAGAAACTAAGTGAAACCTTCCAATTTATCCGTAGAACATAGTTTATCAGTCACCCGAGGGCTGCCCTCCATAAGTCATCTTAATGGCTAATATACGTGTTTGAAAATAAGCATTCGGGATGCCAAGCACGGCCCGACTTAATCTAAAGAAAATTTTCACTATCCCACGGGAAATATACCGAACGAACTGATATTACGTTCGGATAGATGGTAAGTTATTAATGAATTGGGAATGTTAATTTTAGGGGGGTTTTCCTTATAATTTTTGGATATTTTTGTCTATTATGAATAGGGAGAATTGTTACGAGTTTTATTTTCTTTGTAATAATCATCCATTGAATTAATGTGTCTGTGGTAATTCTTAGTAAGAATATGCGTAGTTACTGATACCTAAGTTGAAGATATATTTACATACAAGTAACCTAAGTTAGGAGTTAGTCGCGATATGAACATGTTCAAGATTATACTAATTCATACCTACATATGTGTGTAGATTAATAGTTATAGATTCTGATAAAATATTTTACTGAACAGTTGATCTTATTTCGACATTATTATGTAAATTTTAATTCAGCAGGATGTATATCATTTGACGTATATTATATTTACCAGCTTATTACCGTCTTTTTTATAAAAACTTTTACTATTACTTCTGCTATTAAAAGTTAACTAACTCGAATACATATTTCATAATACGATATCATTCCATTCTTGCCATCCATTCAGTTCGATCGTCTGCCAAAGAAAGGAGAATATTAAAACTCTTCAATATTTATAAATCACACTTCAAATCAAGCCAATATGAGGTCTCAATCGAATCTGTATTCAAATGAATCTAATAATTCATCGACCTTCGCAAAAATTAAATATCATAAATGAACTTCCGCATTTAAAAATCTCATACAAAAACCGTCACAGCGAAGTAAAAATATTCACCCTCGAAGCAATTTATAGTGCTTGAAAGTGCGGCCAATCCGGAGAATTTATACCATGGGTGAGAGTGACGGGCAATTATTAAATCCCGGCAAAGATACATTGAGGTGAGGGCCAAGTGGGGCTTAATTGTGGTAAATTCGGAGATTTATTCGTGTTTGTGGAGCTATGAGCGGTGGGAGGTCGAGGACTCAATCACGGGGACTCGATCGCCGGGTTTACACGGCGTTTAGTAACGCATATATTATATTTACTACCTTAAAAGTTTAAGTATTTTGTGATGCTTAAATAGGTGTCGACGATTAAGTGAAAGTGGATCAGCCTGCTAAGTGAGGTTTTGGATTATATTCATAGGTTGAGAATGCATGTTTATAGCACTATTCAACACTCTGTTTCTTCAAATTATTATGATTAACGGGATATTTACCATGTATATTATTTATTTCGAGTTTCCGATATTTCGACGCTGTTTCAACCTTTGCAACTTTTTTTCTTCTAATCCCTTGTTTCAAGCCTAAGTTGTTTTTTATTTTACCGGTGGAATGACGAAGCCTTACGTAAACTTATTTGATGAACGCATACAATACAAGACTTAATTTTAAGTTATATAGAGTAAATAAACAAATTAATGTTTCCTTTATCACAATAAATAAATTCCATCAATTACCGTTAACTACGATACCATTATGAAGAGATCACCTAACGACATGTAAATATAGCCCCATTAATTCCCGGACATAAAACGGGAACGTTTCGGGCTAGTGACAATACTCGCTAACGAAGTTGGGAAGGAACGTCCCGTGTATTGACAACCGGGATGTACGGGAATATCACGGGATTTTTGATCACGTAATGAAATAGTATTGGCTAGTGAAAGTGGGGTTAGTTTTTGGTATGCGGTTTTAGGTGATAAGTTATATGTTGCCTAAGAAGTAAATTAAAAAAAGAAGTGTTTTTATACCTTAAAGAAGTTTTTTACATAAGTACTGCACATAAACAACTCCAAAAATTTAAAAATGCCACATATTATTTACATTACAGTATATTGTAGGTAAAGCTAACTGTCAAGCCTGGGGTTTTAGGTTAAATTTTTGGATCAAACATATTCGCTATTTTTCAAACGTGGATCGAGTTTGGGATCACCAACACGCACTGGTCAAGCGTGGGGATTATGTTTTTTTTTGTCGTCACTTATATTCATCAGTGTATGAGAGATATTTGCTCTTCAATGTCACCTTACAGACGAATATATTGCTTTATTAAATTAAAAAAAGTGTTAACGAAGTTTATCTTTAAAAAACCTGACCGCATAATGAATTAAAAAAGTATGATTAAAATATGTGCGTCTAACTTTGGTGATCAACTCAAATGAGCGGAGATTTTAATAAATAACTCTTTTGATTACACTTTTGGAGTATTAATTTTGTTTTATTTAAAGTTAAAAGAAAAGTTTTTGTTGTATTATAAAAGGGATTATTTTTTATGAAGAGTAATTGTGTTCAAATTAGTGTTTCATTAACATGATAATATAGTTGTTTAAATAATTATTCTTTCTCTAGACAATTAGATCAATGGATTATATTTAAGTCAAATAAACAAAGTCATTGGTTGGAGATGTCTGGGGGAGGCCTTTGCCCAGCAGGGGGACGATATGGGTTGAAAAAAAAAACAAAGTCAAAATTATACAAACACATGTTTGTTACTTAGGACTAATACATAAGTCCTACAAAAGAATATCATTAAGGACCCAAATAAGAGACGTCCAATTGTAGAAAACTGTCCATACATTCATACAAACATAATATAACACATTATCGTCAAACTTTATTAATTTACCTTCCAAAACACGGAAATGGTCGTGAAATCAAAAATTACTTCGATAAAAGTTACTCACTACTATTAAATCAAAGCATAAAAACACAATAAAGAAAATAAATATTTTTCTAGAACTTAATTACACGAATAATCTTTATTTAATTCTCTAAAACTCCAGTATTTTATATGAATTTAAACGCCACTAAGACATAGTACGATGGTTATTTTGGAAACGATGTCAGATCCTAAATTAGAACCATATCCAAGAGCGTATGTCACTCACTGCACTTCATTGGTTTAGGTGAGGTATCCACTAAAGTATATCTTGGTATAGCTTCTCTCGACGGCCCTTTCTCTCTTTTTCTATGCTATTATGATTTATCTACTCTAATTTTACCTCTTGTGATAGTTCGGAATACTTAGACTCATAAAACAAAGGGTTGATGGTACAAGTTCCAGGCGTGTTGTATTTTTGTTTGATTTTGTATGTTTAATTTCGTCTCGGCGTCCGTGACATAGTGGCAATACGGTATTACTTAAAATTATGTTAGCGATCAACACAAGTATACGCAATATTTTGAAACAAAGTTAAGTAAATTATCGCTTAGTATGGAGACCAAACCTGCAAATGATATTTCTAGCTAACGAAAGAGGCTGAAACTAATGAGGGGACAGGATCAAAGGCGAATGTAACTTTATTCAAAGCAGTTTTGTAACAAATGGACCGGCTGCCGACTGATCGGCCGATTAGTCGCGCGACCGGACGTCACCATTACTAACTATGGATTAACTAATTTTAGATCAACACGATGACGATTTTATAAAATTTTAGGAATTTGTACCTACCGGAGAGTGGGTAGAATGTCTTTCATCTTTTTTTGATCTGTTACTAATCTGTACTAAGAAGTGAAGAGTTTGTTTGTTGGATAGAGTCTACTACTAACTACTAATTTGAATTGATAAAACTATGTATGTTTGGTACAGGATATCCCATTTATCTAATAAAGTTATAGGCTATAATAACATTAAGATATGATACGACCAACTGGAGCGATAGAGCAAGTGAAACGGTGAGGCATAGTTAATTTTCATAATAAACATAATATGTAAAATAGTATAATAATAAATGTTTATTTTGGGTCTGGGTGTGTGTGTGTGAGTGTGTGCGTAGTTTCTGATACCCTAGATACAAGTCTCGAACTTAGTTAGTGGTCAGTTACTGTAATGGCATGATGTAATGAATGATTATGTTTATGCCATGTTATGTTTATTTTAATCAAATTAAAGTTTGATTAAACATAGCCAGCCAACGAAAACAAATTAATGTAAAAAACAAATTGAAAAATCAGAAGGTGTAATTAAATTCAAATGGTATGTAACGTAAGTTGTTGAAGTTGTTCGTATAGAAGTAATTATTTCGAAGCGATTATTCAAATAGCAACACAGTGTTGAATGTTATAATGTTATGCACATAATTTCCTCCATTACAGAGATGTAGTACACGTTCGAGAGGTTTCACAACCACGAAGATAATGCATATTAAATTATATTATTATGAATACATTACCTTATTATGTGACGTAGTTTGAACTAATCTATTTTTGACGCACGGAGTTTGAATGAGATCAAGTTTGGTGGTTTGTTAGTCAAAAACTACTGCATAAATTGTCGTTTTGTGCAAATGTTTCTCTGTTCTAATATTCTTAGTATTCAGTTTGCTTATATTATTTGCTACAGATAATGTGCATTTGTATTTGAGTATATCTCACCTTTGCTCAATTCACAGTTTAGATTTTTTTATGATTTAATTACTCGTAGTATTAAAATAAAAAAGTAAACTTTTTTGTAAAAAAAACATTTCAATATTAGTCTTTTACAATTAGCTAATTTCTTAGATTTATTATTAATTTCACAACTTAATCATATGTTTCAAAGACGATATAACGAGTAGGTTTTTCTTAGAATATAATAAGCTACAAAAAGCTTTATACATGCATAAAATAAGTTTTCTTTCTCATGACTTTAATTCTCATTATTTCGACTTTCTCATTAATGAGTTACTAAATTAAATGTACACAATATGTTTAATATACATATAATTAGTCCAAAACAAATGTTTTTATTACTCTTAACAATAATTAAATTTTCCCCCAATAATTAACAATGTTATTTCTAAATATTAGTCACTAACGTTTTCAATATGCACCTTATGCGTTGGCAATAAGAATCATTTCAAACAAAGACGTCTTAAAATAGTCCACCAGATGCATAAACTTTTAAATCAGGAAACTCTTACATTCGGACGTTAAGTGTAATCTTGGAGATGACAAAGGGATTATAACGTGAGATCAAAGAGTATACGTATGTCTGTCTGTGTATGTATGTTGTGCTTAGTCGAGCCACAGTAAAAGGTAAAACAGTATGGTAATTAGGTCTAGTTGTCATAATAGATGCGTAGGAATTTTTATATTATCAGAATGGAAGTATTCTAATGGGAGATGAATGATTATAGAACAAAAATATGTGTTTTTGTAGTCAGTTTTTCATTGGGAGATATTTTAGTGCCGTAACTAATCGAATTAGCACAGTTATAGCACAGAATAATTAATGGTACTAGCACAATAGTTAGATCTTTTTTGTCAGACTGTTTCATATAACGAGCATTAGGGTAACTCCTAAATTTATAATATAAAAAAGATTTTCTTTATCAAAATAAAACATACTTAGGATACATATTAATATTCAAATAAATTCAATGGATAGTTAAAAACATTATGATTAAAAAGTCCTTGGTGCAAGAAATGAATGGCAGCAGACAAATGATTGTCAGTTTTGAAAGTTTCGCTTAGAAGTGTCCTCTTGTCTCTCTGTGTGAGTGTGTTATTTCGATTTCAACGAACTTTTCATACTGCTATTTTATTTTACTGTGTCCGAAAGCTCGGCCCGGGCGCGTGATTCCCAGAATAGATAATAACGATCAAAGAGAACGTCACAACTTAATCACTCAATGATGCACTTCACTAATGTGGATGTTTCCATTTATAAATTGAGCTTTATAATATACATTTGTACAAGAATTTCGAATATTATTACTGGAGCTGCGTTGGCGGTCTTCTTTGTTTCAACTTGGAAAATATTTTAATAGTATTGTAAAGATTTTCTGGTTATTTTGAAGTAGCATGGAGAATACATGTTGCATTTCCAAGTAAAGGGTTTCGGATTATATTATTTTGCCAGTTAAACAATTGTATAATAATGTTAGTGCGTTATTGTTTATATTGGTCTGGGTACAGTCTGAGTGAATTTATGAGTAGATTCTGAATACTTAAAATCAATTAGAGAAAAATAAAGTTTCTGTATTAAACTTAGTAAGAAGATAATTGCTACAAATGGTTCTTTTACGCTAACTTACACCACCAAAGTTGGACCCAAATCATTTCGATGTTTCGATACTTGTTATGAACGTGTACTACCTAAATAATAGTCAGTATCACGTACATAAATCAGAGAGCACACTGTTAAACTGAACAAGAGGTGCTATTTATTGTAATGTTGTCAAACACATCAATTTACGAGGGCGCTGTCCATTAGAGGCAGGGGAGGCGCGCGGGGGGCAGGGGACGCACGCGATCTTTCAATTAAAATCCAACCATTTCTCACTCGCTATCATTGCAACATGATTAATGACTGTTTAGTTTACCTTGCCGATAAAACACACACTCAATTTGAACCTTATCCCCTTGTAATAGCGCGGTTGTAAGCCACTGTTGACCGCTGTCCAACGGAAGGGTAGATTTATTAGTTTCGCGATTTCCTGAAACTAACAGGACAGGGGACTGAATCTGTAATCAGGTCGAAATAAATCAAATGTTTTTGGTTTTCGGACCGTTTTTTGTTTTGATTTGATGGAATAAAGTTTTTCCATCTTATATTTTTCCTTTTTCTCGGCGTGACGTAGAGTATCTGGAGTATTCACAATATAGATTATCATAACTAAATATGATTTGTATATAGGCTGTTGCTAGTCACCTGCTATAATGGGCGATTAATGTAATCTTATTCGTTCGATAGTCGGATGACAAAGATTTATAATGCATAATTTATTTATTATAAAGAATAGAAGCTAGTTTATACATGCCTAAAAGTTTATTGGAAATTCAAGATTTTATTCTAAAAAAATGTATATCGTTTTTTTTATAGTTATCAATAACGAATCCTTAAAAAGTAAGCGTATTTTCTCCAAGATGTATCTGAACACTTACACACCATTAACGCCATTAGCATAATCTCGGTTATAAATATAATGTCTTGACACAAATCCTTACTGTAGTAGTACATAGATACATTTAAGCAATATATATAAATACCATTTTGTAGACACCAAAATTATATGAAGGAATCTTATACAGGAAATAAAAAGAAGCAAGGAGGTATGCCCGCTTGGCCAGCGTGGTTGACTATGGTCTGATCGCTCTAATTGAGGTTAGGCTCGAGCTTCTTGGTGAGGATATATAGGAATATTTAAAAGAAGTATAATTTTGTATCTTTTTCATTACACAGTATTTTTTTTTTATTTCATATATTTATTTAAAAGAAAAATATTATTCTGAAAACGTACTTTTCCTGTTATAAATTACTAGCAGCGCCCCGCGGTTTCACCCGCGTAGTACCCGTTCCCGTGGGAATTTCGGGATAAAAAGTATCCTATGTTCTTTCCCGGACCATAAGCTACCCCTGTACCAAATTTCAAGTCAATCGGTCCAGTAGTTTAGCCGTGAAAAGGTAACAGACAGACAGACAGACAGACAGACAGAGTTACTTTCGCATTTATAATATTAGTTATTATCAATAACGAATCCTTAAAAAGTAAGCGTATTTTCTCCAAGATGTATCTGAACACTTACACACCATTAACGCCATTAGCATAATCTCGGTTATAAATATAATGTCTTGACACAAATCCTTACTGTAGTAGTACATAGATACATTTAAGCAATATATATAAATACCATTTTATAGACACCAAAATTATATGAAGGAATCTTATACAGGAAATAAAAAGAAGCAAGGAGGTATGCCCGCTTGGCCAGCGTGGTTGACTATGGTCTGATCGCTCTAATTGAGGTTAGGCTCGAGCTTCTTGGTGAGGATATATAGGAATATTTAAAAGAAGTATAATTTTGTATCTTTTTCATTACACAGTATTTTTTTTTTATTTCATATATTTATTTAAAAGAAAAATATTATTCTGAAAACGTACTTTTCCTGTTATAAATTACTAGCAGCGCCCCGCGGTTTCACCCGCGTAGTACCCGTTCCCGTGGGAATTTCGGGATAAAAAGTATCCTATGTTCTTTCCCGGACCATAAGCTACCCCTGTACCAAATTTCAAGTCAATCGGTCCAGTAGTTTAGCCGTGAAAAGGTAACAGACAGACAGACAGACAGACAGACAGAGTTACTTTCGCATTTATAATATTAGTTAGGATTAAAAACTTTATTATGCTACCTAAAAAACGACATTAACAAGGTGAAGTAAATTATTAACAGTATATGACAAACATCAAAGTCCCCTTACTTTGGGATTCACAAAGACTAGTAGCTCCCCTGTTGATCAGAAACACAAACACTCAGACATTTGGAGCTCCAAGTGCCCTCGAGGGCCAGGGGAGGTCCCCTGTCAGCGGGTGACGATATTGAACGAGCCAGCCCAGGGGAACACGCATGTGTTAAACAAGGGTGGTCTTAATTGGAAAAGAGGATGTTCGAAAAAATGAGTTTATTCCACATCTGTTTCGATATGTTGTTTGAATTAGTAATAGATTTATAACAATACAAGTAATTGGAAAGGGAGATGGGTTACTGTTAATCTGTTTAAAGTAGTTGCGCTTCAATTATTTTAAGAAGAAATCTTAAATATATTTTTTCCTGATTATGATGTAAGCCCACATATTTTTTATTTTGATATCACTAACACTTATTAATACCGCCTATTCTTCCTTATTGAGAGAATCTATGTATTCCTTTCTATGCAGTGAAACTAGTTCTCAGGTCTATTTTTTTTTTTTATCTTATTTAGATCTTGTGGGAACATACTAATACATATCATTCTAATATAAAAATATGCAAAGCACATCGCCTTCTTATTTACCCTGTAAATTTTAAAAGTAATTGTTTCAAAACAAACTTGTTAAATAGGGTGTTCAAGTGTATTTGTTGGAGTTGTATCAAGTATTATATACAAGTGAACGGTTTGAGGGAATCAGTGGGAGTGTGTTCAAACTTTGAACAGAGCTATACGGTGCGGTTATACTAATCATGTTACATGAGAATTTCTGGTTTGGGGTGTGGTGGGAGAAGGAGCGGGGTTAAGGAGCTACTTAATTAGTAAATTACATAACCAAAGCCCTTAGTAAAATGGTGCCAGTTAAATGTTTAATACCTATGTCCATGTTCCACAAATCAATATCCCAATTGGTAGATATTTTCTGCCCTTAACGGTCTATTACAGCACATATTTTAATAAGGTAAAAATATTTAAAAGGTTTCATTAAGTGTATTTATTTATTCACTTTAACAACATCTTCACAATAAAATGCAAATCAAATCAAATCAATTCAAATCAATTTATTTATGAAGTTTTTGTTACAATAAGTACATTTGAGCAATTATCGAGACATTACCTCCCGTGCTAGTTAGAAACTGTGTTACGGCAAGGTAAGGCCTCTCAAATTACAGCACATATAAAATATCATAACAAATACGTAAATACATATATATAATAATTAACACAAATACCTTAAAGACTAACATACATATAATTTATATAAACTAAAACTACAGTTTAGGGTAATTTCTTCATGAACGCTTCCCAATAGCGTCGGTATACGACTCCTGTAGGCCAAAAGTCGGCATTGAGGAACATGTCCCTATACTTCGCAGGTACTTGAAGTACATACGATTTAAAGGACGTGTCCCTCGTCGACTCGAGGCGCCTCAGATTGAGTCGTATAGAGTCCTTCGTCCAAAAACATATTCTCTGTTTTACATACCGCAGGACCTCTTCACCAGTGGTGTTGGGGTCTAACCGCGATATGTACAACGATACGGTGGGCTCCACAACACGGAGGGTACTCTCTGTGGCTGTGGCGTCGGCGGTACCACGTCGATTACGAGACGGCTTCGGTCGACGTTTTTTCTCCACCAGGGTGAAGCCATCCACGTCGACTTTCCTCGCTTTGTTGACCGGTTTCGTTGGAGCCGCCACGCACTTAACCTCGGGTGGCGGGCGAGACACTTGCGCGTAGCTCTTCTGCTTTGGGACACGTGTTGCAGAAGAGGACGCCGCTGGCACGGGTGTCGGTGCACACGCCGCGGCGATCGAGGTCATCGGGGCCGGGCGTTCATTAACCTGTGCAACGCTGTTGTCAGTCGCGCATGCATTCGTAAAAATGCTGACTGGCGAAGTATTCGTATTCCTTGCACCGCGCCGCACACACACGTTATGCGCTGACTGCGGTGAAATCGACGTCACTGGCTTGTTGCACAATGCCGCGAGCTCGGTCTTCAGTTCGGCAACCACGCGCTCTGATACCTCCAGCTTAGTTTTCAAGGCGGTAACTTCAGCCTTCAGCAGCGAGAATTCTTGCAGTAAGGTCTTGAGGTCAAATCCACCCTGGTCCTCGGAGGAAAGAGTATCAAATCGCTTTGCACTCGCCATTTTAATAGAAGTGCAAAAACGATGATTCGGTCAATACATCGAAGCAGCCTTTGTGACACGACTGCTCGTGTTGACGGATCGAACGCGAATGTATAAATAATAAAACTTATTCTAATTAACATATCCGTGTGAGACATATTTACAGAAGTGTACAACATTTAAATCATAACTTAACTATTATCCTTTTATAGTTATTACCCCTGCTATAGAGTGTTTAAATAAATTATGAATGATCCAAGTGGCAAAAAAAAATACTCCCGCCCTACACCTCAGGGAGTAGGTGACCGCTGGAAACCAGCGCTGCCCACTGTTGGAGCAGCACAAGCTGAGCGGTATACCTTTTGTCATAATGTAGTTTTATAATCCTACTAATATTATAAATGCGAAAGTTTGTATGTTTGGATGTTTGTGAGTTTGGATGTTTGTTCCACTTTCACGCAAAAACTACTGTATCGATTTTGATTAAATTTGGTACAGATGTTCCTTATAACTAGGAATAACACATAGGATACTTTTTATCCTGAAATTCCCATGGGATTGTGTATAAGTAATTGAATTGTTAACTTTTTGTAGTCACAAATTCTACTAATAGATGGCGCTGTTACTTAATTTTTTAACACACGATGGTGAATTGTGCCGATATTGTGTGATACTACGAGCTACGCATTCTCACGGGAGCGGGTAGTACGCGGGTAAAACCGCGGGGCGCTGCTAGTTTTAATATTTCTGTTTTAATTCTCTTTTTTTTATTATTATGACTATAAACATTCTTTTATTTATTTATTTGTAAGATGCTTTAATTAGTTGTAAGACACTCGCTCTGTGTGTGACCCCACCCTGTAAACGGTTCACGGCATATAATCTTCCCTCTTGTATCTCGATAACAGTTCATTAACACTTCACTTTGATCAATATTATCATTCAGTAAATTATTACGTAGTCCTATTTCCTTATACTTATAGGAAAGTGTGCATCTTTGAAAAGGTTCACGATTCAAACGCAGGGGATGGATTTTATGAGAGAGGGTGCCAGAAGGGTTATGGCGGGTAAAGCCGAGTAATCGAAGTTTAAAGAAAACATGTCAAAACTACGGGTAAGTATTTTTATTTGAATGAAAATAAATGTTTTCACATACGTAGTTGAATTTATCATTTCATACTCGTAGCATATCTAGCAATTGCACTTGAAAAAAAAGAGATCTTTTATTTTGACGACCTCGATGGCAGAGTGGTCACCATGCCGGACTGTCATCCGTAAGGTTGCGGGTTCGATTCCCGTGCGGGGTGAATATTTGTGTGAACCACAAATGTTTGTCTCGGTCTGGGTGTGTGTGTGAATGAGTGTGTGCGTAGTTTCTGATACCCTAGATACAAGTTACGAACTTAGTTAGGGGTCAGTTACTATAATGAGATGATGTAGTGAATGATTATTTTTAGTATCAAAGACACCTTTACTTGTTATGTCATTACCGACTCACGGGACTATTTAGAGTCCCAGTCTTTTGGCAGGCTAATATGGGGCCAAAGCCAACACAAGAAGCCCTTTGACATATTAAATCTTTTCTAAATTGTGCATAAACCGGTGACTATCCCTGTAACACTATAAAATCCTAGAACAGGTATCGCAGACTGCTTTATTATTAACTTTAGTGTAATCTGAATAGTATTGTGATTTTAGTTGATGTCAGTTGAACGTACTATATAAACAGTTAAAAGAATAAAACTAAGCCAATACTTACATAACTAAAACAAAAACGGCCCAACAGAGTTAATCGGGTAAAAATAATGAGCTGTCATTGCACCTGTCATTACGGAGTTCACAAAGGTAGGTGTACCTTCAAACGAAGTCACGTCCCACCGTCCCTCTGTTTGTACGTAAAGGCCGTAATTGAATCAACCATTTTTTATTTCCGATACAAATTAATCACGTCACAATCCCATTGTGCTGATCCAATTTGAGCCTTGTTTACAAATCTCTTCCATTTATCTATTTGTGAGTATTGTAAAGTGCCTTGCTCAACTTTGGCAAACATTTTACAAGTTATTTGGCACATTTTTTCTTTTAACTATAATTTTACAGAGTAGTTTGATCTAATAATCTATAAACTGCCTCCCTTTAAAGCTGTTGCTTGCCTCTACCAATAAGCTAAAAGCAAATAGATAAAGTTTATCTTAATATTTTTATTTGTGTACAGTATGTATAGTTTTTATATACTCAATGTCAGCCCAGTTGCTGCAAGAAAGCTATAAAAACCAACCAAATAAACCTTGACCACAAAGCTAATACAACCAAAATTGAGCATCAAAACAGGCCACAGTCCAACCTCTATTTTCAATTGTGTACACTCGTCATCTGCAAGGGCCTTAGCGTCAGTTCGACGTGACGCGGGCCCCAAGTACCCGAGTGACATTGACATGCACGGCGTGACACTGCATGTCACGGAGACGGCTAAAAAATAGATGAGAGTCTTTGAAGTGTTTGTTACGTGCAAATTGTATTCGGAACAGAATGAAACACGCACGGTTTTATGTCCTTTAAAGGCGAGTTCGTTTGTTAGCGCGCATCCTGTAGGGCAATTGAAACGAAGCAAAGAAACAATTGTTTATCGTGTCGTACACGTCTGGGAGAGAATCAGAAATAAAAATAAACCTTATAAAGATACTTTGAGAACATTAACACTGAACGTTCTAGCTGATGTTATACTTATGATACTGAGAATGTCTTTGTTATATTGTTATTTTTTGCTCGACAGAAGTAGTTGTGAAAATGAAAGAAATTGATTTTTTATTCAGTTTAGAATCTATTTCGAAGAAAATAACAGATGTTAATTATTTTATTTTAATTAACATTGTATTTATTTATACAATGTCGCTATATTTTTTATTACAAAACAATTTACGAAATAAATAAACAAAATCAGATTGGCAGCTAAAATCTAAAACAAAAACTAACATCAAAAATTTTACTAAACAAAAACGCTCATCAAAACGTTCTAGTAAATACTTTTACAATACCATTACAGACGGTATGTACCCGAATACATTCTACATTCGAATACCGGTCGTATTGCGACCGGTACTACCGCATCGGAATCGATTATCGGCCGGTGGTTGGTATCGAGGTATCGATTTTATAGCCGGTTGGTCGGTGCATGTGAAATGGTCAACCTTGTGGGGTGAATGTTTAACAAGTTTGCTACATAAATGCATAGCAACATAACTCGGCCGGTTAATAGTACATGCCGAAACCGGTACAACATTAACCGGCAATGTACAATGTTCTCTACGATTGTACTAACTCTGAATATCTTATGTGGAATATTGTTAACTGATTTATTACTGCTCGTATGTATTATCAGTGAATATCTTAATCTGTTATTGTTGTAATTAACAACTTAGTTAGACTTCTACGTCTAGTTCTGCCCGTTTGGAACTAAATCGTCGGATACTAAGCGCTGATAAAAGCAAACATATTTTCAGATAAGGAATAAGCAAAGTAACTAGCTTGAGCTGGCTTTATTTTACTCTATTTTCTTAATCAAATTGTATTTTTTTTATTAAAAAATAAACATTGTGTTTCAATGTAAAAAAACTATCGCCACATGCAAATGTGTCAGTGAGTATTGCAACAGTTGTTACAATAAAATAAAAATATGCTTAAACAAACAATGAATATTTAATCTATCAGTTGTTGAGTTTCAGTTACATTTACCCAATTTTTTAACAAATCAATAGAAAATAGAAAAATCACAAAACAAAATAGACTAAAAAACCTATTGTAATATCAAAATCGCGTTATAACAACGTTTTTCCGAACTACAATAACCGTTATCGTTTCGTTTCGTTATCAACAGTTGTGTAAATAACGTTTAAAAATAAACAGGGGATCGCTAAAACAGTGGGAGACAAACGCGGCAGTATCAGGGAAGCCATAAATTGGTGTGACGTATGTAGGTACGTGAGAGTACGCCTCCACTCCATACTCTGCGTGGTATGTTCTGAGGAACGATATTATACAATGATGCAACTAACGAGTTACTTTAAAAGTCTTCTAAAATCACTTGTCAACAAGGGTATTTTCTTTGTTTTCATTAAGTGCCGAATGTTCTAGTCTAGAGAAATGTCCAAACAAATATCCTGAAAGATACGAAATGTTTATGTTGGACTAAGTTATTAGGTTATTACAGTAACATGAAATAATTTCAGTCTTATTCAAATTAGACATATCTTATTGCAGGAAATTGCTCTTCTGCGATAACATAGGTACATATATTTGGTAAACTGCGGACATTATTGCAGCAACAGAATCCATATTAGTAGTAACAAATATTTTAACTAACGTTATTTTAAATATCGTAAAGTGACTAGGAATTAGGGATGGTTACTTAATAACTAAATAAATGAATATACATAAGTTAGTTCACTCCCTATTCCATCCCGTTACTCCTACATCGGCCCCCAGCAGACTGTACCATACGTGTGTCTCTCTTGAGAGTGCCAACTTGATCTCGACTCGATTTTTTAAGTTCTATTGTAACACTCTGTATTGAAATTTGAAATTTATGGAAACCTTTATCTTTTGTTCTCTATTTTTTTTTATAAAATATCCCATTATCATCATCATCAGGGGCCTCTACATCAATAGCAGATGATTTAAGCAGTGTGTGGTGATAATGAGCTACCCCTTCTACGGTGGCTAGTTAAACCGATGCGGGAACGGCAACAGCGTCCACACCTTGTGCAGGCGTCATCATCAGCTCTTATAATATCCCCAATTGAGGGGCTCGAGCCTACCTAAATAAGAGCGATCAGACCTTAGTCAACCACACTGACATAGGCTAATAAGAATATGAATATTTATTTTCAATGACACATCTTATAATTATTTCGAGATGACTACAACTGCCTCACTGTAATTAGTGTTAGTGTTAATAACCCTTCCATTAAAATTAACTTTAAACCTCAACACAAACTGCAAACCACACATTTTTCTAAAGAACCGTAAGTATAAGGGACTTAAAAATTAAGCTTTCATTTTATTTACGGTTAGCAAATAAGCTGTAAAGCTGTCGTGAGAGGTGACGAGTGTATTTACTCGGGGAATTACAAAGAAACTACGCGAACCTTTTATTGACTTCAAAGCTTTCGCGTTCGTGATTCTTTTATTAACGTGTTCTGCCGAAGAATTTCAAATGAGATAGAATGGCTTAACCTGCCCTTTGTTTTGATCTACGTAATTGTTGTTTGAGCTGTTTCCGAATGGTTTTAGTATGGAGGTAACTTGGTTATTGAAATGTAGCTATTGATTAATGGTAATGTTTGGGAAATGCAGTAAATTTAAATTATTTATACTATTTATGTTTAGTATGTACTGAGTTAATAACCGCTGTTACAAACACCCATCAATACTTTTTCTCTTTGTGGTCTTCAATATTTTTTTTTACTGCCTTGATTAGTGCTGGATTCTGATGTGTTTATGTTAAAAAAAAAATTGTTCACCTAGTAAACACCAACAAAACATTCCTAACCTGCCCTTCTCCGTAGTCAAGCCATTACCAAACCAATCATTTATTAACCGTCACGAGAAAAAGCTCGTATAAGTGTGAACGTGTAAACCAAGATTATTTACTTCAAAGAAATACTAAAAGGAATCGCGCAGACTGTGGAAGTAGTTAATAAAGTAAATAAGGAAACATCCGGGAAACGAACAAAGAAAAAATACCAAGAAACGTTACAATGGCTATAATTTAAAGTTTATTTTCCTTTGGAAATCCTTTATACATTTTCTTTAAATAAATCAATTTGATATTAAATCTTGAAGCGCCCTAAGTGATATCCGATAGATAAATTATTCTTTCAGCTCAGCTTCTTAGTGTTATGATACGGTGATGCTAACCTTTGCCTGAGACAATAAGTAATAAGCCATTTTGCAGGGATTAATTTATTTTCTGTTTTACTTTTAACATTTTGATTTTGTTACATAGTATTTGTCAAAAATAGTTATTAATAGAGTATAATGATAGAATTATAAATATTAAAATCAATGAGGTGTGATCTGATGATATATTTGGTAGTTTCAACCCACAAAACTATTGAACCAATTTTGAAAATGCTTTCACTAAATGAAAGCTAAATTAAGCATGAAACCTTAAGCTCTATTTAATCACTATTCTTTAAATATATTACACCTAGCTTTGCCCACATTTTTACCAGTAAAAATAATAATAACTTTTACTTCATGTACTTTACATAAGCAATCCATAACCTCCTTAGTCCATGGCACGTTATATGGAATCAAATAAAATCAGTTTACTATGTTTATAGTCAAGAATTTAATTGTGAACTTTTATTGGGCTCTAAAAAGGGGTTAACAGTTATATGGGATTTTTATTCGGTGATACAGTTCATACAATGGAGGGGTCGTTGATAAATATAATTTATTACGAGTACGATTATGTTATTAAGTGACCTGTCAACGTTTTAATACAGAATATTTATGTTTTACACCTTTTTACTCCAATTTGTGTTTTATCGTTGAGTGTAAAGAGTGCATATTTGTTTTTTATGAAAGTTGTTATATTTTTATACAAAATATTGTGTTTTGTATTTTGGCCTGACTGATGATCTATTTGATATACCTAACTAAAGCTAGCGATATTTTAAGGTTAGACTTTTGAGGGCTGTCTACCCGTAACGACTGGATATATGTACAGTTATTCACTGTGAAACCTACTTCTAAATTGACTTCGATGATATTAATACATCCACTTAATTAATATAACAAACAAAACCGATCTTAAGTGCAAATACGCTATAAAATTAAAAGTCGTTGGTGGTGTCTGTTTTATTTATGTATGTATGTATATCAAATACTTAAATAAAACAGACAACTCAATAGAATACGCATACATTAAACAAGTAATCAATAAAATCAACTTGGCCGCGGCATACCTAATTAACCAGGTTCGATTCCTGACGCTGCACCTCTCGATAAAACAACATTTATCTCGTTAATTGTCGCTCCCCACCGGCCTGTGGTCCGATTGTGGCGAGATTACGGCCCACTTGACGGGTCAAACAATTTTATTGCTGAAAAACGATTTTACTTTAATTTAACTAATTATTCCTATTAGCTTGGTGAAAAGAGTTTTAAATGGAAATGACTAGATAGCTTATAGATATACCTATAATTGCTTGGTGTATGAACTTGGCGCTCTCGTGGAATTGTCTCTGCTTGCCTAAGGCTCAAGGTTCGATTCCTTGGACAAGTGATGCATGTTACACATGTAAATGCATCTATTTCTTCTCCCTAAATTTAAATAATAGAAATAGAGGCTTGCAAGGAAACTACAGTTGGATTTTCCAGGTCATATCGACTACCTACCTAACTTTTATTCAATACTTTATACCACCAACATCACAGTGTTTAATTTTAGACAGATACTATCTTTAATAAGAACATTTAAGGCCAAATCCAAACAGACTCTCGCCCAAGATTACCAAACAAAACGAACATATTAACCAAAATAATGTTAAAAACCAAATTGTTTGGAACGCGCTGAGTGCTTCAAAACGCTCAAATAAGACAATAACATAATACATTTCAAAATAACAATAATACCACCATTTTACTGCTGTTATTTCACATTTTTTCACAACAAAAAAATCTCATAAAGAAAAATAAACAAATATTTTGTTCAATTGTCATGATTTACAGCTGAGAGAAACTTAAGCGTTTTATCTTCTTTTGTATTGTTTCTGTGAGCGCGGCCCGCGAATAACGTGGGAATAAAAAAATACCATTTGATAACTTCAACTGACAGACATTACGTGCATACTGTGTTTACTGTAGGGATCTTACCTTTTAAGACGTTCTTGTGGTAAGGTACACCTTTAAAAACTTGTGGTTTTTAATAAGTAAATAGTTTTTCAAAAACAAAAGTCGTGAAAATCTGGGTGTGAATGTGAATGAGTTTGCGTAGTTTCTGACACCCTAGATACAAGTTTCGAACTTAGTTAGGGGTCAGTTAGTATAATGAGATGATGGAGTGAATGATTACCTACTTATGTTATATTTAGAGTAAAAAAGTTTAAAGTATCGGCTATTAATATCCCATTGCAGGTCAACAAAAGTACTTATAATGGCGATAAGATTGTGTACATGTAAATGCGTATGTGTTTTACTACTTCACGCATAAGTATGAATGAATTTGAACAAAATTTATTCTCACGGGATTAAGATTAACGAACACAGCTAGTTATCAATTTTTTAATTAATACAAATTGAAATTGAATTTACAATAAATTATTTTGTGATTTTACCGATTGACGCACAAAATACCTGTGCCTGACTGCAGTACTAATAAATATATCATCACTACATAGTACAAAACAAAGTCGCTGCCGCTGTCTGTCCTTATGTATGCTTAGATCTTTAATAAAACTACGCAACGGATTTTCAAGCAATTAGTTTTAATAGATAGAGTGATTGAAAAGGAAGGTTTTTATCATAAGTTTATGCCAGCATTCTAATGCGGATTATTTTAATAGACAGAGTGATTCAAGAGGAAGGTTTTATCATAAGTTTGTGCCAGCATTCTAACGGGAGCAGGAACTACGCGGGTGAAACCGCGGGGTGCTGCTAGTATTATAATATTATCCGCCGTTTTCATAAAATTAAATCCGTCGCGAAATTACTGGTCCAGTGCAGCTGCCAACACGTGGCGAACGAAGTGATTTATACACTTTATAAGTGGTACAATTTGGTTGTAATTTGTTTTATACCAATTACTGTTTATAATAATAATTTTGATTAAATACTCTTTTGTTAAAAATTGTTATTATGCTAGGTGGATAATCCATATATTGATTAAAAGGTGTTTTGTATTAAGTTGCCTGTCCAGAGTAAAACATATAATATAACTAATATTTGTGTATATACCTAGGTATTCTGAAAATATATACATCTCACCAAAATCATTATAAAATATAAATAAAAATTCGTTTATTGCTTATTATCATGTAAATGTTTGCAAATGACTCGCATTGTTAAAAAGTTATTAGATCTAACGTAGAGCCAAGCTTTTGACTACACGCCCTATCTCAAAACCTTTGTCAAAATAACTGGCTTCGTCAAAAAAGTAAGTTTCAACTACCCTAGATACAAGTAATTTGGTAAACAAAGTAACTTAATTGAGAGTCAGTTTTTTATAATAAAATTATACACAAATTTATTCGTTGTAAAGTTGAAAACTAAATAACAACATGAATATCAAAAACATATTTCTTTACCACAATTTATAATGACGAGATACAAAAAACCTGTAGCAGAGTTTACATCTGACTGGCTGCGTAGGCTCCATTAAATCTAAAATGTAAAGTCTAATATTAAAATATAAAATACTTTGTTGTATTCAGTACCCCCCGCCTCTAAGTCTCGTCTCGCTCTTTAATTTTTTAGTTTTTCATAGTCATATGTAAATTGTGATTCGCATACATTTCGAATGCGCTCTATAATGCAACATCGGATGAATAATTCACGTTCCGAAAGACCAATTGTTTACCTCCCCTCCCATTGCGAGTCTGACCACCTTCACTAATGCACCCTATACTAATGTAATAAAGCTTAAATTCGATTGTAAACGTAAAACTTTTTTATTATGATGCGAAAATAAAAACATTTTCTTTTCAATACCGTAATACATAGAAGGTTTTTCGTTTATTTGAAGTATTTTATTTGGAGAGACGATGTTTATGTTTCACATACCTTAGCTAAATAAAATTGTTATGTTGTACACAGATTCTTGTTAATAAAACGAATGTTTTTTTAGAACATACATTTTAGAATAATAAAAAGGCTGAGTAATATTTTTCTAGATAGAAATGGGTAAGATTAAAAAGAAAACGCGTCAAATGTAAACGAGGAGAATTATGAGAGAAGACAAATGGGTTGTTCTAATTACCTTTTCTCCAAGTTATCTGGGCGGTGATCTTTATTCGCGGGTATAACTCAGCTCGGATGATGATAAGCTGTCCCTGTAGCCACATAGTGCGCTGAGCCATCACCGCGCCGCGTAATCTGCCGCCACAATAGGCCGTGATAAGCGAATGGATCCATTCTGGTTACAACTAGACACAAATATTTATGACGCGAATGAAGCGCCGATGTCGTTATTCAACACGAATTCGGTAGCTTTTTGAAGTGAAATTTTATGGTTATTTATTTTAATAAAAGTTGTTGTAAAACTTTATAGCTTTAAGTAAGAGCTTTCAGTTGGCTTTCACTAAAACTGTTTTCGTATATTTACTTATTTTGATTTTTATAAAATACTTTTTTAAGATATTTTTCAACAGTTCGAATTGAGAATCAAATTTATTTTACTTTATTGACATAAAATAGCTTTTACTAGACTCTTTGAGATGCTTAGAAGTGCAACGACTCCATCTACGTAAATGCCGAGTAAATACTAATGTTTGTTTTGATTACCTTCAGAACTGATAACAAAAAGCCATTCAATCCCGAGATCCAAATGAACAATTTAAACCGCTATCAGGCTCTGTCTGTCCCGTGCCCGCATGTACTGTGAACTCAAAGACGCCGCTATCTTTGTCTCAGATCTGAAGCCTCGCCGACAACCAGATTACTCACAGAAGGAAATTGAAAAACAGTATAGCTCGATACACCGCCGTACTCACAGTATATTGAATAGTTCAACTAATGCACTCCGTGTGGATCTAACCTAGATCTAGATTGGTTTTGTTTATTTGGGTTATAAGTCAAATATAATTGTTGCTTTAGGCTTTTGGTATGATGATAACGATTTGCTCTTCTGTGTAAGTATTAGATACATGTTTTAACATGCGTTATGTACATTTAGGCATCCCGAAATTTTAAGCAGTAAGTAACAACGTTCTGCACACGACGAAGTGAAATTATTAATTACCTTGTTGGGCGCCACTTATAGAATTTAGTACCATGATGGTCGCCATATTTTCTTCTAAAAATATTAAATGACATTAAGTAAAATATGAAGTGAAATATTAAGTTTTAGTTCTAATAAATATAATTAAATTAATTAAACGGGCCCGCTAAAAAATTTTCTTTTTAACTAAAATTAATTTCCCCAAAAAATTTGTGTAATGTTTTACATTTTTTCCCTAAAAATTGCCAACAAATACCGTCTTTCATTATTCACCCGTTTCAAGTTACTAATTGGGCGTAGTGCTTTGTTATTTATGTCAAAAAGATTTTACAAGTGAACAGGACATATTCGCTCGTGGAAACCAACCTTTGTGGGTTTACTCACTGTAAAATTGGGAATATAACATTTCACAAATATCAGTCAAAGCCAGCATTGTTTAATTACATTACTCAGGTAAATTGTTTCGTGTTTGTTTTTAACACAAATTAGTTAAATATTTACATTTTGTTAAATCTATATTATTTTAATGAGTGAACCTTGAACGTTGCTCGCGGTATTTTTAGGCTTGTTTCCACAGTTGGCATTTTAACATCGTTTGATGACGCAGATTATTCCGTACGGGACTCTTCCTTGGTACGGGTGATCTGTATTCGTCTCCTGTAGCCCTGTTACAGCCTTAATGTCAACTGTCAATAATTATGTCAAGAAAAGGTCAAAATTCTGTAAAAAATAATAATATCGTAGTCTTCCGGCGTGTCCTAAAAAGTAACTCTTGGTTATTAACCTCACTTTATGAAAATATTATTAAAATTATCATAACCACTTTGAACTCATTTAAGTTTTAGTTCTAATTAAAAAGCAAAGACTTAGTAATAAATATGACTATGAATATAATAAGATGAAAGTTCTTTACTTTCAAGTTAAAATTTAATTGCATCAAAGAAATCAAATAAAATATGACATCAACATGTTTGCTCCCACAAGCCCACAAATCAACTAAAATAGTCCAACAAATTAACTAAACTGGTCATAAAATTAAAACGTGATAAATGATTTTTTAAAGTGGCAAACTTCCGCGGCCACCTCAAGTATAATATGTAGCATTAACAAGGCCTATGCACGGCGCGGCTACATAAAACTAATTTATAGCAAACTTTAACGTAACTGGCCGGAACTTGCCTCTATCTCTCCAACCACGTGCTACAATTACTGTGTCCGAACCGCAGACGTTGACAGACATAGAACTGGTTGGTGAATTCAATAATGAGTAAAATGGTTGCAGTTTGGGAAAGCGCTTGCGTTAAGAGTAATGCAGTGTCCATAAAAAGGTGCAAGCTACTTCAAAGGAAAACTTAAAAGTAAAGTCTACATTGTCCTTAATTTCAATTATGGTTCTACTGATCTCGTAGAGATTTAGAGTAAACAAATCGAACATCAAATCCAATCTCTACCTTTCACATAAATAATTTCAGGTGGACTGAATAAACGTATGGCTGCGTATCACATACGAACAAACACTGACTTTTAATATGTTAAATTTGTTTTCATTGAATATTTTATTTTAATTGATTTGCTTGTAGCCATTCTATGTTACATTTATTTCTGTGGGCGCTTCTATACCGTGTTACTGTGAAACTTGAGTTTCGTTCATTAGACTTAAAGTCCTCATTGCTCTGTTGGACAAGTGCCAAATGCGTTCTGTTCAGAACTTTTGTGGTAATTGTGCCTGAACTATTGTGTGTATCGACTTTCATTACTCGCCGGATAAGTGCGTCATAAAATGATCGTAACTGAACTCCTACTCGGTCTAGTTTCACCTTACAAATCAGTTTTATAGACACATTATTATTTATATTATGTCAGTTGGATGCAAAATTTTAACTAGGGTTTGGCTTCTTGACAAAGTAGGGTTTGAATAAAGTTACGTACACATCCGAATATTTAATTTTGAATTGTAGTTCCCGAAGTCTTTAATATACCAGAACTTAGACATTTATATTATTAATAAAGGATTCACAAATTGTTGATTACAAAAAATGCATTAAAATTTACATCTAAAGGCTTTTCTCTATTCTGCATATATTATTATGCAAAAACACAAAATATGTGAGTGATGCACAAACTCGAGCACATTTTCCATCCAATCCGTATTATCAATCCATTATTTGGTCCCACAATGGAGCAGTGGCACAAACGTCGAAACATTCACATATTGGTAACACATTCATTAACGTAAGAGATCTGATATCATGTGCTCGAACAATGTGTTATTATTTGAGATATTTTTGAGACTAACTTGATTTTAGATTTTAGTAATTTTCATTGCATTCATAAAATATTTGTGCTTAGTTTGTGATACCCTAAATACAAGTTACGATTTTAGCAGTTACTATAATGAGATGATGTAGTTAATGATTATGTTATGTAATGTTATTTAGCTGAATGTTTTAAGCTGAACTAAATTCATTTACAGACTTTGTTTTCTGGCATCAGTTTGCTTGCCTTTTTTATTATCTTAGTTAAGTAACATAACATAATTTTTCACAACATCATCACATTATAGTAACTGACTCCTAAGTTCGAAACTTATATCTAGGGCAGTGATTCTCAAAGTGTGCGCCGCGGAACCCGAGGGTTCCGCAATGCTCCTGTAAGGTTTTCGCAAGAATTTAGAAAACAAAACAAAACACCTCGCTCTGGTCGACCGTACTGACAAGGCGCGGGTAGAAGCAGCGTCCGGCGTCAGCGAGTCCTAGCGTATGACATTGTATCATTCCGATTATACATAACTACCTACTTATAACCCGTAATTGTAACGTACTAAGATTACAATACGCATAACAAATTAAATAAACTACACACACCGGCAAAATAAGAGGAACGTTAGTTCATTTGTGGCAATTTCGGAGTCTGACCAACTTCCCGAACTGACCAACTGTCCGAACTGACCAACTTCCCCGTCTGACCGACTTCCCATCTGACCGACTTCCCATCTGACCAACTTCCCCATCTGACCGACTTCCCCAACTGACCAACTTCCCCGTCTGACCAACTTCCCCATCTGACCAACTTCCCGAACTTACCAACTTCCCCGTCTGACCACATTCCACGTCTGACTGACTTCCCCAACTGACAAACTACCCCATCTGCCAACTTCCCGAACTGACCAACTTCACCATCTGACCAACTTCCCCAACTGACCAACTTCCCCAACTGACCAACTTCCTGAACTTACTAACTTCCCCATCTGACCAACTTCCCCAACTGACCAACTTCCTCGTCTGACCAACTTACCCGTCTGACCAACTTACCCGTCTGACCAACTTCCCCGTCTGACCAACTTCCCCGTCTGACCAACTTCCCCATCTGATCAACTTCCCCGTCTGACTAACTTCCCCGTCTGACCGACTTCTCCATCTGACCAACTTCCCCGTCTGACCATTTTCCCCGTTCAACTGACTTCCTTATCTGACCGACTTTGTGTCTTTGACCGATTAATTCGAAGACCAACCTCAAGACTTGCAGCATTCCTCGCAGTTCATGTGCTTTTGGGCCAAAAAAGACGATGTCATCCGAAAAAACGTCAATTTGTCGCGTTTAGGCGTTTGCTTTCGACGAAAACACTCCGTAAAATATCAATTTTTTTTTCATTAAACAAGTTTATTATTAAAAAAATTATTCATAGAATATTCAAATACTCAATCATAGTAATAAAACAACATTATAACAAAAAATCCGAAAAATTACAACACAAATATTCACCCCGCACGGGAATCGAACCCGCAATTTTACGGGTGGCAGTCAGTGATTATTGATCTAATATTACAAAAAGGCATGCGCTAGTCTGAGGTTAACATTATTTATCAAGGCAAAAAACTTTTCTATTTTATGGTACGTTCAGCGTCAGATAAAAGGTTACTCCCTCGGTTGGCAATACCACCTTTTATCTATTTCGTACAAGATTACACTTTAACAGGTATAACAATTAAATTAAAAAATTTAAAACCCCCAACACAATTACTTTCAAACAACCATAACTTTTAAACAGGTCGACCGATTTTCATCAAACATGTCTAAGAACACTCGCACGTAAGTCCCCTTTAATACAAAAAAAAAACTAAATTGAAATCGGTTCATCCGTTCGGAAGCTATGATGCCACAGACAGGCAGATATACACACACACACACACACGTCAAACTTATAACACCCCTCTTTTTGCGTCGGGGGTTAAAAACAGTATATTCCGTCAACAAGTCAGAAACACAACAATAATTAGTAATGTGATGATGTACGTCGTAATTAATATTAACACAATAATCTCCGTATCTAATCTACTGGATAATCTCGTCTGTCCGTACGGTATACTAATTACTTTGTAATAAAACATGACCTGTTTCAATAATTTCGTTTTACAATTTAATTATTGAGACGATTAATTAAGAACTGCCTTAAGAAGGGGTGATAATAATTTTTTTTATTTAATCATTAACTACATCATCTCATTACAGTAACTGACCCCTAAGTTCGTGACTTGTATCTAGGGTATCAGAAACTACGCACACACTCATTCACACACACACCCAGACAGATAATTTTATATAAGTTTAAATTGTATGATCTTGTGAGTAGTTTTACAAAATCAAAAATTAAAATAAAAACTGCAAAAATACTATTTGAAAAAAAATATCTAATATATAAAATTCTCGTGTCACAGTTTTCGTTGCCATACTCCTCCGAAACGGCTTGACCGATTCTCTTGAAATTTTGTGAGCATATTCAGTAGGTCTGAGAATCGGCCAACATCTATTTTTCATCCCGAAATTCCTACGGGAACGGGAACGGAAACTACGCGTGTGAAACCGCGGGGCGCTGCTAGTATTTGTATAAAATAGGTCATTTATCGAGGATGGTTATAAGCTAGCTATGTTGCAATTATAGCTTTTTATTTAACTTTGAATTTAAATCAAATGTAAAGAGGAAAATATTAATATGTGAAACATTTTAAAGAAACCGTCACCACTCTTTTGGTTTTAATATAAAAGTTTTGTAAGCGTATTTATAAGTCTGTTCAAAAATCTCAATAGGTAGCTTTAAAATATATACGCTTTTATAAAAAGTCCGAGTTATTGAAAAAATAAAAGGGAATCGGGAGCATAAAAATCTGCTGAACAACAAATTTTTGAAGTTTGTTAATTAAGGAAGATAAACTTAAAGATGTTTATTTAATCTTGAACATTTTTATGTTAAAAATAATTTAGGGTCATATTTAATGAACTGTAACTCATTATTGAATTCGGTAAAGTAATATAACGATAAAATGGATGTTACCTTGAAGACATGTGAACATATTTGTTTTTTTAGGGCCTATTTCACGACCTTCTAGTAAAGTTACTCACCAAATAAAGTGAGTGTTATCTCTTTCTTACTTTATATCAAGTGACAAAGACAAAACATGTGTGAAATAGGCCCTTAGTATTTTAATATTATATAAAATCTATTAAATTAAACAGTTGAACAGTGAAATACTGGCCTGTGAAATTCCACTGTAAAGACCTCTCTCTCGCTAATGATTAGTACAATAAGTACGGTAAATTCAGAAGTAGTGTTTGAGTAAAAATCGATATATAGTTTAAACAAAAATCCAATTTCCATTTGGTACTAAAGTTGGTGTAAAAATATACAAAAAATAAGTGTTTTGGGCGGAGCGTGAAGAACAGGAAATAAACGAAAAGGTTCTTTCAGGTGAGCGCTTGAATTGAGACCTTGATAACGAGAGACAACACACAGACATACGAGTACACGCCAACTGGAAGTGATGGAATAACTATTGTATTGTAAATTGTTAATTTATATTGTAAAGTAGTTGACACAATAGACGTTCTGACAAAAAAATCTGTAAAAAAGCACTTCCAGTTGTTTTTATTTCCAGAGAGTTTCTTATTTGAATCAAGGTAATAAAAATCTCATATACATTGTCATAGAAAACGTAGAAAATAGAAAGTACAACCTCGTACAAATCAAATCTTTCTCCTCAAGCCAAACTTGTTTTGATTGTTGGGTTGACGGTTTTGAGACTAACGACATTTCCAGCTAACATTGAGTGTGAGCCACTAGTTCAGTTCAGGCTTCGACTCATTCAAACACACAAGAATGGAACTCACAACCCACTCATTTTTAGTTATTGTTGCAGCATTATCAATTGTTTTTGTTCCAATAACAGTAGTCCCGCCCATCCAGCGTCTAGTATCCGTGTGGAAAACTCATCGGTGGCGCAAATACGATTCTATCTCATTCACCGGCGCGGCTCTATCTGAGTACTGATTTACTTTGATACCAGCGAGCTTTCTTTGCCAGCTTTTATCAAAAGCTTCGTTTCACTTGTGTGTCTGACGGATTGAGATGAACCACTTTTTTAATTGGTTTTAATAGAAATTTTTGTTTTCGTTGACAAGTTACCCGTAATCCGGATTACATGTAAAAGATGTATTATGTTTTATCCTGTTTTAAGGGATGAATATTCAACAGTCCTTTTTGAGTGAGCTACGTTGTTATAAGGAAATCTTGTACGAAATTTTGTGTATCAAAATCTACAGCGCGTTTTAAATTAAAAAATACAGCTAAGGATCTGATTATACCGACCGTGGTCACAATTTAAAAGATTTTTATAAGCGACTAGTTATAACCCACCTTTGCACCCACGTAAACTCATACTCACTAACACTCCTACTAAACCACGAAAAAATAGTAGCTGAGTTCTAATAAAACTTTAATGAACAACCATATGTACTATCAACCCTTACTATATCCTTTCTCCCTTCTCTCAACTGATATCTGACAAGCCTTGTGTAAGTAGTTATTCTGAAACTAAATTATTTTCACTTTGGATATTCGAAACTTGTTTCCAAGTTCATTAGGCAAGGAGGGAAGTTGTGTGCAACTATTAGTGAAGCCGATAAGCCATAACCTCGGTTTTGATGAGAGCATAACTCTTGGGAGGATGTGACTTATCCAGGGATTATATATATTAATCTCTTAAATGTATATTTACATTTCTTAGAACACCAAATATCTAGTCTGTTCTATGAAATACTCGTAGCGGTTGTACCCGCGATTTCTTTGATCTTTCTTAGCGGATGCCTACACCATAACAACTACCTGTGAGTCAAAAAGCGCAGTCTAGTGGTTTGAGCTGTGTTGATAAATCAGTCATTTAATTTTTAATAATTCAATATTTATATTTATAAAATTTAATTAAGCATGAGTATATAAGTAATAATAACACATAAGTATTCACTCTTAAATATAAATATAGCAACTGACCTCTAACTAGGTTTATTAGTCGGATACTTATGTACATATTTCGTCGTTCTCTCCATACATTTATTTCATACGTAAATAACGTACTACAATTGTACATGGAACATTCTCGACATTGAATCCCTACCCTGAATCGTTTGAACGTACGACCGTCGAAACCATTCGCTTTCACAAACCAGACTGTAAAGGTTTAAACCAAGAAAACCTGGACAAATAATAACGCAAAGCAATTTGTAAAGAATTCTCGTGACATTAGGTTGTACTATACATTGTTGGATTATAGCTGTTGGACAAAAGCGTTGATAGCACGCGTCCGTAAATTGGTTCGGTTCTCCGACAATTTGACATCAATTTGCTGTTATTACGGAGAGCTACGTGTTGTAACTTCTGGTTTAGGGAGGCGGTTTGTTGCGCGGAGCAGCGAGAACGGTTTACGGCTCAGAAAATAAGTAAGTGCAGTTACAGCGTGGTTTGTTTGGTGAAGCAGTAAAACTATCAGCAGAGCTTAGGGAACCGCAATCATGAAAATAAGATGAACACGTAATACCTATTCCTTTTAATGCGTTTTTATAGGATAATCAGATAGGATGTATTGACACCCCAAAAACAAATAACAAAAAAACCTTCCACTTGTTCCTATATGACTAAAATCTGAAGTACACACATCAAAAGTGTCTAGGGATCAAGCATTTTTATGCGGATTTCTTGAGATTGAGATGTGGCTTTGTAATAAATTTATGATTTTATAAATTTATATGGATCCTTTTTGGTGCATTTCATAATTTGAATCAGGAACTGTGAATCAAATTCGAGTAAAAGATGAAAATCAGCTGTCAATATTTTCCCTATAAAAACATACAACGCATTGAAGACATTATTAGTGCTACTGTTTCCCTACTACTGATTAAAAACAACGTTATTATGGAGCGGCGACGTCATTTAAGCAGGGAAGAAATGCTCAGAGCCGTGGGAATGATAGAAGCTGGTTCCCGGCAACGTACTGTGGCTTTAGCTCTGAATACAAGTCAGAGTGTTATCAGTCGACTTTGGACACGTTACCGAAGCACTGGTACCGTGGCTGAGCGCCATGGAGGACGGTATCGCTGCACCACACGGAGACAAGACCGATACATTCAAATCTTAACTCGAAGAGCTCCAACAATAACCGCCATGATGTTAGCCGTGCGGCTTCATCACTCTTCAGGGAACTTAATTAGCGACCAAACAGTCAGAAACCGCTTGCATGAAGTGAACCTTCATTCCCGAAGACCGCTACGGGTACCACCTATAGCAATGCACAATCCTAGGATTCGATATCAATGGGCTCTTGAACACAGAAATTGGGCAGAAGAACAATGGCGTTTCGTGTGCTTTTCTGATGAGTCTCGTTTTGGTATGAGACCGGATATATACAGTCTCTGTTTACAGTTAGAGTTTTAGATATATACAGTCTCTGTTTACTTGACAATAAGTGGAAGTAAAACAGACGACAAACGCTACCTAGCCTCAGACAACAGTACACTACAACATACATTACTACTTTTAAATACAATTCGCCACACAATTTTAACATTGCTCGTCTAAACGAGCCCCGTCCATATTCACACATTAGGCGCCGGCAAGTCTCTGTTTACTTGACAATAAGTGGAAGTAAAACAGACGACAAACGCTATCTAGCCTCAGACAACAGTACATATAATAACTTAACAATATACACTACTATTAAAATCAAATAATTACACATAAGTAATAGGTACCTAGCTCTTATTAAACTTATAACCTTAATTATTACTTACTGTACTGTGTATTTATAACACTTTCAGAATAAGCAATGGCTATGACTACACGCAGAAATGCTGCCCGAAACACTGAGGACAAACTGAATGCGACACTTAAAGAACTTCAGTCCTGTAAAACCCTCAACGAGCAACTACTGAAGGAAAGGGATGACAGTGAAGAGGAGTTCATATGTATTATAAAGAAAAATACACAACTGAAGTCGGAACTAGCCGAATTAAGTAGTAAATACAATGAATTGGAAGAGAAGTGCAACAAATTTCAAGAACTATTGTTATCATTCAGTGAATGCGGAGAAGTCCATGAAAAAACTCTGAACAGAGTTAGTATCTTAGAATCTGATTTGAGGCAGGCTAACTCTATCATAACTCAGCTAGAATCAGAAAAATCATGTCAACAGTCAGCGGACACACACAGGTTGTTTGACAAACTAGTGACACAACAAGAATCAAGTGATATTGTCACTATTGATTTAACCAATGAAACCTCCAACCAAAATGTTGTTTTTAAAAGTCACAGGAAGATAAAGAAATATCTGAAGCTCAAGAAATTTATTAAGAAGTGTAACATACTAAAGAAGAAACATAGGTACTTTAGTAAAAATTCAGTGCTTATTAGGGAAAACTTAGTTTTATCTAGGAAATTAAGTAACAGTGTTTCAGACTTTGAATTATGTACTAAATCTTATGATAGGGATATACAGTTGCTGCGTGAGGAGCTTTATCAGAAAGAAAATCTGATAAAAAATATTTTTGACAGCTATACAGTGGCTCAAGAACAATTGCAAATGCAAATGACCACTGCGGGGGAGTTGATTGATCTTGTTAAGAACAACACCGAGCAGTTGTTTGTTTTAAGTAATAGTAAAGTAGATAATTATGATAATAAACCTCCCCCTAACGCGAGAGTATGTGTTGATCCCACGCCCTCAACCAACTCTGCTCAGCTCATGCCGCAGCTGGATATAAAGACCTCGTCTGTTTATGTTTACTCAGATCAATTGGGCCTTGATTTGGGATCTTTATTATCTTTTAAGTTAAAATGCAAAGTAGTAAATTATTGTATGCCCAATGCATCCTATAAACATATAATAGATAAGGTTTTGCATAGTAAGTTAAGTAGCTCATCCATAGTTATTATTATGGTGGGAAATAGCATAGGTGTTAGTAGGAAGGAGATGGTGGACAGCGTAGGTAAACTTTTGGGGTTGCAAGTTAGTAAGGTAATGTTAGGTGCTTTTCCTTATTCTAGTTCTCTTAAAGAACTTGAAAATAAGCACATTTACTCATTAAACAATATTATGTATAATTTGACATGCCGTCATAGTGACAAATTATTATATTTTGACAATAATAAATTTATTAATAGTTGTAAGTTGACACAGGACACTTTACATGTCCCAAGGAAATGTAGACATTTGATTGCTACTCTAGTAGCTTATTGTATTGATAGTGTTATAAATAGTATAACATTTTCTACTGACCGCACAGTAGTTAGTACATGTACTAACGATAATACTGTGTCTTTAAACTTTTAGATGTGACAAAAGAGAAGCAGTCTGCACTTAGTAGTTTATCTTTTTATTATCAGAATATTAATCGCTTCTCTGGCAAAGTACTTGACATTGAACTGTTATTAGATAAATTTAATTTTGACATATTATGCTTTTGTGAAACTTGGTTAAAGGCAGATAGGATGCAATTTAATG